>JAVJGI010000062.1:17265427-17281578 GCA_035590275.1 Ibycter americanus
CCCCCCCCCCCCCCCCCCCCCCCCCCCCCCCCCCCCCCCCCCCCCCCCCCCCCCCCCCCCCCCCCCCCCCACACCCACCTTTTTATACATTTTTTTCTGAACTTGAACGCAATTGTGGTGAAACTGGTAAATGCTGCACCCTCCATAAGCACTCTGCTGATCACGAGCTCTAGGCATGGCCAACACAGCTGAAGCAGAGCAAGATGCTGCAGCAGCAAATTATTGCTGCTAGAAACTGGACAGAATATCAGTTCTTTCCTTGGGAACTCTTGGGATGACAGTCTAAGTATGGATGGTGTCCATAGAGAGTCCCAGTCTACTGTATTCAAGCAAAACAAATACATATAGATAATGTCACTGTGCATATCCAAATTATCTTCTGAGGGCTGTGATAGCTCTGCTGAGCTGGCAGGACTGAAACTTCAACACAGTCCCAACAGAATGTATTTGATTTCTTTCTTGCCCACCCTGAGAAGAGCAAGGGAAAGTGTTTCCATTTATTGTCTGTAAACCTTCTTTGAACTTAACAAATCAGATGGGATGCCAATTACACGGAGTGATCCAAGCATCCGCATAGAATGATACCCCTTCATTCATCCCAGCGAGTAACACCATAGTTCTACTTTTTCTTCTTCTGGTATTTGAGAAAGTAGGACCTATTTTTCAAATGTCCCATATGAGAAGTACAGTCTTTTCTGATCACAGAAAAAGGTGTGTATTTTTAACAGCTTTTCCCTTCTATTTTTCAATCTATTGAAAGAGACTTTCCTCTCCCATCATGGTCTTCATCAGTTTCCTAACATTTCTTAATCTAATTAGTGTTGTCACTTTTCTCACTTCCCTTCTGTCTTTCTGATAACACATGGATAATGCATGAGATGTCTGCTGACTTTGGAATTAAAATGTCTATTTTGAACTTCACTATGCAGAAATGTCTAAAATAGGACAGTAGCTTAACACATGAAGTTCCAAAGTCTTCAGTATTGCACAGTGGAGCAGCCATTCAAGAAGCAGACATTTTCTTTGAAGGTCTCATTTAGAAGCTGACTTTCCCACTGCTGGAATGGTAAACCCTATCTTGTCTTTCAGGTACTCTTGTGAAATGCCTGCCTCCCACACGGTGTAAGAGTTCTTCCACTGCAGTTTCCTTTCCTCTCTCTTACCCTACCTTTGCTAATGACTGCTCCTCTGGAGTTGATGTGAGATTTGCATATAGATATATTAAAGCATTTTTGGTGAAGGTAGGCTTTTGCAATTTAAAAATGGCAGTCTTTCTGGGGAATAAGATGAATATTATGATATTAATAGATAGTGGTTACAACTCTAATCCAAGCTGGAGGTCCGTTCCACGTATTTTCATCCTCTTGTAAAGTAATATTCAATACATATCTCCACAGATGAATCTGTGTGTTCTGAATGTCTCCCCTAACATACTTCTACACTTGTCATTTCAAGGAATAAAATTTTTTGAACATAGATGGTGCAATAAAGGACTTTCAAAAGATAATTACAGGTTCAAAGACTTCAGTTAGGACAGTGATTCCTGCGTACAAGCAACTGGATTCTCTTAGTTATTCCCTAGATAAATGCACTAAGAATGTGGAGGGAACTGTTCGAAGGGCAGGAATGTCAAGATGGAAGTGGAAGGTGGAAACACAAAGTGAGAGAAGATGGAAGACTTTTTCCTCTCTCTTTTTCCCTTCTCTCTTTTCTCATAAAAAGCTGTGAATCTCAGATGTTGCCTAGCACAGCCAACAGAAACTCAGGCACGGGACAAGAGATACTGTGTGGATCCTACCCATGCTTGCATAGAAATGACCCATAAAGGCTCTAGAAGTATCAGTTGACAATGATATATTGTCAGAAATACAATAAATCAGTATCATCTGCAAAATCAGATGACAATGCAGACTTAGAAGAATGGAGCAACTCCTGAAAACTCCTATGTGCAGACCTGAGCAGAAAGGCAGATGTTAACACAGGGTGACAGATTTTGCACTCTCTATAGCTTTGACATCATGCCTACATGAAGTTAAAGCCTTCAAACTGAACCTAGCTTTCAGCTTGTTTGTTTCTTCTTAAGCAATGGTCAAGTAAAGGGCTGGTAATATATGCATCATTTTCCAGAATATTAAAGCAGGCAACATATTATTAATGTTTATGCAAATAATAAATCATCATTATTGTACTCTTATAAGGGTTAAAAACTAAAATCATCAGCACAAACCAGCCCCATGTTTCAGGAAATGGGGCAGAGGTTAAATGCTGCGTGTATGGTGAGTGTGCTATAGCTTCGTGTTCCACTTTAGCGTAGTGGATTTGGCGAAATAAGCAATTACACTGATAAGCAGAGGACCTCTTCCAGATGGAAGGATGTACCCAGAAAGAGATGATCTGTCGGATAACCAGTGCCCAAACCTGAGCTAGGTGAAAACTTAGGGATATCAGACATTTGTAACAGTGGCCCAATAGTGATGGGCTTCCCAGGAGGAATAACTGGGCCAACAGAGAAAGTTCCTCCCCCGTCTCAGGAATTTAATGGCTCATTTTTGCTTTAAAGGATAAGGATTTACATTCCATATTTTTTTGATATAAAATGCCACATAAATTTAGAATTTTTCTCAGTATTAAACATACAAAAGAGAGTTCAACACCAGGGTTCCTCTGGGAGTTTAAAGTGGGGTTTGGTGTGTTCAGTCTTTTTGGGGCAGTAGGGAGTTGTGCTTTCACCAGAAATATGGCTGTTCCCATAGCCCATAAACACATATTTATGATTTATATTAGAAGAGTTTCAGTTCAGTGCTTACTAATAATTTTGCTTAGTGACTTGTTCATTTTACATTTTTTAAAAAATTGCTTTTTCTCTGAACTCTTCTGGTTTAGCTTGTTTCTAAATTAAATGAATAGTAAGATGTTCATCAATAGGGAGCACTGTCATTTTAGCCACTAGAATTTTTCAAGTGGTTTAGATGCAGATTCAAGCACATTTTTAGGCTATAAAATAATCTAATATCCTAATTGGATTTGACATTCAACTATTTGCTGTTTCTTGGACATCTGTTATGCACTGACCAGCTATTTCTATTGGGATGGATACAATCACTTCTATATATTTTCCGTGAATGCAATGAATTTAAGATCAAGGAATATATATTAGTATCCAGATTTCTGAAGTACATCATTCTGCATATTGTCAAAATGCATGTTGGCATGCCAGCGTATTTCTCAGTTGCCTACTTTAACATTATCTCTGAAATTTCTTAACTGTCTTTTCAGATCTATCCCACTGATATTTTTATGTACTTCCTATTTTGATATTTCACTTTTAGCCGCATTTTTGTATTTTAATTAAACTAGATTCAGCATCAATCTTTATATGAATACCAACCTGGCACAGTATTAGTCTTGTAATATGGCTTTCTGTTTACTCCTATTGCTTCTTATCAGAATCTCATCCAGCTTCTTATCCTACCACAACTGATCTTTGTCCAGAGAGATTTTTAAGGTGTGACAATAACGACATAGTACAGACAGCAAAATTTTTTGTAATGACTGGTTGTTTAATTGGTACCTGAGCAGAAAGCATTTTCACTACTTAAGTACTTGTCCTGGTTTCAGCTGGGACAGAGAATTTTCTTCTTAGTAGCTGGTGCAGTGCTGTGGTTTCGATTTGGTGTGAGAACAATGTTGACAGCACACGGATGGTTTTGGTTGTTGCTGAGTGATGTTTATACTAAGTCAAGGACTTTTCAGTTTCTCAGACCCTGCCAGCGAGAGGGCTGGAGGGGCATGGGAAACTGGGAGGGGACACAGCCTGGAGCGCTGATCTGAACTGGCCAAAGAGGTATTCCATACCATACTCATACTGAGTATATAAGCTGGAGGAATAAGAAGGAAGAGGGGAATGTTCGGTGTGATGGTGTTTGTCTTCCTGAGTAACCATTACACATGACAGAGCCCTGCTTTCCTGGGAATGGCTGAACACCTGCCTGCCCATGGGAAGTGGTGAATGAATTCCTTGTTTCGCTTTGCTTGTGCGTGCGGCTTTTGCTTTACCTGTTAAACTGTCTTTACCTCAACACATGAGTTTTCTCACTTTCACTCTTCTGATTCTCTCCCCCATCACTGTGGGGGGAGTGAGTGAGTGGCTGCGTGGGGCTTGGTTGCTGACCGAGGTTAAACCACGACAGTCCTGTAAGCTTGCTCTATGAAATCAGAAATAATTGTATCTCTGCACAGCAGCACAGAACAGGGTACAAGGACTGTGAATCTTTTGCAGCCTCTTGTATTGCATCGCATAATGACAACACTAGGCAAAGGATCCTGAATTAGATAGAAAATTGTTATCTATGTCTACTGTTCTCATGCTCCAGGTCTCTTTCTCAGCATTTCTAATCTCTGTGTAGCCCAGAAATATTTTCTGTAATATTGTAATATTTTTAGCATTCTCATAAATATATTTTTGAGTAAAAACCACTTATTCTGTAAATATTTGTGAACTGTAGACAAGCATTCAGCTCATCCCATTATCTGTGGATTCAGCTGGCAGAATGAGCTAAGTGTAACAATACTGTGGCAAATATTTCACTTGAAGAATGTAATGTATATGCTTCAGAGGTACACATACATTAGCAGAATACTGCATATGACTGTCCTATCAACAAAGGGGCAAGTATTTCTATCACATGGAAATTGGTTGGCACAACTAGTTCTCTGTGAGAATCTGGAAAAAGGACAACAAAACTGATTTTGTCAAGGACAAAAGGAGAGTAAAGGGCAACACAAGAGTAAACAACAGTATATTTAGGCACATACTTAAAAATATTTGAATGATCCTGATCCAAGCAAAGGACAGTTAAGAGTGATAAATGTAATAACCCTGAAAAATATGATAACTCATTTAATCTTTTTACTAAAATTGCAAAGGATTGACTTACCATAAGCTATAAAAGATGTCATTAAATCATCAGCCTTTATGAATTATTGACTGTTGTGATTGCTGAGATGCTCCTTTCTCTGCCTGTACTCTGAGTAACTGTGGATCTCCAAGAATTGACCCCTGTGACAAAGTTCCACTGTCTTACTGGCAAAGAAATGAAAAAAAATTTTTAAAAAAAGTCATATCTTACTACAGTAATGAGAAATCCTATTCATCTCAGTGGGTCTAGTCATAGGTGTATAAGTTGTAAGTTCTGTCTCTAAAATTATACTGTGCTAAATATAAGAGTACAGAAGACAGTTTAATAAACGGGCTAATCAAGTCAGTTCAGTGGTGTTCTGTAGAGTGTAGTTTGTGTACCAATAAAAATCCCCATGATTTTTATTAATTCCATTAAAGTAGCACACCACCTCCAAATATTTATAGAGATCAAGGAGACTCACTTCAGGATGAGCCCTTCATACATACCAGAGGTACCATGTCCTGAAATGTAAACAATTGGCATCTGCTGAGCCATAATCCCTAAATCAGAAACACAAATGTTTGGATTAACAAAAAATGGAAAGCCTCATTCTTTGTTGTTGACCTCCCAATACATATTTTTTTCACTTTCAGTGTTATGTGCATGACTAGCATTCTTCATCCAGGACTGGAAATGCAGCGGCTTTTTGCCATAGTGACAACAAAGGACAGTGGTGACCAAATTCAAGCCAATCCAAACCCTCACTGAAGCTCACTGACTTCAGGAGATTCGAAATCAAGCCTTCAGTGCAGTGCTATGTGTGTGATGCAGTGTGAAGCAACTGAGATTTGATATTCTTAAGAATCAGAGAAATAAAAGGATATTTATTTTACCCCTTTAAAAGAGCAGATTGATTTGATACAGGAAAAAGTTGAGGAAATATAAAGCAAAAGCTTATGTGTACTGTCATTGAAATCTATTTGATTTTCAGATACATAAAGTTTTAGCATTCCACTGCACCAGAGGCCAAGTGTTTAATAACCATTAAGTGTTTTAGCACAAACCTGGAACCGCTGTCTCTCATATTTGCGGTGCATATATATGGAATACCGAAGAATGTAGATATACAAAACAATCCTTTGTACAAAATAAAGCTATAGCAGTGAGCAAACTGCTTAAACTCTAATTCTGAGGGAATGAAGTAGTTTATTTTTTGACAGTTTTTTTTTCTGGAAGAGATTAAATGCAGAGCTAGGGGAAAGCACTAAGCTGGAGAACGTTGAGGAACATACTGTCTGGGTTGCAGGTGTTGGTGCTCAGGACCTGGGGCACAAGCAGAGATCTTGGAAGTCCTGCTCATTCTGTTTTGTGCTGTGGTTTTCAGGCCACATGGAACCCAGTAGGACAATCCATAATTAAGGATTTGCTGGGATGTCAGGGCTTCCAGTCTTCTTCTTCCCAAGCCATACTCCAGCCACTGCTCCCAGCCTCATGCCAGGGGTTCTAAAAGTTGGAGTTCCTCCAGCTCCACAGCAGGAGGACAAAGAACCAAGTGTTCCAGGTCAACCTGCCTGGTGAGGAGGTTTCCTGAAGCCTCTGCTCTTAAAATAATGAATTGGTAATTGCAAATTGGAGCCAGCAGTGACCTCTCTGAACCAGCCACTCTTGGGAGCCTGAGGTGGTCACCAGACATTGCCTTTGACAAGATGACAGGGAAACAGTCACATTTCCACTGGAGTCTGCCTGGCTTTATACACATTCATCACAGGTACTCAGTGTCCACTCAGGGTTTTTTTGATTCCACAAATCTGTTTGGCTGGAAAGTAATTCTTGAGTAAGTTTTAGAGAAGATTGGGATTGTCCACACACAAAAGACTGATGCTTTGAAAATGGTACAAAACAATAAAAATTAAAATCAGTATAATACCCCTAAGTGCAATTTTAATTGTTTTAATAAGTACTTTTCATGGTCTATTTTCATGTTCTATTAATTTCTGGACACATTAGATTTCATTGTACTCTGTAAGAAGAAAGGAAGTTTTTCAAATTTGTTGTTAGGTTACATATTAAATTTTAGGTATCTGCAGTAGAATTTCCATACGACTTCAAAATTATCAAAATAATTACTTTTTGTCTATGCAAATATGCAGGTTTTCTTTCATTCCTACCCTGTCATAAGAAATTCAAAGTTCTAGGCAGTATAAAAACCACGCCTTGAATCCTAGTGTCAATATTCACCTATTTCCCTTTTCAAAATAGAATGTAATTTTACGAGATGTCACTTTAACCCCAGGGTAAAGGAAAGTAGCTCTTGCCATGTTAAAGAATAAGCTGTGTAAATTTCAGCTGCTGGGGATCTATTCTGTGCCTCCAACAGGACAAAAAGCTGTTTCCAGTGGCTGTGACTTTTAACGTTCATAATTTGAAATTACCCATATACTGATATCTTCCAGGGGAAATCTAGTTGTTCTGCATGCTTACTCTTACCAAAAAGGTCTTAGAAAACAATATAAAATCATATTATATTATGGCTGCTGCCTTGACACTAGAATTGACATAGTACAGTGCATTTGTAGTTATAGTTTGTGCAGTGGTACATTTGATCTTTGATTTTATTACCCTACTGTCGTATAATTCATGTCTTTCCAGATTTTGTCACACTGAGTTACTTATTCACCTGGAGCAAGGCCCAAAAAATAAGACCTGAACTTACTTAATCGTACCCATGAAATGAATGCAAGAGTTGGGAACGCTGCTGCAGCGGTGGGTGCCTGTGTGTGTACATATCCACATGCCAGCCGGTGGGCTGTGACAGGCAAGCAGGACACAAAAACATGGGTGAAAAATACCTTTGATTTCTGATCTGAGAGGTTCTCTGTGCCAGCAACACTACTGGCAAAGAGCATCCCAAACCTTGGGTTAGTCTCTGTTGCGGAATCATATTTGTACTTCTTGCACAGGAAAGAGAATTCTTCCTCATTTCTCAAAATGCAAAATATAGACTATCACAGCCACCATCAGCAGGATCTGTTCAGGGTTTTTCACCTGGTTTTTTTCTAGTTTGTATTTTCGCTTGTGAATATTAAAACCACATTTGTTGGTGAAAAACCTATGAAGAATATTAGAATCACAACTGCACCTGGGAATTTTTAATCATTTATATTTTAAATAGACAAGGTCACTTCATTGTTGTGCAGTTTGACTACCTGTATCGATCAGGTAAACCTGCACGCCACTTTGATGAGTACTGCAAGGTTAAGAAATACCCTGCAGGACATAAAAGCCTTGTCTGTTTTCAGAATGGTTCAGTGATTATGGACTGCTTCATTGCCTACCAAAAATAAAGGAAATTTGCATGGTAGAAAAGTAAATACAATGATGACAAGCAAGTATAAAGTGGTATTTCAAGAACTGATTCTGAAGAAACTTGCTTGACATCTAACTTCAAACAAAAATTTATTATGGAAAAGTCTTCCTGCTACCAGGCAACCTATCCAGCTACTAGAGAAGCTGATTCATATAGGATGTATGTATAGCTTATGTCAAAATTTTGTGACTTTTCGAAAAGGAAAAGGAAAAGGAAAAGGAAAAGGAAAAGGAAAAGGAAAAGGAAGAGGAAAAGGAAAGGGAAAGGGAAAGGGAAAGGGAAAAGAGAGCAGAAGGTGAGGAAAAGGAAAAAGAAGAAAAACCTTAGTGTTACAATCCTTTGATAAAATTGAATTAGTTCTATGGGTTTTGGCTTCCTAGTAAAATATTTGGGAGCACACAAATAAGTTTCAGAAGTACGACGAGATCTCCTGTCATGTAAGATCCCTGTCCTTTCTTCAAGGGCTTGGCAAAAAACCTGAGTTTTCTACCTAAATTGTGCTTTTCTAACTGAAAGCCAGAATTCCCTGAAAAATAAATTTAATTTATTATTTTATGTTATATATATATAAAAATTAATGCTGTCATAATACCATACCTTGACTGTTCATGCTTGTTTAATTAGACTCTTTCTTCCCTCTCATTTTGAATGGTATTTGTGCATTTGTTATTCTCCAGGATCTTTTTTCAAAGTCCCTTGAAAACAAAACATAAAATCAATTATGCTGAAGTTTATGTAGGCTTAATATTAGGCAAAAAATGAAATTGCCTAGTCCCACTGTCGATAGGATGTGTTGGTGCAGTTCTCCGTGTAGCACTTTAAAGGAGGGTAAACGACAGCAGTCTCATTCTGAGAAGAGGAAGGGTCAAATGGCTTCATTTTATGGGCAGCTGGTTTTATAATAGCTCAGAACAAAACAATGATCCTTAAACAGATTCAGATTACCGATGTAGATGGGCAAAGTAGCCGTGCATAGTGCCGTGGAGTTCCATATTTTTCCATATACTGCCCTGCTAGGAAAGCATGCCAAGGACTGCAGTTTATCCAGTTTATCAAGAAAGAGGATAAATATTTCCTCCAAGGAGTCTATAGACTCAGCAAGAGGTTCTCATTGTTTGCATGGTTACTTGAGGTCAGAGTACAGTAATTAGTTCATACTTGTAGTCATTAGTGCCTCCGATAAGAATGCCTTTGAAGGCATCCCCAGGCAGAACAGAAAAGTCTATGGTGATATGCCATACTGCTATTTCAAATATGTAGACACTGGAAGAGGTTGAAGTTCACATTTCGATCGCTATGTGTGTGTACATGTGCCTGGCTACCCATCTGTGCATCCATATGAATACCGGATCTCTGAAAGTTAAATGGCTTGCTTTGGCTTTGCTCCTTCCTTTTGATACTGAGCTGGCTGTATGAATTGAAAGTGAGAAGGTAGTTAATACAGCATCGAATTTCATTGTAAATCCTTCCTGACTGATGACTTGCCTTCTCCCGGGACCCAGCACTATAGCACAAAGCAACTGGTATAAACTGCAGCTAAAACTACTGCTTAGAGTTCTGCTTCTTTTCTAGGGAAATGTGTTTTTCATTAATACAAATGTTCAGAGTCAGGAAAAAATGTGTCTAAGGAAGTGTGTTATACACAGAACTATAAGCTATTGCTCTTCTTGATGATACTAATCTGTTTTCCTACAGAGAATCATGTGAATTGTTACCTGTCATAGCATCCACATGTTCATCTCTTAGTATTTGTGGGTGTGATACAAACCACTTAAAAGAAATTCAGTGCCCAGGCTGGGTGGTTTCCTCTGTTACACCAATGTATTTTTCCTATTGTATCTTTTGGTTTGACAAATGCTAACACAAAGATTCTTACCTAGTGCTTTCAAAATGCTTGCTGATCTGCAGAGACAGAAAATGTGAACAACAGTTAACAAACTGCTCTGATAGATAGTGCAGTCCATTAGGAGGCATTCGTAACATCAACACGAACATTGAGTTAGTCTCTCTCAGGAGCACCATTAACAGTGATTTTACCACCACCGAGTGTGTATGTAATTCTGTAACATCAGTCCCAACACTGGGCAGTTCTCCCTGTCAGAGGTTAACTACAGGCAAAACCACTACTGAAAAGAAAGTGGAAACCAGCATGAAATGTTAAACTTCCAGTTTAAAGTGCCATCAATACAGGCATTTACAGATAACAGAACCAAACTTTGAACATAAGTGAGCAGTGTATTGACTTCTTGAAAATTGTATACAAAAGGACAGCTTGTGTCATATTTGTTGTTTTGATTAACAGTTTGTTCTGGTTTCACTCAGTTTTAATCCTGAGTTAGCCAGAAAAGTCATTTGACAAGGACACAGTGTCACTATAGTTGGATATGAACTATGAGTGGTATGCTATTTGAAGACAAATATAATCCTTGTCAGAGTAAGTAGGTAAATAGTATTCAGAAACTGGCGCAGTTATTTATTCACAACATTTGTGAAAATTTTACTGGAAAACCACGTGCCACTATGGTTTGTTGAAAAGGATGTTGAAAATCAAAAAGATGTACAGAAAAGAGTTCTGAAATGAACAAAATTTAGGGAAAATGTACCAATAGTGAAACAAAAGAAACTCTATTATTAATTCAGTCAAGGGAAGACTAAGAGCAGCTTGACTACAGCTTTCAGGTATCTACAGGCAAAAAGGATTTCTGACAATTAAGAGCTCTCTAATTTAGGAGGAAGAAATGTATAATTAGCTGGAGCCAAAAATTCCCTTCTGTCCCCCTCCACCGAGTTAACAATGGGAGCTTTTAACCACTGAAGCAATCTGTGTCCTTTTGAAAGACATGCTACATGTCGTACAGAAGCTACAGAAAGCTACAGAAGTTGATAGAGAAAGTTTTGGGACCACACAGAACAATAGACTAAGATACAATTTCTTCTGCTCTTAATATCTATGTCTGAATTTAACAATCTGTAAATCAACAAGGATGAATAAGGTTAACAGAATCTGGACCTCAGTCATATATATTTTATCATTTAATTACATTTCCATTTGAGGATTATAATTCAGTTCTCTTATGACTTCATCTCTGAAACCTTTCTACAGACCCCAGAAATAGTCTTTCTTATTTTAATAATTAAACTTTGAACCAAATAGAAGCTCCTAAGCTTGAGACTCTGAATGTCATGAGAAAAATTTAAATAAACATCATTTTAGCTTCTTTGTTATGACTGAACACAGCATTAACTCTGTCTGTTAATGTCTGTTATAGGTTGTTAATGTCTGTTATATGTTGTTAATGTCTGTTATAGCCCTTGAGCTATACGAATGTGTGGTTCTGTTTTTATCGTGCTTGATATGTTATGTCTTGACTAGGTCCTATTCCATTCTGTTTCCACAGGTTAGTGAGACTTTAATCAAGAAAAAAAATAAAAATCTAATGAACAGCAATATGAAACACAGCATTTGGAAAGGTCAAAATGGTACATTACATCCTTATTATCCAAAAGAACAGATGAGTTTAATATCCTGGCAGCATTTTCCTGTGAAGAAGATATTAAACAAGAACTGAAAATGGCACAAGGTTTGCTCTTCCTTTCTTATGACAAAGATTGTAACAAGATGATGAAACTATACAGAATAAATCTCTTTCTGCTTTAATGTTCAGGCTGCGGATCCTGCCTACATTTCAAAAACCTAAGCTATCCAAAGAGCCAACACACGTGCTATTTTTTTCAAGTCTTTTACAACACATTTTCCTGCTTATAGGACCCAATTTCCTATTTTCTAGTCTTAAAGATGAGAAGACATGTCAGCCGAAGGTACGCAGTGTAATGAGTTTGGGCAAATACTGTGTTGAACTGAAACAAAAAATGCACTGCATCAGCACTGCTTAAAATGTAGATTTTTCAACTTCTGTTTGAATAGACCTAAGAACAGGGATAATGTATTCCAACACACAATGCATTGCATGTGTCCTGCTTTTGAGAGTTCCTGAAGGTATGGAACTGTTTGAAGGCAAAGGAATTTGTAACATATCCCATAGGTTGTTAAAAACTTGATTAATATAAGGAACTGTCACACTTTGCTTCCTTAAATCATGATCTGCATGAAGACTCTGCCTTTTTGTTTTATAGGTCTAAGGAGAGAAAAAAAGCAAACTTCTGGAACTTGATGTTGTAATTTAACACTAAAATACACCATCAGGGTCTTCATGTTAAATCTTATTATGACAACTAAAGAAATGCTATGCTTATAAATCAAAAAATGTATGGCATGCACCTTGTATTCATTCCATGTGAGATATGAGGTCTGCTATTACATAAGGAGGCAACAAGTTATATATTAAAGGTATTCATAATTATTAAAGAAAACACTTCATATTATTCCAAAAGCTATCTGTCTTGAAGTATTGCTGGCTGAAGTAGACCTACATGGATTTGCACAAGCTCACAAGTAAAAATCATATCAAACCTTTTTTCCACACCACCTAAGGAATACATTTGGAAAAAAAATTTCTCCATGGTACGTTACATGCAGCATCTTGCTGAGAAAAGCCATTCTGCTTTGGTCAAGAGAGATAAAATGAACATATCCAGCACAGGTTTTCAGTGTCTGGAGTGAATATAAATATATGTGATCGTGTGTCTCTGTGTGTGTATATATACACAGACTTGGTTTTTTTCTTTTCCTTAGGTGATTTTATTTTCCACTGGAGATTGTAAATGTAATTTTCATCCTTTGTTTTGCAACTGTGAAGTAGGATAGCTTTTTCAATGCATTGGCAATGTGCAATTTTGAAACTTCGAAGGTTTTGAAAAACTACAGACAAAAATCCCTAATGGGTGTTAATTTCATAAATGCCTACAGAAATTAGCATTTTCCATGTGCCTAGGGAAAATCCACTAGATACAAGTTTCTATCAAGTTCCTTGTGATTTAGCTAATAGTCCTTGAAACTGAAATGACTACAAATAGCTCTTTTTCTGCTTCAAAACCAGATATATCAGCCATCGAGTATGCAGCCTACAGAAAATAATAAACAAAACTATTTTTTCACGTCCAAATTATTATTCACAATAGAAACCTGTGACTTTTTTGATACATGAATTACTGAGAATTCTGACCATATATACTTTTGCTATTAAAAAAAAAAGAAGAACCACCATATGCTGTTGTGTCCATTTTTTAAAAGATCATGGTTAAGGAACAACTGAGTAGAGAAGCCAGGGTATTGAGGGAGAGACACAATGTATAGTCACACAACTCCAGGATTTCTCAGAGAGTGAGTTCAATATATCAGATGAAGACGGTCAGTTTTATTACACTCTTTTCAGTTTGCTTATGATTATGCAAAATGCTGTTACTGTGTCACACACTATTTAACATGGGGAACACCTTGAACCCATTATGCAGCCTTATTTAGTTATTTCATGAAATGGAGTTTTTCCACTCAATAATCACAGTCACTCTTTTTTGAAAAATTACCAAAATAATCAAGTACATCTTATGAACCAATATGCCAGTTTGAAATTAAGCTTTAAGAGGCACCTCCTTTCATCACTTATCTTCAATAAATCATGTGGTGGTTGGGCATTTCCATGAAGTCTTTCTTCAATGATGAAGGTGAAGAGTAAAACTTGAATGTGTAATGTCGGACCTGTGAACTCATGAGAGCATCTCAAAGCAAAGGGTCTTGTAGTCCTCTGTAAAGCATATTCATTAAATTAATAGCCAATGAAAAAAGGATGTGGCTGATGGGAAAGGTGTCATTTTGAAGCAAGGTGACAAAAGAGAGACATCAAAACACAACAGACCACGTGCAGCATACACGTTCAGACACACATGATTTTGCACCAGGAGGTGCTGGTCCGATGTGATCCCAGTAAGAAGGGCAATCAGACTCTGAAGTATTGCTTAAAATACCATTTATTGCAGCTAACGCTATAAAGAAAAAAAGGTTGGCACAGATAATCCTACATCCCTTCTGATGCTAGGAACCTCGAGTTACGCACCACCAAATGGGCCTCCCAGCAGGGTGCAGCATCCTGTGCAGATTCTGTCCGTGTAAAGGTTACCCAATATTTTAGTTTTCTGAGCTCTTGTAAGGTTTTCCTAAAAGAAAATAACTCCATTTATCATTTTCACACCACACAAAAAAGATGCGCACGTGAGAATTTGTTGCTGCTATTTTAGGCACAGGCAAGGACCCGCAGGTGGTGGAGTCGGTGGGACCAGGTGGCAGCTGCCCACAGGCAGCTTCATTACAATTAGCCGGCGGAGTTTACCCTGCGGCCGGAGGGTGTGCACAGCACAACGCAGACCTGAAGGTCACGTTGTGCACACAGCACAGTGCAGGCCCGCGCCTGTGCAGGGTAATTGCTGTGTGGGTCACTAACTCCTCCATGTGCAATGGTCTTCTGGTCAGGATCTCTGCACATGTATACATACATACCTAATTTGCATCTGCATATAAAAAGCTCCTTTTGTGTTCCAAAGTGAACCGATGCATTGCCTTCAAATCTGCACACATTAAAAATCTGTACACGTCTATTGCAAACACTCCTTTGTATAGGTGCCTGTGTCCATCAAGCTGGAATTGTGCGGGATGTCAGATAGGTTTATAATTACTCCAAACGCTGCTAAAAGGCTAAATAAGTACATTTTTGCAAGTATGCCTTTTTGTGCCTGCAGCTCAAAATCTGGTTATACTTGCATTTGAATTTGTTTTGTTTTGTCACACAATGTTACTTGATATTATATGAATAAATAATCCATGAGCTGGAAAACACACTAAAATCAAAGGAATGAAGTCAGTTGCATTATTAAAGAGAGATTAAAATAATTTGACATGAAAGGCATTTTAGAGACAATACAGCATGTCTGATTTACTGATCTGCACAGAAGCTAATACATCATTCGACCCTGCTACCACCTGACAGCTGCTCAGCATCTAATGGGAAATGTGATGGTGGTCACAGTCCAGTTCATAGTGGACAGGTGTCCGCATCGCAATAATCATCATCACAACTGGCACTAATTGGCACCTTTGTTGACAGTCTCAGCAGAGAGGCCAGTGACTGAACCGGCATGGAGGCTGCCTTGCAAGCTCTGCTGGTGTGAAATGCTGAGCTGAGCTCATCCTTCACTGAAACCATCCTTAGTTTTTGGCACATATTTCAAAGGAACACAGGCAGGTCCCGACACTCTTTACTTGCCTGTAAATTCTATGAGCATGTGCATCGCTGTGACATAGCTCTGGAAGTGATGCCTCCGTACAGAGGGTTAGACACATCTCAAGGACACTGAAGCCTGCTCACTGATGCTGGCCAGCAGAAGAGCCGTTGGACTTGGGCTTGAGGTGGCAGAAGACCAAAGGGGATGAAACCAAATGATGATGTAAAGCAGAAGCCACACGTGACCCACATGAGGCTCCAGTCTCATCCAAGCTTTTCTCAGTTTTAATTTATTTCAGATGCAACTGTGATTCGGTCAACTTCTAGTAGCCACTTTACTCCCCTGAGTCTCAGTTTATTCTTTTGTATTAAGGTCATAATATTTGTCTCGCTCTCAGACATAATATGAGGTTTTGCTAACTAGCCAATGCCTTGAAGTATTTATACACCTCTGATGGAAGTCAATAGGCACATTAAAACTCAGGCTTCAAATGTATAGGAACTTTGGTTTCTTAATAATCCTGTTAAATGAGTTGTAGGCAAACAACTATTGAATGTATCCATTTCGCATTTACCCATAAATACAGTTTCTCCCACTCAGCCTGCTTTGTCCAAATCAGCAATTAAAACTAATTTTCCTTTGGTGTACAGAAAACTATACTGTTTGTGGGTTAATAATCACTGACTTTTTTTTTTTTTTTTTTTTTTTTT
>JAVJGI010000062.1:17298196-17328341 GCA_035590275.1 Ibycter americanus
GGGGGAGGGTGTGGGGGGATGGGGGCGGGAGGGTGGGGTGGCCTTTGGAGCTATGGCGTTTTGTCTTCCCCAGTCACCGTTACACGTGATGGAGCCCTGTTTTCCTGGGGATGGCTGAACACCTGCCTGCCCATGGGAAGTAGTGAATGAATTCCTTGTTCTGCTTTGCTTGCGTGTGCGGCTTTTGCTTTGCCTATTAAACTGTCTTTATCTCAACCCATGTGTTTTCTCACTTTTACTCTTCCGATTCTCTCCCCCATCCCACTGGGGAGAGTGCATGAGTGGCTGTGTGGGGCTGAGCTGCCAGCTGAGGTTAAACCATGACACTGTTACCACAGGGCTTTGTCAGGGATCTCTTCTCCCTGTTTGTCCAGACCTGCGGCAGCCCTGGGGCCCCCACAAGCATGGGGATCAGGCCTTGGCTGAGCTGCAGGGGCCATGCCAGCCCCGGCAGTCTGTCCTTCAGCTGCTCTTGCCAGTGCTGCTGGGTGGTGTGGGCCAAGTGACACTGTGCCTCCAGCTGCCATCTGGGTCTCTGGCTTTACAGCTGTAGCATGGCTCAGGACTCCACTCATGAGTGACTGGACTGTGGCCTCCAGAGCCAGTGAGAGGGGCTCCCTTTTCTGATGGGCTCCTGGGTACATTGGTAGGTGCATCTTGTCTATCAGAGATACCTATGCTAGTGTTGAGGTTTTCTCTATTTATATCCTATTGACACAAAGCACTCTAGTAATGGTGAGGTCTAGTAATGTCATTCATCCTGTAATAGAAATAGAACTATTTAAATATAAAGTCTTTCAAATGACAAAGCAACTTCACAGGTCATCTATTTTCTTAAGGCTCCAGTTAATCTGTTTTCTCCTGTCATCAAGACACTTGCGTACACAGATTTTGATAGGCCTTACTCTGATTTTTGTTGCTAACGAGTGGATAAAGACCTTTCACTGTCAACACCTTGCTCTCCACTCTTAACGAACACCTCTCCAGGTCCTGCCTAATGGCTACTTTCTCCCTTCCAGCACTCAAACTCGTGCCACATCAGGACCTACCCCCTGTATAAGCATTCAGTTCAACATATCTCGTTTCTGCTATTAGTGGAAAACCATATGTTTGGCTGTCCTGTTTGAACTTCATGGTGCTTCACCATAACAGTGTTTGGCTTGTTGCTGCTGTTTAACTTGGCCTCCCACCTTTCACACTTCAGCTGGGTCTGGTATTTTTGGTGCCTAAAACTATATAGTCTCAGCTTGTAAATAAGTCATTGGCACTTGAAGCTAGTAACTGGTGCAGTCTGACTAAATTTGCTTTATGTACTTTCTGTTTAATTTTGATCAAACTGAGGACGTCTCTCTGAGACTGTGTTTCTCTAAAGAGCTGTGGAATTAAAATGAATGAAAGATAAATGCTGAAGGCAATGATGATTCAAGTTGTCAAAGAATCAAGGAATTATTTAATGCCTTCAGTGTATTCCATAATTCACAGTTACATTCATGATGGGACGCGGCTATTGCAATGGAAGACTTCAGCCTCAGATATTAGGAGCCTGGTGAAATCCCACTTACTGTTAGACAGCTATCCTTTACACCATACTGCCGCAATACGGACTTAGTCAGAGATCAATGTGATCAGACAAAAGCTGTTTTATAACCCGTGCGCTGTCTTTTTGTACAGGAAATCGTATTTACCTCAGCTACAATGCTGTCATTAGATAAAGCACATCGTGAGAAACTAGCCCTCGTGGTTAACAAGTAATTCGAAACTCACAGTTTTATTACAGCAACTTTCCCAGGTTTTGTTCCCCTTCTTATCTTCAGATCCTCTTTCTCACTAACTCCTGTCGGATGCCCACCTTGGCTGCATAGCCAGCTGCGCATAGTTAGATTGTGGATTGCATATGTGGCCATTTTCAACCAGGAAATCTGCCAACACCATACCCAGAGAATCAAAGAGTGACAGCCCCAAAGAGTATGAAAATAGCTCCACTAAAAGTAGGAATACTGAGGAGCTGTGTTTCTTACACAGCAACTGCACTACAAATGGAGGATTCATTTCCCTCACTTCAGGATGCATTCATCGTCATATCTGTTTATGTACTGTTTGATGTCTTCATCAATGATATAGACAATGGGATCGAGTGTACATCCTCACCAAGTTTGCAGGCAACACCAAGCTGAGTGGTGCAGTTGACACGCCTGAGAGACGGGATGCCGATCAGAGGGACCTGGACAAGCTCAAGAAGTGGGCCCTTGTGAACCTCACAAAGTTCAACAAGGCCAAGTGCAAGGTCCTGCACCTGGGTCGGGCAATCCCTGGTATCAACGCAGGGTGGGGGATGAAGGCATTGAGAGCAGCCCTGCAGAGAAGGACTTGGGGTACTGGTGGAAGAAAAGCTGAACATGAGTCAGTAACGTGTGCTCACAGCCCAGAAGGCCAACAGTATCCTGAGCTGCATCAAAAGAAGTGTGGCCAGCAGGTCAAGCGAGGTGATTCTGTCCCTCTACTCTGCTCTGGTGAGATCCCACTGGGACTACTGAGCGGAGCTCTGGACTCCTCAGCACAGGAAAGACACGGACCTGTTGGAGTGGTTCCAGAGGAGGGCCACAAAAATGATCGGAGAGGTGGAACACCTCTCCTATCATGAAAGGCTGAGAGAGTGGGGTTGTTCAGCCTGGAGAAGAGAAGGCTCTGGGGAAACTTTATTGCAGCCTTTCAGTACTTAAAGAGGGCCTATAAGAAAGATGGGGGCAAACTTTTTAGCAGGACCTACAGTGACAGGACAAGGGGTAATGGTTTTAAACTAAAACAAGGCAAATTTAGACTGGTTATAAGGAAGAAATTTTTTGCCATGAGGGTGGTGAAACACTGGCACAGGCTGCCCAGAGAGGTGGTAGATGCCCCATCCTGGAAATATTCAAGGTCAGGTTGGACAGGGCTCTGAGCAACCTGATCTAGTTGAAGAGGTCCCTGCTCATTGCAGGGGGGTTGGGCTAGATAACCTTTAAAGGTCCCTTCCAACCCAAACTATTCTTCAAAACAGGCATGTTTCATGGGAATATAGTGAATGGAGCTGCATAAACTCAAAATTTCTGTGTCTGAGCATAAATGAAACAGCTCTGGCTGCTAAACTATCTGCCTTTGCCTGTGGTGACAATACAGAAACATGGGGAAAAGCATTCAGTCCATAAGACCAGACTAAAGCTAGTCTAAAGTGAAAAGCCCCAAAATACCTCTGGAACATCAGGTCTTCATCCCTAACTGTATCCTTCTTCAAACCTACTATACTGCACTCTAAGGTAGGCATAGCCCTCTTTTGCCATAATTCCCCTTCAGGCCAGCTTTTTCCAATAACAGCAGAACAAAACCACATATCAACCTCAATATAAGAATTCAGCTAATATAATATAAAAATTCCACCTCATTTTCATCCCTTACACCTAACTATTACACATTAGAAATCTGGCAGAGATGTCTGTCAAATTGAACTATTGAACTCAGAGTGGCAAAAGTTCCTCCCCAGGCAAGACATTTAAATCATTTTCAAAGTTAATTTCCTGCTCCCAGATGGAGAACAAATCTAATCGGGTTTACTTCATTCTTCTGACGAACAGGAAAATGTTGCCTGCATACTCAACAAGGGAAAGTGTCCTAGAAGGCAGGTAGAATGCTCACTTTGCAACACCACAGAAGCCTCTTCTGCAAAGCAATGAGTGTGGATCAGCATGTGAATGAGGATTCGGATTTAACCTGCCAGATCTTTCTGGTCTGCTAACCCCATGTTATAATGAAATTATGAACTGTTTACAAGCTAACAGAGCGCATGAGCGATTGAAAATAGAGAAATACAGTATGGCTGCAGGTGTATGTTTCAGAGAACTGGCTATGCATTTAAAAAGACTCGTCTCTGGTCCCTCTGGATTCCTGGTGACCAATGCTTTTCCCAGGTTCTAAGGATATTTCCATGAAAACTTCTTATAACAAAACTTCAGTAAGCATTGGAAAGAACTGAATGAGGTTAATAGATGACTAAATAGAGTTTGTAGAAGAGTGAACAAAAGTGTAGGTACATGTATATATGATACAGCTTAAGATAAAACAGAGTTAATTAACATCTAAATCACTGTATTATCAAAGGTAGAAGACAACCAGTATTAACTTTCTAAACAAGAGAGTTGTCAGATTTTACTTCTGCATGCTTTTTTACAATTCCACAGGAAAAAGGTATATAATAGCACCAGAGCTCCTAAGTATTTCCCATTTCTTTTGCATGAAATAGTGATTATTAAAAAAAAAAACCACACCAAAAAAACACAAAACAAAACAGCAGATATATATATTTAAGTCCTTCTGAAGTCGTTTAACTAAAATTTTCCCAATTTCAGCATATGATACATGACTTTTTATTGCTCTACAGAGCCAAATGCTATGCTTAGAAAAAAAATGAAAACACTGATATGGTCAATTTAAGTTTACTTAGCAGTAATAAATTTTCAGTCCATGCCAGGAAATCAGATGTTCGCTGCTAAAAGCATAAATCTTCATTTATATTTAATTTTAATGTTTGCACTTTTATTTGTGCATCACACATAAGTACAAGGATAAGTTACTTGAACGGATATAGAGTTCTTAAGTACAGCATTTCTATAAACCAGGGAAAAACCTAAAGTTCATCAAGCTAATGTTGTCAGGATGAACAATCGTAACAGTGACAATCTCACCGTCAAAAAATGATGTCACTAAAACTATTTTTCCAAGTCCTTGAAAACTACCATTGAAAACCTGGTCATTTCCGAGTAGTTCATTCATATTTGTTGCTTTACTCAGAATGTATCTCAGTTGCTTTACTCCTTTCTTCTGTCTGTTCAGAAATTCTTTCTGCACCCGAATTTATTCCTAGTGACTGACAAAAAGTGCTCTTCTAGCTGAGCAATAATATAACTTACCATACAACATGGTTAATTCTGCCACAAGAATTAAGACAGTTAATGCCATCGCTTACTTCCTTAATTTTACTTTCTCTGACAAACCCACATAAACTTTTGCAGGACCAAAAGATGCATATCTCCTCAGTGAAACTAAAATTGCCCACTGAACCAAATTTGACTCTTGCTGGTACTTAGAGAAAAGGAAATATTTCTTCAAATACACTGAAACAAGCTCAGCGTGAACAAACTAGCATGCTAAATTTTCAAGGATCACTTCTAGAGCCCTGCTATACCAAATTAAATTGCCTAAGGGTAATGGGTAGGAGAGGTAAACCAGGACCCTAACTGAAAACTGTAGGATACTTTTTTCTGTATTGACCTTCAGGAGCATATAATGGACCAAGAAGCATCCCAGATTCATTCTTGTATCTTCAGACTTTCCCTGTTCCCTTCTTTTTAAGGTAGGTACTACTAAGTCTATCTTCCTATCTACAAATCCCAGATTATGCTGTAGGTTTAATATATGTTATCTGCAATAAAATAAGTAGGTTTCCTTCAATTAGGAAAAAAATCATAATTAGCATTTCCTTGCCTAGTAGTAAAAAAATTCTCACTTAAGGTCTTTTTTTGTATGTGTGAACTTCCTTTGTACTGCAAATGTTTCTCTAGCTCAGACTGTATTTTGATAAAAACTGGTATTTGAGCAATATGCTGTGAAAACACTCCATTTATCTATCATCTGCTCTGTTATTATTAATGGGATATTATATTGCCGTGGAAGAAGAACTCTAAGTTTAAAAGTCAGGGTTGAATTATATTTTTAGTGTTGTTTGTTTTTCAGCAGAAGGTTACGGGACCCTTCTGCATTCCATTACTTGACATTTCATGTGCTCAGCAAAATCATCTTTACATCAAATGACAAGAGTAATGCAGAGTAATCAGTTATTTATTTTTTTTCTTTAGGAAACTTTAGTTGCTGTGATTTAAAACAAGCCCATTTATGCAATGGGGTTGCATAATATAAACAAAATGGGTGGAAACAAATCCTATAATGCTACCTTTATTGAGCATCATCAGCCAGGTGATTGTACCACTGGATATTTTCAGCCTCTTCACTTCAAAACACGGATAGTTAAAAATTAAAATCAGGATGTAAAAGAAGGAATTCATTGACTGGTGCAGGTAATTTGGAGAGAGCCCACAGTGTTTAAAGCACATGGAAAAAACTGATCCATGTAAACTATTTAAATAAGTGTATGAGAGTGAATGCATTTTTTAACAACTTTTAGCAAATGCTGAGTTCTCCATACAGTGAACTTTACTATGAACATGTCTTGGCAAAACAGAACAACACATGTCTTGGCAAAAGTTTTGCTATAAGTATCTAATTCTCTTGCTTTTGGAAACTGCAGTTTCATCCAATTATTTCATAGGATGCAATGGAAAAAAAGAAACCTCATTGCTTTATATGTGATCATTCTTCCAGACAGATGGTACCCACTAAATTACTTAGAAGCATCACTGAGATTACTATATTACAAAAATTCAGGAAAGATTAATACGTAATGCTTACCAAATGATACACAGCTATATCATTATTTCAGAATCAGGCTTTAATATGAGAATAAAATGAAATTATGTGTGGCATATTTGCTTACGTGACGGGGTTGAAGAGAGATAAGAAAAGATTTCAAGTATTAGTTTCTTAACTGGAAAGCCGTACAAGTAATCCATTCATAGAAAACAATGCTCTCACCTTGAAAATCATTAGTGAAACTATGGTTGGTTTCAGTGGCACAATATCCAACTCAAGACTCTCTCCACTATACCCAAAACCCTACAGTGGAATGATCTTTTCAAGGTATAAGTTCTGTGGTGTGAGTATCTTGGTGATTTATACTTTATTTTGAAAGATCAGTTGCAAAGAATTAAAGGTTTTCATCGTGCCTATGGAGTCATAATTCTTATGGACCAAGTGACACTTTGTTTTGAAAGCCAAGTGTTGCCTCTCATGAAAGAGTAAATAAGGTGTTTACAACTCTAAAAACAGTCTTGTCAATAAGAAAGGAATATTTTATGTTTGATATTTACTGTTAGAATAGCACTGCTTTACACTAAGCAGGGTAGTAAAGATTATTGAAAGTGGATTTATTAGCAATTCATCATAGATTATTTAAAAATAGTGGTGCTTCTTAGTGTTGTTTTCTGTTATTACAACAACTGGTTTAACCAAAACCATATCAAAACAATCTGCTTTTCCCATTTCTCCCACATCCTCATAGGAGAAACAGCAATTAGAATGGTGGAATTCTTAAGGATCATTATACATACTGTGCAGTGCTAGAGAAAGTGAGTATTAAGGTGTGTCTGTGACCTCTGATAAAATGAATTTACCTCTAGATTGAGATATCATTTTGAGTTTTTCTCACAAAATAGCCTGTCCTCCAAAAATAAAGGAAAACAAAATGAAAAACTAGGAGTGGAGAAAAATGGACACATTACTTTGAAAGGATAGAGACTGTTCCATTCTAAAAGGAAAATATTTTTTTTTTTCTTTTGGTCAAGAAGCATCTAATACAGAGCACCATGGAAAGAAACAAGAAATTATTTTGGTTTGAATTTTCAGTACAGTAGTAAAAACAAGAGATACAAGATATTCTGGGGAAGTATTGCGTTTGCTAAAAAAAACCTTACACAGTTGGCAAAAAGGACAGCTTTAAGGCAGGCAAGGCCTTACAGACGAGTTGGTCTAAGCTTAGCTTGATTATCTTAAATAATTAGACAGCTTGAGAGAAAGAAGTTATTTGAACTTGGAAAGAAGAGGGAGGAAGGGATGGCAGAGGAGGATGCTATTAACCCTAGAATGACAGGGAGAGAGGAACAGGTAACTGCTGCTTATGAAACACTGTGAAATTAGCTTTAGATATAATGTAGTAAAAGTTGTAATATGCTAACAAATTACGATCTCTATTGAGCTCATGATATGCAGTATCCGTTAAATATGAAAAATGACAACTATGGAAAATAAAACTACGAATATTTGTTCCCCCATTCATATTTTGAAGACCGTAGGGAGGTCTCTTTAATTCCAGCTATACCTGTTGCTCTGGTACAAGATATTATCTTTCTGACAAGTCTTTCTTCACTTACATGCTTAGCAATTAATCACAGCTACGTCACCAACATAACGTAAATCAAATCAAACCAAACAAGTGTGGGATCTTCTAAAAGAGGCTGAAGATTAGGGGATGGTTTGCTAGGCTTCTCGGAGTACATATACTTCCACAAAGCATCTTCTGGTTATGATAGGTTTCATCTTTTCCCTGATCGGTTCCTGCCATTTTGTTTCAAAAATATATGTGCTAAACTTGTCCCATATCTAAAAGGGAATTCCTCCAAATTTCCTCTTTAAAACAAATCTCAATTGTGATAAGCCCATGAAGAAATATGAAAGCATATTGGGAATATTATTTCCAAACATGAATGAATAAGACATTAGTAGTAGAGATTTCAAAGATGACTGAATACAAGAATTACATAGTAAAACTTATCGGCTAGTTTCCTCCATTTTACCCCACCTTTAGAAAGGTTGGCATCAGTGAGCAGTTTTTACTGCTTACCAGGGACCTTCAATTATACCTTTGAAAGTTAAAGTGACTGTGCCAATATTGACTTCTGGGGAAAGGAAGGAACCACGTAAGGAAAGCAAAACATTAAGTAGAAGTCCTAGAGCCTCAGACACAGTAATAGCTCTGCAAACAGAGGCAATTTGTTTTCATTTTGCATTGATCACATTTAATGTTACCAGCTCAGATAAATGGATGAGATACAAATCTGTATTTAGGTGAGGGCTTCGTCGGTTATTCTTGCGATCAAAAAATGTTCAGCCTACACTTCTGGCAGACATGCTTGTAGTTAATCTGGTGAATGAAACTATCAGAGGGTGTACAGCATAAATTGGCAAAGTGCTGAGAAAAACACGAACAATGTCTCCCAGAAGCTCCTTTCCAAGTCTTAAGAATAGGGTCTAAGAACTGTAAATACAGAACGAGTTACAAAAAAAAAAATATATATTATTTCTTAGTTAGTCACACTAAAGAAATCTGGCAAGTCATCAGGGGAGTAAACCTGAGATCTTAACTTTCTCAATTAAATTATCATTATAATAGACTGGGGGAATACATCTGTCAAAGTGACAGTTTGCATATGATTTCTGAATTGTACAGTTGTTCCATACAGTACTATAATCCTTTTCCCATTTTAAGCTTTCAGTCAGTGTCAGTGATTCATTGAAACTTGGTTATATTTTAATTTAGCAAAAAAAGACTATGAACTTGTCTGAAATCAAAATATCCCATACTGCTGCTTCATGTGTTTACAATAGTGCTTACATTGTCTATGGGTTAACCAAGCCGATTTCACGAGGACTCTGATATAATTAGTGCAACAGGGCACTGCAGATTAATAAATGAATATCATTTACTGCCAGGAAGGCTGATTTCTAAATAAATCCACTTACAGTGCAGGTAGGGTGGGTCTGGTCTCATGTGTGTAAAACATGGAAGGAGCAAACACAGAAGCAGAGTCTCAACAGTAGATCTGTGATTCCACTACAGTGCATAAACAGAGATTCAGCAGGTCATTCTTCAGACAGACAGTATTTAAAAAAAAAAATAACAAACTGCCATTTCTTTGAGTGTATCTAAAAATTATCCATGAAAAGATGTTATCTGTTAGATAACATCTACATAAGACAATGAGAAAGACAAAATTATATTTTATTTGGAGACAGGAGAGCTACCATACCGAAGGCGGCAGAGAGGCATACGACAAATGTATGGTAATGGTGAACTTCTTAGCCTCTGCACAATTTTCACTCCCTCTCACCTAAGATTGTTATTATAAGCTTTTCTACTTTTTGCTGCTCCACAAGAATGGGCCTTTATTCGCACATACATCACGAGGACAGCTTAGGAAGAACTATTATGGGTATAAACAAAGCCAGTCAGTTTGAAATAGGTACTACAGCAAGTGTACAAGCAAGATCACTGGAGAGCAGTCTAGCTACCTGTGGTCTTTTGGAAACAAATTTGTATCTTGCAAGTCCACCTAGAAAATACTGCACAAAAGCTCATTCCTCTTTCTGGAGTCCAGAAACTCTCATGGCACTCACAGAATAAATTTGAGTATGGAAATAGTTTTCCTCTACCTAACTTGATTCTAACATAGGTGCTTGGTAAAATAAAAGCTAGGGTTATTTCAGACCAATGCTTCTGAAAGTAAAAGGAAAAAGGTATTGCTAAACATAAATCCTACAAGAAATATTCTGCTGATTGTGGTTATTTTACCACTTTTTATTCTACAATAGTTCAGATCAAAGTAGTTATATTTAATAACTTCAGAAAACCTGAAATAAAGAAACACAAACAAGGGTAAAAGGCTTCTTGAAAATATGATATGATGGCTATATTTTATGGTGTTCCTGTAGCAAAGTCACTTCACATATTTGTTTTCTTTAAACTGTGGCAGAACATTCAAGCCATTCTCTGCCATAAGCAGCCATCTGTCACATCACTGTCTTTCATACTTTTTTTCATTTCTGTGTAATAGCATGCACTGACTGAACATATGGCCTAAAAGGTGGACAAATGTCCCTCCTGGCTAATACAAACTCTTCAGAGGTGTTTGCTAGTGGAAATCATTACCCTTCTTATTAACAGACTGAGATAATTCCTTCCTTCAAGCAATCAGCTGTTAGCAGGAAACCATTGCAGGAGGCTCCAATTCTCTAGTATCTTCTTCAGGGCTCCCTGTAAGCCAGGCTGCTAGCCAGAGCACGGCACGGGCACTAGGTGATCTGACCAGTCTTCATCTTCTCCCAGAGAATGACAAAGGTCATTCCCCTTTTCTGCTAAGTACATCTATGAAGTATTAGGGCCCTACTGAACTGGATGAATCCAAAAAAGAGGTAGGGATGTAGAAAAAGTCATTAAAGGTTTTCAGTATTTTACGATGTGCCTTAAGTGTTCTGCAATAGTCTTAATTAAGGAGAATATTGAGGAGAGATGGGTGAGTATCCCTGGAATACCTGGGTGCTCTGAAGTGCAATACCAGAAACAAGTAGAGGAAATCCAACCTGCTGCCATTATTTCATTCAACTCAGATGACGCTGGGTTGCATGAAAGGACAGGGTTTTAAAAACCACCCAGATCTGTTGGTGACCATGTTAAGCTGGAGAAGGAATATTAGGAAAGAAAGCAGTAGCAAACCACTCCTTACAGAGAGGGGGCACCCCATCTTTCACTACAAATATTTTAGAAGAGTGTGTCCTTTCCTGAACTTCTATTCTTGCAGAATAGTGCAGGCCACTATTAGTGAACAAGCACAATACAGCCTTTCCTGTCCAAAGAATATCTCACCACGTTCTTAATGACTTCATCATATTAAATTATGCCCGTCTTTGAAGTCTTTGTGAAAATTCAGCAAATGCAGAAAGTGACTTAGAAAGGAAGCAGAAAATACCTGTGCTTGAAAAAGGCCATTTGTATCAGTCTGTTTCCAGGGTTTCTTGAACACCATCACTTTCCGTTAGCATTGCCATGAAGATTCGTATTAGCAGAAAATGGATTTATTGATCTTCAAGTCAAGGTCATCAACTGATCGTGAAGGTCATCAATTAATCTGACATGTTTTATAAGAAAAATGGCTCACCAATATTCAAATCACTTGGAGAGGTATTTTGCAGTTTTATTATGTATTTTTTTCATGAACACATATATGTAATGGCATACTTTTAACACACCTGTATGAAAATAAGGTGGTTAGATATAACTTGATAGTATCACAAGGCACGTGAATAGCTTATTTTTTTACTTTAGGAATAGGCTACCTATACATATGCCAATAGAGAAAACATCACTTTCTACAGGTTTACTGTATTACTAGGACATATCTGGTGCTGAGAACTTTCCTGGTCAGCTGTTATTATGTTTTGTGGCATCACTTATCCAATTTTTTTAAATTGCAGGTAACAAAAGCTGTGGTGATTAAATAACTACCTAACCAAAGACAACCTAATAAATCTAGTCGTAGTCCCTGTCAGTTATAGGTGACAGTTTTCTTGACATAAGTTATACACAACCCAACTTGAATAATACTGTAAGTCTTTAGCATGTTTATGTGATTTCAGTAGTGATCATTCTTACTAAGTGTTTGAGCCTCTAAATTGCAGTAAAGAAATAACTGGGGACCTTTTTATATCTAGAACAAACTAATAGGTCAGCCTTGAAATATGACTACAAACTTTGAAGGAATACAGACAATTACAGGAGATGTTTATTGTCTAAGTAAATTGCTCCAGATTGTTCCCTGTATTCTAGTTTGCAGATTGCTAAGGGTCTTTCAGGACACTAATGATATTTGCCTTACCTTCTCCAGTGCTCTGACCTTCAAGACAGGTTAAACAAGCCAGAGCTCTGTTCTCAGATACACTGCCAGGGGCAAGTTCATTCACTGAATAGAGCTTATCAGTCCCTGATCATACCTGCATACAGGGAACATAACTTCCCACACAAATCATTTTACCAAAATAGTGGACCGGTTTGTAATGTTAATTGACCTTTTTGACCTGCATGCTCGCAACAAGGCAATTAGAAGCAAAAGTTAGTGGTTGATTCATTCTGATTTATTTTATGCATTCTGCTGCTTTTACAAGGGATGTGCAAAGTCCCTAGATGCAGGAGTTATCTTCCAGAGAAAAATAAACCTGATGTTCCAAGGTTTTCACCCAGTACAGTCACCTTATTTTTTGTGCTTTTTCTTAGGGTCATGTTGTAGTGTTAAGGCAGCATGTGTCCTTCAAATTCTGTCTTAAAGTTTTTTTTAAGCTTCTTCTGTGCTTACCTTCCCAAAGCAGAAAAAGCAGAATCCTCCTTTTACAACTGTCTGTATTTACCTTCATGTTCAGTCATGACATATATCTGCATTTTACATGGAGATTTATACTCTCTTCTAGAATACAAGTCTTCTAGAACTTAGGCGTGCTTAAAACCTTACATGTGCCCTTCCCCATGCCATCTCCCCACTTTTAAGCATATTTAATCCATGAATAATAGTAAGACACTGAAACCTTTAGGCAAAATGGAAGTGTGTTGTACAGTGTGAATTTCCAAATTGTTGTCCATTAAATATTTCTTACATACTTTCACCTATGACAACCTCTGAACCCAACAGAGTTACTTCCTAGGCTCTGAATAAAATGTATCTAAGGTAATTGTATGGCAGTAATTAGAAAATTAATTCTGCTTTCCGACTGCTGTCTTGCAATTTTCCTGCTGGTCTTATTTCATTTACATTGATCTCCCACAAAGTGACATAGTTTAAGCTGTTCCTGTTAATATTGATGACAAGGAGAAAAACCGTTTTCCCTAGTTTGACTGCTTTGCCTGTAGAAGAAAGAGCAGCAAATGGATGGAGTGGACTTCAACAGATCAGATACCCATATTAGTGAATGGGTCTTCCTTCTGCACATGGTGCTGTGATAGGAAATCAACAAAAAACTATTTGTTTCTTTTAGGGAACCAGTTTGTCTGAATGCTTGTCTGAGAGTGGACGTATGGTGAAGATACAGTGCTGGGGAAAGGTATTGTGATTTATTTCTTTTTTCTAGTTCAGGGGTTCTGCAGGATTAGGAAGCTGATTTCCCTCTTACCAGCTGCTTTTCTTAGGAAAGATAAGCAAAGAACTGCCATAGATGCATTAAAATACTTTTTTTTGAAAAAAAAAAATTGCTTCTTCACCTAACATATTAAAAAAAAAAAAAAAGGGATGGTCCTTAGTCCAGATTCCTCAAACCCACCTAATCACCTGTCTCCCTTAGAAATCAGTGGAAATTAGACACTTGAATCACTGGAGAGCATGCCTGCCTGGCCCCAGTTGAAGTCACTTCAAGGTTTTCCAGAGTGAGAGCTGTCATAGAACAACCTACAGAATTTAAATAAAATATACCAAAGCTTCAAAAACTGCCATTCTCGCTACAATTTATCAATTAGAATCATAGACTCATACTGTAATTCAGGTATGAAAGGACCCAAGAAGATCTCCAGTTCAATCTCCCACTCAAAGCAGGGCCAGGCAAGGGATCAGACTAGATTGCGCAGGGCTTTACCTAGTTTGGTCTTGAAAATCACCAAGGAAAGAGACTGCATAAGATCTCTGGGCAACCTGCTCCCTTGCTGGGATGTCCTTATGGTGAGAAAGCTTTTCCTTATAGCAAGTTTGAACCTTTCTTTCAGCTTACAGTTTTGCCTCTCATCCTCCCACCAGGCACCACTGTGTAGAGCTTGTGTCTGTCTCCTCAACACCCTCCATGCAGGCACTAGGGTCTGCTGGTATGTTCCCCTGAAGCCATCTCTTCCTCCAGCCTGAGCAATCCGAGCTTCCTCAGCCTCTCCTCACAGAGCAAGTGCTCAGCCCCCAAACATCTCTGTATCTTCAGCTAACTCATCCTGGTTTACTGAGGTTTTTCTTGTACTGGGAGTCTAAAACTGGACGGCGTATTCTGGACAAGGTCAAGGTCTAACAAGTGTTGAGTAGAGGAGGATAATCTCTTCCCTCTGTCTACTGGCCACAATTCTCTTAATTTAGCCTATGACACTGTCAGCCGTCTTTGTTGCCAGGGCATTAAGAGCCCCCAATCTTTTTAAGCAGAGCTGCTCCCCAAGCAGCCCCAGCCTGTATCATTACAAAAGGTTCTTCCTTCTCAGGTGCAGTGCTTTCCATTTTTCCTTTAATTACATGAGGTTCTTGTGGGCCACTGCTCCACCCTGTCTGGAACACCTCTGCCATTGAGTGCAATTCAGAAACTTCCTTGATTTTTTTTTAAAGAAGGTTTTGTCTGCTTACCCACCCAGGACATGGGGTCTCCCATCACAGACTCCTACCACAATGCCACCATCACTTGCCTCTTTTCTGGTCTTTATCCACAAGCTCTCACCCAGCCTGTTGTCCACCCTTTACAAGAACTCCCTACATCTGAGCTGCTATTTCATGCAAAGAACACCTCCTCCAGCTCCCCTGCCACTCTCTTCCTTGCCAGTCTTTCCTGAAAGCTCGTACCTGTCCATTGCAGGTCTCCAGCTGCAAGCTGCTCTACCATATCTCAGTCCTCTTCTGTATTTCTGATAGCAAAGAGACTCTTGCCACATTTTGTCAGTTGGATCCCAGTGCTCTCATTCTCAGCCTTTAAAGAGGTTCCTGTGTTTATAAAACCGAATCCCCATCTATGACACAACTTATGTACAAGGTGTTGACCTACAGGATTGGCCTACCCCTCCCCAAATCCTTCCCTTAAATCAAAGAAACACCACAAGGACTACCATTGCCCATGACTCACCCCAGGGCTCTGTAGCCCCTCCTGATATTCTCAGGGTCTCCCCTGGATGGATCATTGGTGCCCACATGGATGAGCAGCAGGGGATCAGCTAGCAACAATGTGGGAAAAGTGATACTAAGAAGAGATTGAATGTGTTTTTATGGTCATGTCTTAAAATGCTTTTTTTGGGGATTCAGTAAGAGGCTAGATTTCACTTTCAGAAAAAATTACCTGTTGGAAAAAAACATTTGTGGCCTTCTTTCCGTCTTCATGGTCACTTCTCCCAAGTAGCAAGCGACAGGACAGGAGGAAATGGCCTCAGGTTGCACCAGGGAAGGTTTAGATTGGATATGAGTAAAAACTTCTTCACCAACAGGGTTTTTAAGCACTGGGACAGGCTGCCCAGGGAAGTGGTTGAGTCACCATCCCTGAAGCGCAGATGTGGTGCATAAGGACACAGTTTAGTGGTGAACTTAGCAGTGCTAGGTTAATGGTTGGACTCTATGATCTTGAAGGTCTTTTCCAACCTAAGCAGTTCTATGGTTCTATGATTCATAATGCAAGAATTAAGAGTATTGAAGAGATTTTGTGTCTGGCCCAGATTCTGTTTTCAAGTTCATGGGATGTAAACCCATAGAAACCACATCTAGGAAATGTGCTTTAATCAAGCTGAAGGTTCTCCTCTGCTAAACATTTTTATTTAAAATGTAGCTCTTCTGGATTTATGTCAGTGTTACTGAGAGCAGAATGCGATCATTACAGTGATCCCCACCTTTTTTAAATGCCATTATTTTTAATCCTCAGTTTTATCAAGGCCTTTCACACGTCATGCTGATGTTTACATGATGGCCAAGGAGCATCTTTATTTTTAGTTAAGGTTCTCCTTTAAAACACCTTGCTGATAATAATGTGTCTGTGTTTGATTATCTAATCTATGAACAGATCAGTCCTCTCAGAAAAAAAATGTTAACTTGCTCCCAGGAGGCCAGAATAGCTGTTATGCAGACATATATCTGCATCCATCTCTCTCTTGCATCTTCGTGATTCTGGTAAAATAGATTTGTTAGCAGCAGGAAATACTTTGTGTTTGTATCCTAGTTTCCATCCATGGATCTCAAAGCACTTTTCAAATGTTAACAAAGATAAATAAATGTTAATTAAGATAAACAAGTCATCCAGACAATATGACTATCAGTATTTTGTGTATAGGAAAGTTAAAGCACATGAAGCTCAGATGAATTGCCCAAGGTCATATTGTAAACAGACAAGGAGGATCAAGGGAAGAATAAAAGTCTATTTTAACTGTTAGGTCATTTTTAAGTCCAAGATATAAGCTTTAAAAACTATTTGTATTCCTATGAATATTTTTGACATTTTTATTAAAATAAGCAAGAATTTAATCAGTTATTATTTAAGCCTTAATCAGTTATTTAACCCACTAAAACTTGGGGGGGGGGCGGGCAGGGAATGAAAGTATATCAAGGTGCAAAATGACATTTTCAAAATGTTGTAAAATGCTTTATAAAAACATTGCTGAAGCATATGTCCTTAGGGACATACCCTATAAGGAGACTAAGAAGCTAATATCACGATTTATGTCCCAGCATCATCATCGTCACTAGCTTATGCAATCTGTGTGCTATAAATGTGTATGTACCTACTGGCAGACAGATATGAAGCAACTCAAACATCAATATTAGTATACAAAACTAGGAGCTATACCTCAAACCCATGAAAGGGAGGTTTTTAAATTAGATATTTGCTGTCAGCTACATGCTGAGGCCCAAGGTCTCAAGGGAAACTTAAAGCACACTTATAAAGGAAACATGCTGCAAAAAAGAAGACAAAATGAGAGAGAATAATTTACTTGCCTACACGTGGCCACTTCAGGCATGGTAGGGTGTTTCATTTGGCCTCCAGCTGCAACTCTAACAGAGTAGAATTGTCTATTTGGTCCACTGTCATGTTTGCCAGCCTTGTGTAGCTATTCTAAACCATCTCAAATACGACTACATACTTGTACTTTGGCAAGCCCACCCCACACGTCCAGGTTCACTGTTCTCACACAAATGTAGTAAATGTAGGTCCAAGTCCCCTCATCTTTGTCTCCAAGCTGAGGGGTCTTTGCTGTTACAGCAGGCCTGCTTTGTATAGATTGCCATTACAACAGTCTTGAATCATATTTTCCCACAACCTAGGGTGTCCTTTCGCAACTCGGCCAAAGACTGAGACGTCTGCTTTTATTTAGCTCAATGCATATTAATGGTTCCTGAAAAATGAGACACTCCTAAAAAGAAACAGTGGCTCAAGTTGAGCCCCTGGTGCATTACAGCTCCCAGGAGCATGAGAGACAGCTGAGTTCTTGTCTGTTCCCCAAGTTGCACAGAAACAAGTTCACCCCTATCCTGAAGTGGATACTGTAACCACAAAGTTATTTGGGGATAACACACCTCTTTCTCATGATTTCTTAACGAAAGTGGACCGAACTCCAGGATACCGTCCATAAGTCATGGCTGAGGAGTCCACTGCGTGTAAGGAACATACAGGTGCCTTTAACGACGTAGACATTAATATAAATAGCTGTTAAAGCAGATGCTTCACGTTTAGCAAGAACACATTCTTTGTCAGGTACAGGGTGAAAAAAATTAAATCCACTGCTAAAGGTCTCTGTGAAATCCAAATATCCAAACTGTATTCCACAATGGTTATTGAAACACTAGAAGCAGTTTTATGATGTGCTTCTTATCTGTGTCAACCACATAATTACTCTTTAATTCAGCCAAGAAAAGCTAAACGTGATTTATGTGGTCCTTGTATCTGATACACATGGAAAAATCCCAAACTTGAATCAATATACTGTCTGTTACTCTGACCAGCACGCTGCGGTTATAGAAGAAAAAAAATGCCTTCTGTTTTTGACTGGCCTTATTCATGCAGTGGCCTGTCCACTGATTAGAAAGCAGATCATGCTCTCCCTGGCATTTATCCAGTAGCTGTCTGGACTGAAAGGTTACAGAAGCCACACGTACCATGGCTCTGCAAAAAGCAGAAAGGCCAGCAAGTCACGTATCCTCAGTGCCTGAGGCAGGGAAAATACTGTTCCCTTCTCAGAGTTTCTTTCCACCTTCAGTCTTCTAAGGGAGTGTCAGACTTAAGGTATCAACCTGCATTAGCAAGTTTGGAGACTGACAGTTCTATTCAATTTTTTTCCAGATTCGTAAGTGCAATGTAGCAGACAGCATATGAGATTTACTTCTCACCTACCATGCATACCAGAATTTCCAGTTGGAAAGCTAACCCCCCACTTCCTATTTGATTTTCATAAAATGTAAAAAGGAGGAAAGATTGAGGCAAGAGCTAAAATTCAATTGAGGCTGATAAAGATAATTGTTTGGATTATTGGTTTTTCAATAAGAACATCTATTCTTTAGCCACATGTCGATCAGAAATGTTCTGATTTACAGGAACTTTCCTGGCTAAGTAACACAACAAACAATCAGGTAACAAATGTGCTGAAAATGTTAGTGTCCAGTTTGCAGTAGGGTTCTCCTACACTGCTCTTAAAATAAATAAATAAACAAATAAATAAATAATTGCAGTCACTGCAAATCTATTTTAGTGAGAGACAAAATTCCATAAGTCTGAATGTTCAAACTAGTTCTTTGGCTCAAACTAGTGCCAAAAAGTATGTACATCAATGTATATCTGCTTGACCCAGCATAGCCCCATGCAGTTGCACCCAAGTTATCATATGGTGAATTAGCTCAGCTGTCACAAACGGTATAGTCAGATCAGACCAGCAGTCTCCCTGCCTGTACAGACCCCACAAAAGCAACAAACTAATATGGCCATGTCTGACATGGCACTGGAGTTATTCACAGGACTGAATCCAGACTGAACAGCTGGTTGGAAACAGTAGAGTGGCATTGGCTTCAGAGGTTTTACATAGAATGATACTCATTATGAGCTTTGTCCTTACTGATTCCAGACTAGTCAGACTTCATCTGACTAGGAGGCAGATCATGACTAATTTGTGGAGTTTTCAACTCTTTTAGTTTTTTCATGCCCTCCCTTCCTGTGCGAAGTCCATCACAGCCAGAATTTCTGCACGTCATCTACACCTTCCTTCCCAAGACAGATTAGAAGTCTAGCAGTGAGGTTAGACATAGCATCCCAGAATTTCCACCCTTTACAAATTCCTTTCAACCGCCTGTATTTGCTCCACGACACATTGGTATTTCTGTATAGCTCCTTAACCTCTCCTCTGTATGCTTAAGGTCTGCTTCTTAACTGATCAATCAAACACTTGGCTTATACCTGGGCACTGCAAGGATTCACAGTCCAAGGACTGTTTTGTCTGCCTTACATGTAGCATCAGATCTGGAGGACACCTGTTCTGAAAACATCCCCTTTCTTTCCAACTTGTCCAAACCCAAGACATGAAAAGCTTGTTAAAGTGGTCATAAGTGCCAAAGTCTGCAACCTTTGCATTTACTATATTAAAACTATATATGTGGGAGCTGAGCACCGACCCCAGCAACTCTGAATGTTCATCACATCAGTAGTAGACAATTACTTCCCAAAAATAAATGTAGAAATATCTGGTCACTGTACTAACACAAGCTCAGTAATAGCTTGATTTCTTTATACTGTGAACATAAAGAAAATCTAATGCATTTTCTTGGATGACCTTAAGATATTTTCCTTATCACTTTTTAACTTGGCTTAAAATATGATACAGCAATTTTCAGGTAGAAAAGAGAAGACTAAAAAGCATGTAATTCAGCTCACAATGGATTTTACAGGCCTCAATGGAATTAATTACTGAGAACTTGCACATGTAGTAATTAATTTCATGCAATTCAGCACCATCTGCAGATGCATTATTTCCTTTCAAAGCTACTATAATTTGATGTAAAATAGAAATTGTTAGGAGTTTTTAAGCAGCAAAAGCTTTTGTATCTTGTTTATGCCAAAGCAATTAGATAAGGAAATTAAATATTATTTGAAAAACATAACCTTTTTTTCCATTGTATAGAAAATGACTTCCAGTTGTTGGTAATGGAACTGTTAGCAATTACAGAGATTTGGGAAAAAGAAATTTTGATTTAGGACTGGTTTTAAGGTTTCTGGTTTTAAGAATATTCATGGTTTTTTGGCAGGAATCACTTATCATTTGCAGGTGACGTGTATTATTGCATCAAACTTTGTACCAATTGCAAGCAAAGCCTACTGAATATACATCACTGTTGAAGTAAATTCCAAAACTACCTTGCAATATTTACATGTAAGATGTATAAAAATGTTACTTTAACTACTTTTCCCTTCATCAGCTTGTATATATCTTGTCCTGGAACAGAAAATGTCTGACTGCAATAGATTACATGAGCTGCTTTTCTTATATTCAAGGGAGGGGTGGTGGTGATGTATCCTTCTTGTCCCCTATTCAGGGTTCACCCATACTGAAAAAGCAATTCCATAAACCAAAATTCACTTAAATTAAGCACTTTCTTAAGCAGTGTACTGAAGTATTCAAGAGCATTCCTCGGTGGCATCTTTAAAGCCTATACAATTTAAAGGCAGAAATACCAAGAACAGATTAGAACAATGTACTAGAATTTACTCTATGCGTCAGCTGAACTATCAGTTTTGAGCTGGGACCTCTGGCAAATCAGTCTTGATTTTTACCAGATATTCATGTAGAACTTTACACAAGGGCTGATTCTGCTGTAATACTGTGACTGGGAAAGAGTATGTGTTTGGGAGGGAGATGATATTCACATAGCACAGCTCTTTTTCTGTGGTACGTTAGACAGTATGCATCGTTCTTTGGCAGTAATAACAAACAGGCAACAACCCCATCAATCTATGCCTGTTTAACACAGAGTCACTTTACCAAGGGATGGTTCCTGTTTTGAAAAAGACTCAAAACATGTAATTATTATTTGCATTTGTTAGCACTTACAGTATTCAACTTCAGCTGAGAGCTCATTGTCCTCTGTAAAAAACAAACACTGTCAATAGAAGGCTGAAACAGCCAAAGAGCACAGGTCTTATAATTTCAAGAACAGGTACAAGAGCAGTCAGGCTATATATATTTTCCACCAACTGATCAAGGTCTGGACGTGGTTTTCCTTTCTATCAAATATCCACTGAAGTCTTGTGTCTAACAAGCAAACTAGATAGCAGCATTAAAATTACATTTGGAGCTAAAGGAGATGCCATCACGATAGTCGTGTATAAGAATGGTATAGGGCAAAACACATTATTGATTTTAGTCCAATTGCTTATCAAAGCAAGAAGCAGTAAGCAAGCAAAACCTCTTCCCAATGCATTTTACAAAGAACACATGAATACTTGCAGGCAACAAGCCTATATTGATCCCACAACAACTACATCTAAATAAGCAGGGTATCTTTACCTAGATAAGTGAAGCTGGTGAAACATGAAACAATTACAGTGAGGTGTCCTTATTTTTGTATCCAGCTTTTTGGATGAATATGTACTGAAATGGAGCTGGCGATTTGATCTGTAAATTCCCCAGTTCAGTCCTAAGAAAGAAAAAAAATTTGAAAGACTGAACATGAATGTAATTTTGAGGGCTTGGATAGGGCAATAAGGTTTTTTGAAAAGGACCTTGAAATCACACTTCTAAAAATGCCAGAGGAATTGGTTATTTTTGTACTGTTCTTACTGTCATTATATTCACTGACAAGAGAAGAGATGAATGGTTTGAGTGAGGGAAGTCTAGCGAGATTCGCTCACTCTGCAACCCTAAGATTTCCTCAGGCCTGGATTGACTGCCGCTTCCTGATCCTTCTGTGATGTTTAACACAACAGGTTATCACCAGCCTTTAATGTCATATATATTTTTAATGAATATTGTCATTCTCCTTACTATGACAAAAGGGCAGAGTCTTATAGTAAATGCAGAAAATATCATTAATTTAATGCATTTACATAAAGAGATCTTCATGCTATGACAAAAAAGGCTCAGAATGTATGCAGTCAGATGGTTAAATCCAAAATTGGTAAAACAAGCAAACAAAAAAAAAAAAACTATCTTGCAAATCATCCTTCCTCCAGACAGATTTAAGATTACAGTCTCCCAGTTCTTGGTGCTGCTGTACATATACAAGCAATTCAACCTCATGAAAGTTTTAATTTAGAGTGCTTAAGTTCAACTCATTGCTCGATTTTTGCCTGAAAGGAAATTATTTAGAGTAGTGAAATGTTACCATTATTTCTGGATGAGCTTAAGTAAACAACCAATGTGATAAATTCACAGTTATTTAGTAAAAAGTTCCATTTCTAGTTAAATACAGTGTTCAACATACTTATTTTTGTGTTCGCCCTTCTTGGACTTTGTCAGTTCTGTTTATGATATGAATTACCCATTATCAACATTATGAAATTGTTTCTTATGAAACTGTTTGTTTGGAATAGCTCAGGTGAGAATATTACAATCATAAACCCATGACATGATGACATGTGCCCTATGCTTTAATGAATTTTATCAGAGTCTTTTTCCACCTGCTAAAACACTGTCTTACAGAGGCCCCAAACCCTTGAGCAAACATTGTGTGGGGATTATGTGGCTTGCCACTATAAATGTTGGTACCACAGTTAATTGTGCTGTAAATGAGGTAGACAAACCTTTGACTGCCATACATGCTCAAAGACTGAATCTTTTGATTTCTGGATACCATAAATGGTTGCATTTTGTTCAGCATGTAGCTTTATTACATACTAAATCTGTCTGTAATGTCTACTTTATGTAGCCAGAGCTTCTCCTCTGTCATATCTTTAAAAAAGAAAAATATTGGTATATTTAGAAGTGAGAAGCTAGAAAGTTTTATCAGCCTAATGGTGTATAAAAGTACATAAAAGAAACAAACACACATAAACAAGTATGTGAGAAGACTGGCAATGCATAAAGCAACTGAAATATATTAAGAGGCTTATGTGGTATGCTAGCTCTTCTTATATGGGCCTTAGAACTGTACCCCTTCAGGTAAAGTGCAAGTCTCTGTAAAGCCTTCCTTTACACTTTCCTAAAGTAATAGATGCAAGAAGATGAAATAAACAAAACTGGATTGAATGATTTGCTGTTTTTACCTTCTCTTCATTAAAAATTCTCCCATGTTACTTTACGTTGTAAATACAGTCACAGCTTGGCACAAAGGACTCTGTGTTTCATAGTGGTTGCGGTAGAAGTAACTTGAATACAAATATTTGCATGTGGTAGACTGATTTCCTCCCTAGAAAGTTTTCAAAAGTGAAGTGAAGCATTTTGCATTAAACGAAATAACACAACAGCATACAAATATCATGTTCTAGTGAACAAAAGAAAAAAAACAGCTACTCATTCAAACATTTAACTCTCTAGAACATAGGAAATATAGGCAATGTCATGTGCCACAAGGCTTGCAAGGTATTTAAAAACAAGCATCTTACAGCACTCACCTACAGCTCCTACAAGCCATAAGCTAGCAATTTTTTAGCACAAATTTCCTAACAGACCTTCCTATCTTTTCCTGTCCTAAACAACTTTCACTATAAATACTGAGAATTAATATACACAAATCACAGTGAGAGAATAATAAAAAGACCCCAACTTGCAAAGCAAGTAATTTGCCCAATGATCACCAATTTCCCTTTAATTCTGTCTTAGATAATACCAAAACAATAATGTCTGCTTCACCTCTATTCTTCTTATCACTGGAATTCTATTTTCTAGAATGCAGATGCTTTTTAAAAAAAAAAAAAAAAGTGTTCAATATCAGGTGTTAATAACACCAAGACTTCTACTGTCAATAAGGACATGACATGTTGCTGCTCCATCTTCTAGTTTTTGTATTTCTGGTGACAGAAAGCTTATGCTTGTTTTTAAGATATTCCAATTTGTAAATATAAAAATATTTGTCATCCTAATGGTTTGTGTGCCCAGATGAAAGTTATAGATAGATAAACAAATGAAAGTTAATTTCTCTGTAGTCAACAATGTATTCTTAAGTGAGATAATACAATATTCTTCTGTCCATGAAATTTAAGAAAAAAATTGTTTGAGCTAAAACCTAAAGCAATAAACAGTATTTCTTTTGACTTCAGTAGATTTTGACTCAAACTTCACCATTTCATGATCGTGAAATAATCTTTCAGTCTATGATTCAATAGGCATACTGCATAGCAGAAAAGATACCTGCAAGATGTTTGTGTCTTTAGATAATGAAGTGACCTGTGAATGTTCATAAACCAGAAGAATGTACTTTGATTTGTCTGATGGTTTAGCCATTGCTGTGGCAATTCCTGACATCAGTGTTGTATCTAAATGAAGGGTAGCAGCAAAAGGGAGTAAGTTTTCAATGCCATAGAAAAACAGCCAGTAGCTAGGAACTCTCCTGTGAAACGGGAGCCCTGAAGTTCTCAAATTTACCCAAAGTCTGTTTCAAGCCTTCTCAGATCATCAGGTGAAGGTGGTTAGCGCAAAGTACAGTGTCCTTTACCAACAGCGCACAAGAGCAATGCAGCCAGGAAAACATCCCCAGCCAGTGGCTGCTATTTCTCACAACCCGCGGGAATTCACAACTGAGTCCAGAGAACAAAGCCCTCGTCACACTTGCTGCTGTTGACAAAAGAATACTCTAATGATGCTAGAAAATGAGAGGAATAGTTTACAAACTATTGGGATAATTTTGATGTTTTAAAATAATCCTAACTTTAAACAAATCAAACTGAACTTCATCCAAGGATAAAGACACGGTAAAAGCAGTCTCAGATGTACAGCAGTTATCTTTAAGAATTTGTGTGTGGCAGGTAAAGTACAGAAGACAGAAAGGGAGCAGACAGAGAGTAGGAAGTTTTAGGTCAATTAGCATAACGTGAATTCTCAGGTGAAAAAAAAAATCAACTGGAAAGAAAAGTTTATGACTTACCAAAAACAAGTCAAAACAACCTAGTCCACATTGTGGATTCCAGAGAAGTATCTTATCCTGTATATCACAGCTCTCACATGAGACTTTTTAAGCAAGCTAAGAAAACATGAGCAAGATTAATTCATTCTGGAATAGGTCTGCTGTCAGAATGACACATGAAGAGGAGTTCCTCAGACTTCTGATCTGCATCCAGCCTTATTTAAGAATTCCTTTCATGACCAAAAAAGACAGACTAGAGTGGTGTTTTTTTCATCTCTGCTGCCAACAGGAGGCTGGTGAGACTGCATGTATTTTGGAGGCTAGAGTTCAATTCAAAATGATCTTGACAGAGTAGATAAACAGCCCAAAAAATAATCTAGCATGTGGAAGTCGGAATAGGTGACCACAGGCTGCAGAACAACTTATTGATTCTTTGGAAAGGATCTGGAAGTTACAGTATATCAAATGTTGAATGCAAAACTACATCATGCTGTCACAAAAAAGACGAACATCAGGATGAAAGACATAGAACGTCTTCCACTCCATTCAGCATGGGAAACACTCTCTTTACTATATCATTCCTGCTCTCTTCAGCAAGAGCATCAGTTCAGTTTTAGGAAACACATGCAGAACAATTAGAAAAACTTCGAAGGATTAGATGCATAAAGAACAATGGTAAAAAAAAAAACCACCACAAAACAGCTGAGGTTGTTTAGCATAAAGAAGGGATGTCCAAGAGAAGAATTCTGAAAATAGTCTTCAGTTCCCTAAAGACTGCTGCAATAAGAGAGAAATTAATCTCTATTCCATGTGCATAGTTGATATAAGAAAATACCTTTAAGCTACAAGGAACAATAATTCAGGTGAGACATTAGGAAAACTTTTTTTATAGCCAGATGTGAAACAGTGGAATAGATTACCTTGAGGCTGTGGCATCTTCATTGTTTGTGGTCTTTAAGAAAAAGTTGAGCAGACCTTAGATGACAAGAGATGAAAAAAGAATAGGTTACCTTAGGGTAAGACAGTTGATTAGCTGACCTCCTAAGGTGTCTTTCTAATGAATTTTTCAAGGCAGAGCAAAACTTAAAATTATGCTCTTACATGTATACACTAAACCCTGTGCCCATTCTGTCACCTCGCTCCTACATATTTTCATCTTACACGTCTTCAAGGAAACTTTGGCTCTACAGCAACCACTTTCATCTCAGATATCTTCTTCAGCAACAAAATTTAACTTTTCCTACACAGAATCAGAAAAAGTAATTTTCTCTGTATTTCAAAGCTACTCTTCCAAGTATCAAGATGACAGTATTTATTTTTACACCAGACACACAATTTTTGTGCCTTTCTGAGGCACTGTCATGCCTGACAAATGCCACTGCAGAGGCAGACCAGGGACTTCCCCCCCGCAGTGCACAGCACCAACAGAAGGCCTGCAGGGATACTTAATGACTTTCTCACCTTCCTTGGGGAAAGGATGGCAACCAAAGCAGAGTTAGGATTAGAAAAGCCAGCATTGCATAAACTTTTTCTGTGCCATCTGCAGCTTGCTAGCTCATGGAGAAGAGTGATGACCCCAGTTGCACCTCCCATGCATCAGTGCTGCTGGCTGTACCAGCCAAGCACTTCTCCTGCCTGGGCACTCTGGGAGCTCAGTGATTAAGAACTCAATTGCCCCCAATTTACACACCTGCACATCCTTATACCTAGCTGCAGTCTGGCCCTGTGGTATTAAAAGAATCCACAAGAGAAATAGAAAATTCAAATACTGCCTTTTTATGACAGAGTATGAATAAATAAGAGTGAAAGATATATAGTACATGAACCATTGGAGAATTCAACCGCTATAAATATAGTGTACTCTTGGAATTATAGTGACAATTTGGAAGTAATTGAAGGATACTATGTTTAAATGTGTCTCTATATACAGGCAGGTCCATTCACCCAAAATTGTAGAGAATAAATAACATGCAATACAATTTCTTTTATACCAAAATGACACTCTAGAGAAAATGGAGAGCAGAAGCGGGATAATGTGACAGAAAAAGGCAGACAAAGGACACTGTGAAAACGCTCAGAGGGGGAGAAAAGCAGAAACAGGAAAAAATAGGACAATGTGCCAAGGAAAAAACCTAGTCTGCAAGAAGGAGAAATAGAGGTTGGTTGATGTGATATGCTAAAACAAAGAAATTAAATGAAAGGGATAGGTGCAATGAGGAAGAAAAAGTAAAAAGACATATGACAAAAGAGAATAAAGCCAACAGAGTAGTATACAGAAAAAATAGCTTATATGATACAGAAATATACAAAAACATAGTTCACTGCTAAAAGAGAAGGAAAGACTCAAAGTAGATTGGAGATTTCCTTCTTGAGGCAGAGACTTATGTGAAAACAATACAGGAGCAAGTGTGCAAAAAATTAAACATATGAGGAAACACTGAGGAAAAAAGTAAGATGAAAAGCTGTGAGTTCTGTTATGGTAACAGTGTTTTTTTCTGTGCTGATGTGCTCAAGTTTAGCAGTACCCATAATGGCACAAACACACCATGCAGAAAGCTTTGCACCAATGTCATAAAAGTGCTAAAGGGCTTCTCTTTCTTCCTTCAGTGATTTTCCACACGCCCATTGCATACTAGTGACTCAAGGGAACATGTACACAGAGGTTTAGATGCAGGAGACCAGAGAGCACCTGGGACATTGACATGAGATTGGAAGCCATGACACAGGATCTACAAGCAAGTGGTGTGTCTTTTAAAAGTAACACCTGGAGTCCAGGCATATCCTAATCTTCCAGGACATCTAGAATATCACTAGATACCTAGGCAGCCAAGTCCAACCCATGACCTAGTTCTTAAGGGGATAGTGCTCAACTCTGTTGGACATAATATCTGCTGTAGAAGTCTTAGAACTGAGTGAATAAAGGCGTACAAGGTCATTTCACAGATGTGTTCTTAGCAACCACTAACAAGCAGAAAGAACACGACCTTGTTACCTTATAACCTGTCTGTATGTGATGTGACTGAAAAGCTGCTGTTAGGAAATTGCTGTGACTTTTGCCTTCTCCACTACTTGTCCAGAGAACTGAAAACCTAACTCAAACTCAAAAGTTCTTTGTAAACCGACAGCCAAGAGGTCACCTTGTAAAATCATCACTTTTTCTTTGAGGAAGAAATTCGTATACTCATCAGATATTGGGGAGAGGTCCCTAAAGACATCATCTCTGTACACAGAAATTACATATAACTACTTCTCTTTCTCACCCTCTTCACTGTGCCATGCGACAGGAATTTCAGATGGCATGAACTTGAGATGGAAGGGCAAGAACTACTTCTTGTTTAGAGAAATTAATTTTCAATATGAATCAAACAGGTTCATATTTAGATTTGGCCATGTCTTCAGTAACCAGAAAGGCAAACTGTTGGTGAAAGTAGTAGAAACCATAATGCCTTCTACTAATAAGTGAGCTGCAAAACTGGGACTGACATCCCACACGGGCAGTAACACTTTAGTCAGTCTTGTAGGATGAGAAAACACCATCTGCTTGTTAGCAGGGCATGAGGACAATTCCATTCATCCTAACAGAGCATAAGGACAATTTGCTCTCTCTCAACCCTAGACAGCAGGAGAATTTGTGGGTGGCTCATGTGGTATTAAAAGCTTAGATTGAACCAGACAAAAAAAGACAAAAAAACAAAACAAAAAAAGACCCAAAAAACCAACAACAAAAAAAAAACCCAAACAAAAAAAAAAAGTCCTCTACTTTGCTACTTATTCCTTCCATATAGGTAGTTTTCTCAGACCTTTCAGGATGTTATGCACTGGGAGAAAGTGAGAACAATTAGGGAATCACTGAGAACAATCCATCATCCGTTTCAAAGAGAAGAGAGTTAATGTCATTACAAGACTGTTCTTTATTCTTCCTAGCACAGCAGGTCTGGGGATCAAGACAAGTGTTTGAAACTAAGGGATGACAGAAGTAAAACTTCTAGGAATAAGAATTGTCCGTAAGAAAAGTACATGGGAAATTGCAGTTTTAAGTTGTTTCACAAGTAATAACCTTCCTCAGCAAATCCAGGGCAGACATACTGTCATCATCCCATTGAACACCTGGCACCTGAGACTTGTTTCTCCTGGTTGATGTCTCTCACATAAAAATAGCAACAGCATGTAGGAGAAAAGGACACACATCATCTTCCTCACTTGGACTTTCCAGAAGAAGAAATTGACCTCACTTACATCTTCAGTGGACACTACTGATTTTCAATATTCTTTTCAGCTCTGCGTTATTTGCCTTATGGGCATCTTTTCCGTCAGATTAGCAGCTAGTGTCTGTTTAGCATTTTCTTATCTTTTTGTTGCTTCGGTGAAAACAGCTGGAGCAATGTTTGTCTAACTAGTACCAGGTACACAATACAGGAGTAAAATGTAGGGAAATGCTGTCATTATACATTAAGTCTCTTAGAATGTTGTATTTGTGTCAGAAATACATACTCTACATGAGATGATACATTCTGCTTTCAATTTTTAAAAATCTAACAGATTTTTATTTGATTCAACAGTGTTTCCAACACATCTGACCTGGTGAAAATCCTAGAAAAAACGTCCTCCCTGAAAGCAGAAGTAAACTTGGATTTGCGGGTTATTAATCATGAGATAAGTACAATCCACTATTGAATGAAGAGGAAAATGTCTTTATAGATTTTCAGTAATTTCACATCTCCTTTTGAACAAAATAGGCAAATAAAAAGTTGTTAAATACTTCGAAATTAACAATTCCCGGTATTGAGGTGTATTGATTATGATGTGTGGCTTTCATAATCAAGCGATAAACTTACACACCTTCTAGCTAGTAATTAAGGTAGATTTGTAGAATATGATTCTAAATGTGTGTATTTCTCTTGAGGAGTATTTCTCTCTGGGGGGGGGGGGGGGGGGGG
>JAVJGI010000062.1:17328351-17369513 GCA_035590275.1 Ibycter americanus
TTTCTCTTGAGTTGTAGTTCTCACGCCCCCCTCCCCCCCCCCCCAGTTGTATCTCACTGAAATCATGTCATACTCAACAAGATAACTCCGTGAATAAACTGCAATTAACATTAGCATGAATGCCAAGCCTGGCTATTTTGTAATGAGGTTTTAGGGCATGTTTCTATTTTCCTTCTCAGTCAGCAGCTCCAAGTTCAATTGCATTTCCTAATTATTCCCAAATTGCTTATAAGTAAAATCTTATTAGTTGTATGCAAAATGTGTTGCTGTGTTTGGGATCTCAGCATAGAAGTGGAACCCTTCACCCTTTCTTGCTTACTACAACAGAATTGAAGGTGTACATAAAAAGCTGACCCGTTCCTTCAATACATGTCCTTCAACTGTCAGCTTCAAGATTAGGACTTTCTTTAAAAAGACTGCCTCCCTGAAGATGCTCTTGTACACTGTATTGAATAAAAAATCTGTACTTTAAAGTCTTGAAAAAATGCATCAAACTGGAACTTGTGACCTGGTTCTATTTGTTGTCTGTAGAAATAAATATTTGAGCCAAGGGGGAAAAAGTTTAATTTCAGTGCATGGTAAGCATGGTTCCAAAAGCAGCTGAGATTCATGCGAACAGACATAGTGAGTAAGAACACAAAGTCAGTAAAGGCATTCTCATGTTCATGTGTGTGCTTCTCAAGGAATGTTATAGGCCAGAAAAAGCATGACTGGTTAGCCTGATTTCCTCTGTGAAAAGCATTGAAACAGCAACCAAAGCAAGGAAAACATCACTCTTGTCAGACCCTTTACCTCTCTTGCTCTGCTTTTGAAAAGCCTTCTCAAAACCAGATTTAAGAAACCCTGCATAATGTTGCATTTAAAAGCAGTTCATTAGAAGACTACAGATGGTTCCAGCGGAGAGACGAGTAAGATACCTGTTGTCGGTAGGCAGTTCAATGGTTGGGGTCATATGCATCTGCCACTGTAAGCTAAGGCTCTCTGAAAGCAATAAAAATTTTGTCTGCATTTTGAACTACCACACTTATATTTAGAAATTCCAGTTTTCTTTTTAAATTCCTTCCCAGTTTGTGTTTTCTGCCAAGTCTATTCTTAACATGTGCCTCTTGATGGAGGATAGTACAGCCCAAGAAAGCCTAAAACCGACAAAACTATCCAGAAACTCAGTCATCACAGATGGTGACACAAATGTACGGTTGAGCTCCTCTTCGAAAGAAGAATGTGTCCTTGAAAAGCAACTGGAGTAAATATTGTTAAGAAAAATCCCATGAAACAAAACCAAAAACTCCTTCATTAGTTTTTTTATGCATTTTTTAAATTAAAATCCAGTTGTTTCTGAAGTAATACATTCATTACCAATATATTTAACAAATTGCATTTTGCAGTGTAATAACACTATAATACTTTAAAATGTGTAGAGAAAAAATTAGCAACACAATGAATGGTTGAAATCTGGAGTAACCAAACTGCAAACCAGTAATGCAGTAATCTTTTTAGAACAATAATAATTCTAAACACAGGAAAAGAAGTAAAAGCCATGAATATTAGTGAAACCACAATAAAGAATTTTTTTCATTTGCTTTAGAACTATCACAGATCAGAATTTACTTGTTGCTAAATAACTTGCTACTGGATAAAACACTGCCATCAATGTTCTCTGATATTTTCCAGGAGATACAGTGTAGTCTTTCAAGTTGAAGAATGTTTTTGAGATTTATAATGCATTTGTCATTTGGCAGAGGGAATTCTACTCTCCAGTTTATGTGCTTTTTGGCAATCAATAAAGCTATTTGTACAAAAGTCCCTTTGAATTTGTCTAGTCTGGTATTTTCATTTCTCTAAAGTAAACAAGCATGAGATAAAGAGGAATTTTTATTTTAGGTATTCTATTTGTGACTTGAACCACTTGAGACTAATACTTTGACCGTTTAGAAGAGGTTCAAAACTTATGCACGGGGTTACTTTCATTTTTTAAAAAATCTTGGACAGCAAAAACTAGTAACCTTTACTGAACAAACTAAAATATTTCTAGCTTGTAAAAAAGTGCTAATATAACTACTGACATTTAACAGAATTTAATACATTAAAACTGGTGAGCAAGCTTCTGCAGACTTCATTCTTTCCTGTACTTTATTTGGTGATGAATTTGTAAGATCAGAGTAAATCTGAGTTTGAAAAATTGTCATCAACCTCTGCACCAGTAGTCTGCAGCTCACAATATGCCTGAGAATCACGTCTGCTGAAAAATGGATTTTCTGACCATTCAAGGATACATCTACTTTATACATCAACACTGAGGCAGGCTTCGCCATCGTATTTCATCTTCCTGCTTCCTCTGAGGTGTTTTGTATGCCAGTGACAAAAGCCAGCATCTAGACAGCATCCACATGATAATTTCTCCTTCTAGTTGTTACTACCTACTCAATTATCTCTATCTACTATATGTTACTCATTTCTCATTTTAGGCTTTACAAGGGTGCTTCGTGCAGAGATGCTGGAAACGTGTAAAGGCAGGGACCCCTGTTGGCTTAGCACATCTGAGATTTGGTATATATAGTTTACATTATGTGACAACATAACCTTTCTAGGTTATGTTTGCTCTCCAGTAATGCAAAGACTCCAACAATGGCTTTTCTCTTAGTTTGAGGCTTGTGCAATCACATTTGTGTATGGCCTAATACATGTGACTTTAAGTATGTGATTATAGATAAGTCTTTTTTTGTTGGTTTCTGTGTCTGTCAGTAACTTCTTAAATGTGCAGCCAATTTCGAGTTAACGCGACAGAGCAATAGGAATTAAAGAGTGTATGAGGTTCCTAAAAGTCCCATGGAAATAAACATCCAAGTAAAACATAGAGAATGGAAAAGACAGGGACACCTCTGTTCTTACCTTTTTTCCTTTGGCCCACATCAAAGCCCAGAAAGAAGAGCTGTCTGACCATTTCACACTTACTAGCTGTCCAGTCAGCATGCACTCACCCTGCAAACCAGCCGCGGCATGCACCGCTGTTGGCCCAGGCAGACAAGGAAGGAAGGACCTGCGCACAGGTGTAAGCCGTACGTAGGAGCCGTAAAGAGGGAGAATGAGGGAAGAGCTATGACATGGGAAGAGCTATGATATGGCAATGACAGCCAGGGGGATGCAAGATGAAAAACTGCTCCCAGGACCAGTTTCATGGAGAAACACTGGGCCTTCCCATTACAGTGTCTGTCTTGCTTTGTGTGAGGAACCATCTGCTTGAGGAGTTCGTAATTAGTTAGCTGATACCAGTTAACTGGATGGAAAAAGGACACGTAGTTTGAACTACTTCATAACCCAGATATTTTGGGTGGTGAGAGACATTTTGATTCTTGGTCTCTGATTAATAATGTCTTATTGATAGGAACAGCAATAAAAGAAAAGGTTGGGATGACTTTAATGAATGTACATAGTTAACTAGACTAAAGTGCTTAGGTGTCTGGTATTCTCAAATAATTGGCTCATTAGCCTTAACTATATCAACCTTTTCTCATTATCAAGGTTAAATAATTGAATGGATAGACTTCTGGGGAACTTGCAGTCTTACACAGAGGACAGCCACTTACTCACGTGGTAGAAACCTGCTCTTTAAAGAATGTGTTTGTGAGAGAGGGAGAATATTCACAAACATACGCACAAATTAATAAATAATTGCATTTTAATTGAGAGAAAACACAATAGAATAAAGATTGAGCAGCCCTGAACAATTTTCAAGCAGCAGTCATGTGTTTTATGAAGCATTTCTTTACCAGTGATAGTACCTGTCAAATTCTGCTTTCTTGTAGATAACCAGCAAAGATTATTTCATGTGCAGGCCTTCTCATTCCCTAGCTACGGTTCTCAAAATTGTTTCAATGACAGAAGCACCTGAAGCCCCTGGTCTGCAAACAGGTCCCTGTGAAACATGACAGCACTGAGAATTTTACAGAAAATAAAAAGTCTTACTCCAAATGAAAGAGAACCCAGAAGATGCTGTCCAGCAGTCATTACACAAGGGATATAGAAGCACCAGTTTTGTAGTCTATGTATCATCTGCATGTCACAAAAAAGGGTTAAAAGACTGGTGTAAGACCAGTATGCACCACCGTGGTGGCACTACAAGAAATCAAGTTCTTGTGTTGTTTCTATTCTTAGAATAGCTGAAAGACATAATCGCTAATGTTGGCCTTGCAGGGACAGTGCACGATGGTAACCACCACACACTGCTTTCCTCAGGGCAAGGAGAGTAGACGCTACCTGCTGCCATCACCATTACCACATTCACCTCACCAATGGGCTGAAATAATTTCTTCCCCACTTTTGAAGACATCCTGTGCTACTGAGAGCCACCGCAGCAGTGTGAGTGAGGGAGTAGTTTGCAAACACCCTTGAGCTGGCAGCAGAAAATCATGGTTTGAGCAACTGGAAGAGGCTTGAAACCTGAGAAGTGACGGTGGTAGGAGGAGCAGTGCTCCAGCAGCAATTTACCGAAAGATTATGAATTTATCTTTTCCTTAGGGCTAAGGTGAGAAGGAGAGCTGAATTATTCATTGTACACCAGGCTCAGCAGCAATACAAGGACAAATGATGCAGACAAGGACAGGTTAGAGAAGTCCCCTAGGAATGGAGGGAATCTCCTAGGTAAGCCAGTGTATTCCAATGCACAAAAAGACCTGAGATATTACTGAGAGATCTGTCCAAGCAGACACCTATAAACCAGTTTCACAGGATAAATATGGAAATTTAACTAAGAAGTGATACATACATCATCTGGAGACCCTACTTGATACTCCAAATAAAGCTATTAAATAGGAGAAGCCTCAATAAAAAAATCCAATCCTCAGCTCATTTCTCTCTTTCCCAGGATGCTTCCAAGCTGTACTTTTTCTTCTTTTAAAAAAGATTGGTTTTGACTCTCAATATAGCTACAATGTAAACAATATGAAATCAACACTACCACTTAAGATGCTGTGGTTTTGGAAATCTATACTGTATAAATGATCAAATGAAAAGGCAAACATCAGAATAGTATCTTGCTAAAAAGACTGGCAGCTAATTGGAAAAATATGTTGACTCTGAGCTCAACTAAGCTCCCTGTTGTACTTCTTCAGGATGTGTTTGGTGTTTTATTTATGTGTGGAGTGTGTTGTGATTTTGCCTACTATGATTTGTGTTTGCTTTTCAGCCTGTTCTTGCATGTTTGGCATGTAACTAATCCCCTCTGCAGTTCATCCTCCCCCACTTCTAACCTAACTTGAGTTATAACTTGATATTTGAAAGATTTCCTGCAAATAATTTTGTCTTGAGTGGGAGGATTATAATAGTGTTCAGAACATTGATCTAAGTTAAACTTACAGGGCAAAAAAATTGCACAGAGAATCATGAGTTTACCTACAGGCATAAAACATTAAATTAGTCAGAAAGTTGATAAATATGTTGTGAGGGATATATAATATTGAACTGACTGATGCAGTTAAATGGTTAACAGACAAGGTTCAAGGAATACCTATACAATGCATTGCATTTCTAAGTGCTCTAATATAAATCTCAAACTTTCAAAATGGCCTATAAGTAGTCTTGTTCTATGGATGAATGGTAACTAATCTATGTGTTCCCTAACCACTTGTTTTTAGACGGAATTCCGAATACCTCAGTACTGAAGCCCTTTAAATTACCTTCAGATAAGCAGTTAAAATACCATTGTGCCCAAAATATTTTGTCACTTCAGTTATTCAGTCTTGACTTGAAAATACTCTAAAGAAAGGATTTCTTATAGTAGAAAGTGATGAAGAAACAGATGATGTCTATATCACACAGTTAATACCACACATTGGCACCACAACCATCGAGGAAAACTTGCATGATTCCTCTCTAAAAACACATTGCAGCTGGAACGATAAAGAAAGTGCCTTCCTATTCTAGGCAATCAACATCATTTTCTGCAAAATCAGGGGAAATCTTTAATTACTATTAAACTTTTCTGAGCAGAGACTGAATACAAGCTTATGATTTGCTCACAATTACAATTTTCTATGTAAAACTTAATCATAGTATGTAATAACCATGGTCATGTAAAAAACAGGGGGTTTCTTCTGTAATCTATTCATTTCAGCAGCAAGGATGATTATAAAGCTATCAGACATCCAAACCTCCAACAAGTTAACTCTTCAAGGACACAACTGGAGATGCACAATAGTCTCTCTGAGCTGCCACTATGGAGCTTGTGCACTATAAAGGTGACTTGCAAGTGTCTATTGTATGTACCACTGCTCTGTATATAGTATAAAATGTATACATACATTTTGTATACAATATAAACACATAAAAAAAGACTTTTAAAGGAGGTTTCCAGAAAGTGAAGGGTGAGAGGAGGTGACCCATTATTCAGATGTTCTTAAAACAGTAGGAATTTTCTAAGCTGAAGACTGTTAGTGGCAGAGGTCTGATTAATTGTATGCCTTTTGGTGTATTTATTCTCTCTGTCTTATGGTTTATGTTCCAGGAACTACTACAGCTGCTGGGTCTTTCACATGGTGCCTGCAACCCAGCAGTCCATATCCAATACAAAACCAGGTTTGTTGAATTTCTTTGGTACCCAAAGAAGCAGATAAAACAATACAAAGACATAGAATGAGCTGATAGGACTGCAGAAGCCTCCACTGTCTATGTCTGTCTTGACTTAAGCCCACAGCAAAAACATTGTTGTACAAAAGTTCATGCTCCAGAAAAGGACTCTCATAGCAGGTATAAGGAAAACACCACTGCAGATCCCCAAAGTGCTGTTAACAGAGGAGGAGTAACTTTGCAAAACCTCTGTAAAAAACATCTTTTCACCAAAAATGTATCTCCCAACTTAAATGTTAAGATAAGTAGGCAGATATGTAGTCACATAGACGAACAGATGTGCGAGTTAGAGACCACAAAAGCGAGTTTCTTAAAACTAGAAGCTTTCAAAGTAGAGGAGTAAGTGTAAGGTCAAAATAAGTCATTCTAATCTAGATTTGTCTCCTGCCTAAAACATGTCAAAAGTGCTCCTTGACACTTTTAATTCCTGCCAACACTACAGTAATACTTTTTGAAAATCAAGGCAGCATAATTTTCTTAGTTATCACCTATGGTGACAACCTATGACACTGTTCAGCAAGTTGTTCCACTAGCTACGTACTGGAAAATTTACAAATGTTCATCTGAACAAGCTTAGCATCAAACTTCCGTTTCCCTAAGTACAGTTTTGAGGTGGAGCAGCAGAATAACCAGTTCCTTTTACCTCTATCATGACCATCCCTCAAGGTCAGGACAGAAGAAAAGAGGGAGGACTGGACTGGATGTGACTGACCAGCTTGCATGCACTGAGAACTCACATGTATGCATCAGAGCTGCATAACACAGGGTCATCTCCCACCTGAAAAACAAATTGCGGTATCTGTCAGCTCCACACACTCACAGTGAGGTCGCAGTGAACAGCGATGTACACGGGTCCTGCAGCTGCCTGCTTTGGTATCAGCAGAAATTGTAAGAGCCCAAAGGCTCTTGTGTGTATCAACACACAAACATTTTATTCATCATTGTGTCCACCGTGCACCTTTCTGCACACTAAAGCATGCATACACCAATTCAAACCAAATCCCTTCAGTCAAGTAGAAAATACGACTGCCCAAAGCAAATGCAAAATGAGAATTTCACCTAGAAAACGTTTAAGATTATTAATCAATTTTTCCTTTGTGAAAGGGATTCAACAGTTATGGGAAATAATTTAAGAAATTTTTCTTTAAAAGCTTTTGTCCAGTTGAGAATGTGTTCATCAAAGTTCATTCATGATTGTTGAACATCATAAATATGTAATAAACACAGTTGAACATTTAGATACAACTTCAACAGATCATGTTTAGCAATGAGTACATACTTTTGCACAAAAACCACCCCAAACCTGGCGATCTTTAGCGAGATCTCTAAAGAAAGAATTAGACTGAAAAAGATGCTTGTTACACATCGTTGTTTAAATCATTGTCCACTCAGACTTTGAGGTCATGAATCCTCTGCAGATCACAGCAGGATATTAAGCAATCCATTCTGCAGATCAGTTTTGAAAGGATATTTGAAGAATATGCACTCCTACTATATTGAGTTACCTTCTTGGTTTCAAAAGTCTGTAACGCACACTTCAGATAAACCTGTTAGCTCTAACAACTACACGTAAAAAGTCAAGAAAAGACCATGACGTGGATTTTCTTCTTTGTTCTAGAAATCACCCACTGAACAAAGAGCACTGAAAGCAAATAATTAAATAGACAAGAAATAAAACGTGTTCAACAGGTGGCAATACAAAGTTTGCAAGAGAATTTAGGCAGTAGCCTGGACTTAGTGGCTCAAGGGCAAGTGAACTCAGGCTTCCCTTTACTCAGATAACATCACAATGTATGTAGCCTTTGATATTCATACACTATTACTTCTACAACAAGGCTTCCTGGGCACAAAGAGCAGTGTAAGTGGGCTTTGCATTGAAAAAATGTGAAAGAGCAGGGAGAAATCCTGACTTTAGGTGATCTTTCTAAGGAACAGAAGTATTTCAGAAGGGATGTTAGGAAGGACAGTTTTCTTCTTTTTTAATGCTCCGTATTCCTAAGGATAGTTTTGCTGAGTAGTTGTCCAAAATTGTTGCTGTTCACTTGTTTAGTTTCCCAAGTTATTTGGGACCATGCTGTCAAACAGCTACAGATACACATCAGATCCATGTGAATTTCCTGCACAATATGCTATGCAAGCCATTGTATGTTGAGAAGTCAGTGGTAACTGTTCCCCTTCACATGTCAAATGTTAAAAAACTAAAGCAAGATACCATGGCTTGGGTTGCTTCCCATTAGCTGGAGGCTGAGCATGTGCACATGAAGTTGCCATACAGCAACTGACACTTAGTTGTGTTCACATATTCTAAGCCTCTAAACTAATTTGGCTCTTTAAACGCCCCATTCATGTACTGCTCTCAAAGGGCATATAATCACTCTCTCTCTCTCTCTCTCTCTCTCTTCTCCTCTCTTATTGCTTTAGTAGCTTAATATACATTTACCTAGCACATGCGTTAAAAAGCAGAACAGGTAATAAAAGCAGAAGTATAAATACCTTTTCTACTTTAGGAAAATACCCTGGTTTAATTTTGCCTTCCTCATGCAAGTAGCATGAGACCCTAGTGTAAACAAGGATAACAACATTAAAATATGTTCAGCAGTATTGGTCAGACCAGCTATACTCATGGTTTAACTGTTTTCATCCAAGGTACACACTAAATGGTGTCACCAAATAAACCACCTTTCATAAGAATCTTCATTTTCCCAATGTTGTCAAGACCATTAACTGTCTATGCAAAACACTCATGGAAGCCAGGATGGCTTCACCAGCAAGCCACAGATCACGAAAAGGCTTTCTAATTTTTTAAATTTTTTAATTTTTTATGGGGACATGAGAGAAAGTACATCAGAAGAACTAATAGCTTCCGAATTTGTTAAAAGTACCTGTTGACACCAATGAAGAGTGGGTAGGAGACAGTCTCACAGATTGTGTGCCGAGTCGACACGGAAATCGCAGGCTGTGGTCACACAGCACAGTGCTGTGTCAGGTCACAGGTACCAAGTAAATGAACACATCAGAGGCACAGCCCTCAACATTGAGCTCAGCCCACTTTGCAGCCTAAGAGTTCTGGTAACGTGGCACCATGCCTACCAGCCCAAAGAGAACCGCAGCTGAACACACACCTACTCTGCTTTCAGATCCGGAGCTGCCGCTTGCAAAACTCTTTGAGCCAGAATGACTCAGAAAAAGAGCTCTGGAGGAGACCACTGAATTCACAACCTAATTTTTGGCAGGGTCAACGGTATCTAAAGCCTTCCTGACAGCTACTTGACTATTCAGTTGTTATCACTTGGTGACAATTTCATTTTTTTCTTCACAGTTCACTCTATGTTATATTAAGTTAAAACGATGTTGCAGTGCTCTAGGTCAGTTGGGAGCCTCTGGAGGGGATGGTTCTTTCCCTGGAAAAATTGGGTACGAGCTGTCTGGTATGTAGCATGGAGAACATGAGGATTGAAAGGCATAGCAGTTGGGAGACTGCAGCATGAGCTCAGCACATGGGACTCTAGACAAAAGTTAGGTAAAAACCTGCAGCCACATCTGTTATAAAAAAAAGCAAACAGGACGCTTCCTGGGAAAGCCAGCATGGAGTACACAAAACATGTTGCAGTGCAGGTATCTAATGAAACTTACTAGCCTGAGAACAAGTCCAGAGGAAAGACCCAGTGAGGGCAGAGGGAACAGGAGAGAAATCTGCACATTCTTCCATTCTGATCTCCTTCACCACAGATCTAAGCGCTCCTCACTTACAGTTCCTAGTTCTAGTTGGTGTTCAGTAAAGCCTACCTTGGGAGGCTGTAACCCAAACAATATTTTTTATTCACTCACTGAAGAAAAAGTCAAGGGAGTCATCCTGATCACTCTGGCTGGTGCAGGTTCCCACTGTGCACACCTAAAGATAGATAGCTTTGTGGATTTCCCAAATTTCTTATGCATGTTTTTTAAAAGATTAATGATTTTCATTTGAGAAAAGTTGCTAATGTAAATTCTCATGACTGTAAATTAAACCAAATTACTTCTTGTTACCCTTCTTCAACAGATGCGGAGACCAACACTGTCTTTTTATAAGAGATGTTTTACACATGATCCTGTCCATCTTCTCCATAAAGTCATCTTTTTCACAAGACTAATCATACCCAATGTCTTCCATCTTTCCTTGGTAGTCATATTTTTTACATTTAGCTGCTCTCTCAACTCTTTCCACCTTGCATACATCCTTCTCAAAATACGATGTATAAAACCGGTACAGAACTTTAGCTGCGACTACAATGTGACTGGGTGTCAACGTATATGAAACAATAGCAATGATAGATTTATTTCTGACATGATTCCTAAAGACCTTCTATTTTACAGATTGAATACTCTACATGAGAAATTATTTATCCAGCTTGCAAGCGGTCTTTCACTGCTAAAGCAGAAGAATTATCTCCCTGCATATGATACTTCCATTAATACTTGAGAATATCATATTCCTGCTATTTGGGAAAGTACGTACCATGTTTGCTGACAGGTCTTCTCTTTCTGATCCATCATAACATACAGAACCAGCACTGCTGTGTAGCAGGACCTTCTCCATTCATTCGATTTGTACCTTCACTTTGTATTTTGTGATTTAATTTCTTCTTGCTGATTTCAGTTCACCTCTCCAATGAAACCAAAGCTAAAGCAAAGCAATGGAAAAGGGGAAAAAGAGCCTGCTCCACATTTACCTATAAATAGAGGCCTGAATGGGCTCAAATGTACAGAACTAGTGAAGACTATTTCTTGAGAAAGAGAGCGTGAAAGCAGAAAAATATGACTAGATGAAGAACTTAATTTGCAAAATCCATTTCCATCACAAGCACTGATTAGCAGAGGATGTGGGGGAAAGCTGGAGGAGGAGGTGGCATCATCCATACTACTCAGGCCAGCTAACTTCTGCTCATGCCTGTGAATGTGTTTGTAAAGCCCTTCAGGATGCTGAAAATAAGGGGTTTCTCTTTATTCCATCACCCCAAAATATTAGTGAAAATATTGACTCACACCAAACTCGGTTAGGATTTTGTCATACTGCGTGTGATAAACCTTTACAGTCTGACAGGCAGCAATTGATAACTACTATCCCATTACAGTTTTAAAATCATTTGTGGACCAACATTACTATAATTTCATCACCTGCAATTTTATCATATTTCCCTGAGAGTGTCATAGGGGATATCATCAAAAGCCTTTCTAAAGTCAAGAACTATCTCATCTTCTGCTTCTCCGTTTGTCCTCTAAACCAGTTATCCTGTCAAAGAAGGAAATTAGGCTGCTTTGTCGTTATTTGCTCTTAGCAAATCCATATTAGCTGTCTCTTATAATTTTATTATTCTCCCGGTACTTCCAAATTGATTGCTTAATAAATTGTTCCAATAACTTTCTAGTATTGAATTTGGGCTGTCTGCTGTATATTTCTCTGATTTCTCCTTCTCTGCAGATAGGTACTACTATATCTGTCCTTCTCCGGTCCTCCGGAGACCTTAACTGTCTCACGCTAGGTCTTGGAGATAAATGCTGATGGTGTATCCAACTCTGATGATTTACTACTTGAAGCAGATGTTTGTTTACAAGAAGAATCTAAGTTAAAATCGGTATGTCAAGGCAGAATGTTTATAATATCATACAATTTTAGCTGCAAGTTAAGACCTTGCATAAACTCACTATATGGAAATATCATTGCCCTCAGGGGACGTTTGTGTCCATTCCTTACAAAAGTATTACTTGACTTAAAAATAACCACCTAAAAGATTATAGATACATTTATAGGAAAATATGGAAGGCAGGAAAGAATGAATGAAGGGAAGGAGGGAAAGAGGGAAGCAGAAAGGGAGGAAAATATATTTCAAGAAAGGTAAATACAGGCAGGTAAGCAGCAGCATTAAGGAATGACTGAGAACGGTTTCTAGCTAAATCTCCATCAACGCAGTACCCTAAAATAACAATAACTAAAAAATAAACAGAGGTCTTTTAAAGCAGAACACATGAAAATACCAAAACTAGTATAAGTGTGCCTGTCCTTGCTTCTACTCATGTATGTGAATGACTGTACTGCCTCAGGGAGGCTGATCTGGAAAAACTAAACTACAGCTTCCTCCAAAATATAGCTCTCCTTACAAAAGTGTTTCTCATCAGTTTAACTTACAGGATTTCAGGCTTTGTGTATGTTCCTGGAAACACCTGTGAAGTAAATAGTTGCCCAGATTAAAAGGAGAAGAAAAAAAAAAAATGCAGCTTGAAGCTAAAAGATTTGTTTTTATTTATTTATTTAGCTGTAGGCTGATTTTCCAGACAGTTTTGTCATTTAAAGCTGCCATTCTGTTTTTTAGTGAGGATCAAGTACCCTGCATGGAAATGTTTCCTTACTTGAAGAACCTTGTGCACATTCTTATTTTTGAACATAATCACTGGTGAATGTTACTTACTTTGTGCATATTCCTAACTGTTCTTATACATAATTTTATGCACAAAGTATTAACGGTAGTTTACTCATATCAATGATGTTACTTGCATTCATGACTGCAAGGCCATGGTCTGCTGTTATCTTCACTGGTCTGTGAAAAGGGGATTCTTCCAGAAAAAGCCTTCAGTTTATCAAATCCTGCTTTCACTCTTGTAGCAACTGGCCATAGAAGTATCTAAAGTACAATAAAGGTAATATTTTAGCAACATAATAGAGTCAATGTTGAAATTCTCTATTGGTATTTAATGGAATATACTCAATAATACTAGCAAGTAAATACTGACTGTACTTCAAAAACTGTCTTAGGGGGAAGCAGTGGCACATAGGGAAGAGTTACTCTGTAAACAGAAGGTAAACATTAAGGTCATATATTCATTTTAAGGAATAAAAAAAGGAAACATTGCAGACACAGCTGGCTTTCGACGTCTCCTTCTCCTTAGAACAAATTTGTCTTTTGATAGATTACAGTATGCTGTAAGGAGAGTGAGATGTCAGGGAACTGTAAGAAATCCTTTATGAAACAGGACAGGGAGACAGTGACGACTGGCGAGAAGTGAAGACAACTAAAGTGAGGGGGATATTTCTAAGAGGCATCTCTGCTCACAGCTTGTCTCTTGTGGATATAAAGAATGGCTTGATAATGAGTAAGGCTCTGGTTTCAAACGTCCAGACCTGATGAAAGGAAGCAAATTCTCAGTCCTCTATTGTTCCATTTGCTGGGATGCGCTTCCATGTCCCTTTGCATACAGCCTGCACATACGGACACCTCCAAGGCCCTGGCTCTGTCAACAAAAGCATTCTCTCCTTGCTTTAAAATATTCCACATGAAGCATGTTAAACATGTCCCTCAGTTTTCTCTGGCAAGAAGTACAAGACTATGTTTAAGAGGTCATTCTTTGTTCCATTTACTGCTAATTATGAATATAGCCTGTGCAGCATTTCTTCACAAAAACAGCTTTTCATCCTGTCTCATAGCACATCACTTCTTGTTTTCTGAAAGACTGTTACATTCAGAAACATTCTCTGTTTCTGAGCTGCATCCATTTTAGCTCTCTCTAGTGTCTTCCCTTCCCCCAGAAAACATTACTAGTCAGATTTTCAGTCAGATCACTCTATTACCTATTTAGCTGTTCAAATCATCAAGGTGCCTTGAGATTCAGGATTGCCTCCAAAACCTGGAAACTGTCTGATTGCCTGCCTGCCTGAGTGTGAAAATGAGTGAAAATGTGAACCTTCTGCGTGACATCACAGCCAGTCATAGAAATAATAACTGGGAAAGAGACGGTGGTGAGATTACTGGTCACTGCACAAAACTCACCAGAGGATCTAACCAAAACCCAGGCAAGGTAGTGTCACAGATGTTAACCATTAGATGCCAGTGCCTATAGAATTGCTTCATATGGCAAAGATTGTGTGCTACACACAGAAAAATATTAAGTTCATATTAAACTCCAACACAAAATGGATGTAACAAGAAGTTAATGAAAACTGTTGGAACTCCAGGCAGTAAGAGAGGCAAGCGAGATGATGCCTTGCAGGATGCTCCAGACCAATCTCTTTACAGAAATCTCTGTAGAGATAATGAGAAATATTTGAGGAAGAAATACAGCCAAGTTGCAGACAGTTCTTAGAAGACACAAACAGGGCAAATAATGAAAGAACCGTTTTACTGGGGGAAAATGGGACAGCACAAAGCCCTAAAGAAATCATAAAAAAAGTAGACAGAATGTTTGGGTGTCCTAGTTAGAGTGGCTGGGACCAGTTTCTCACTGTGTGGGTGTAACTGGAACTGTGTATTCTATACCCTCTCTGCCAGTCATCGTGAACTGTTACTGATGCATCGTTTGCAGCAGCTGCCCAGGACACATCTGACACCTCAGGCTATGAGCTGGGTGCCCGAGAGGGCAGAGATGAGGGGGGCGCGTCTGCTGATGGGCCATCAAGTGGACCGGGGTGTCGGGTGACTCCCTGAGTGAGTCTGCCCAGTGTGAGGCCCCTCACCATGGGGGAGGTGCGGGGCGTTCCCATCTGAACTCGAGGGTGTAGGTGCTGGGGGTTTGGGGACCTGGGGGTGCTTGTTCGCTCACTCACTCGGCGGATCGACGGCACAGCGTGGCGGCTCGACTTGGTTTTCAAGATCGAGAGGGGGACCGGAACCTCACCAGGACTGCAGCTGCCACTCTCGACTAGACTGTGACCACCAACCTTTTGGAAGGAAAACAGGTTTCCCTTTTCTTTTTTTTTTTGCTTTGGACTCAGGGGGACCAGATAGTGCTCAGCACAGGGACTGGCGAACACCATTCAGTTTGTGCCCCCGGGGGCTGAGTTGTACGACTGGGTTTTGTGGGCTAAAACCAATTTTCTTGTGTATCAGTGTATCTACTGTAATTTGGGGTTTTTTTATTATTAAATTGTAGTTCTGACTTCTAAACTCTTTTGAGTTGGGCTCACTTCTCCTGCCGGTTTACTTTTAAACCAGCACATTGGGGAAAATAAAAGGTCAATTAAAAACAAGGAAAGAAAACAAGCTATGAAAATGATATGCATGAGATTAAGTTATTTGGAAACACAGTCAAACCAAGGGTAGAACCAGTGAAAAAAGGCTAACTGTAAAGTGACAACAAATGCCAAAGAAAAGCCAGCAGGATAGAAGGAACATTTTGACAAAGTGCTAATCCCTGCTGACCATGCAGATCCAAGCAGTCCAGGCATGCTGGAAGGACAGGGCAGCTTTCAAGACAGAAGGGATGTGAGCACTACGCTGCCAGCAGAAAAAGGTAGCAGAAGGAGCACTGATGTAGATCAGCAGAAGAGAGCTGATGGTGCAGAGAGCGTAACTGCTGAGCTGTAAATAGCTAGAAGGACAAGTGTGAACAAAGCATTGGAAGTACAATCTTTTAAGCTTTTGAGCAGAAGTGACTGGCAAGTGAGCAGTGACTGGCAAAACACAGCAGCTGTGTCAGTCTGTAAGGCCACCTAACTAATTCAGGCAGTGACAGATATGAATCTCATTGTCAGTTTCGGGGAGGGGGGGGAGGTGGAAAGAAGAAGAATGAGGCTTTTAACAGATTCAGACAAGTTATAAAGAAAGTTGTAGAGGAAAAGTATTAGTTTCAGAGTAGGTACTGTTTGGATGTACTCACCTTGAGCTGTCCAAGGACAAAAATGGGAATAGGGCCAGTGGTGTTTGCTCTTTTCACTGACCTTCTGAAGGCACTCAGTTTAGCATTTAGAAAAGCATTATGGAAACCAGCAAAATCACATGATGATCTAGATAAAACAGATTCTATTTAAAACACATATATGAAACCTTCTTAAGGGAAATTGGTAGCTGGTTCACACTGGAGGTTAGAGTAAGAGCGATGATGCTCTTCCTGCTGTTTGACATCCCTCTCTGCTGAATTAGTAAGAGTGCTGCAAGAGACGTCAGATGAGAAATTAGATGATCTAGAACTAATCATCTACTGTGCAAACAGCACCACAAAGGGTCAATAAATGAAATGCAGTGAAATGCATTGTGGTGAAATTTCAAGTCTATCACAGAATCTGGTTAGCACTGATGATTCAAGAATGAGGTTTGATAATTGATGGGAAAGCTGATGGAAAGGTGTCTCAGCTATAAGTGTTGCATGGAAATTGGGAATAAATATCTATCAACAGCATTGTTAATAAGCTCATGAAAGCAACATTTCAAGAGGATTCCTCAACAACCTGGAATTTGCTATATACTATATGCTATATACCACTATACACTACTATACTTACGTGATATAAATGGGCTTCAAAACACTGAAGAATGCATATAAGGTAATACAGAATTATTTTTATGAGACTTTATGAAACACGATTGAGAAAAATCCCTGATACGGAGATACAGAGTGGCAACAATCAAGGAAGTTAGAATGGAAGAAACAAGACTGAAGACAAGAGAGGATGGCCAGTAGCTAGGCTGCTGTACATGGGGACAGAAATTAGGTCTAACTGAGGTAAAAACACTGAAGATACAAGTCCCCCCACTCTCTCCTGTAAAGATGGTACAAGCTTCACCAGAGCAGGTGCTGGAGGAAGGAGCCTGAGCTGAGGGTAATGCAGATGCCTGGTGCTGTGCCAGCTGCTAAGGTGTCCTCTGTTTCAGACAGTACCTCCGAGACCGGCTCCAGTTAGGAGCAGGAGTACTATATTTCTTCTTGGTGTAGTTCTCCAGTTGCCTCTGTACCACTACATGTAGCTCATCCCCTTGCTTTGTTAATCTGAAAATGTATATAGCAGACATCTGAATGGCCCCTCTGAGAGTGCTTATTTAATTTTGCCACAAGTAAGCCATGCAAAGACATTTGCATAGGTAATAACATATATACCTGCATCTGGCTCATAAAATTATCAAAGTTATCCTAGTCCTTTGGCATTCAAAGTAAAAACTGAAGCTGCTATTGAAACTAAAGGTCGACTACCTCTAGATCTTCTGAAGTATTTTATTAAAAAATCAACAGATGCATGATAACTATTTTTTTATGAATCTTGGCCTCTGTGCCTAAACTGCAAAAACATTTTCAAAAATGTATCCTGTAAGACAGAAGACAGCACTGAATTGCAGTGCATATATAGGATGCACATATAGATAAAAACCTAAAAATTTCTCCTTTCACAGAATTGCGATGAAATCAGTATGTTTATGCACAGATATGAAATTCCATGGAACTTAGGGCAGGTGCCTAGTGACCAGAGAAATGCAAATGTTGCACCTAAGCCAAAAGGATTGTGTGGAGGACTACAGAATAGCCAAGCTCACTTCAGTCCCTGGGAAAATCATGGAGCGAAACCTCTTGACACATGTTTCTAGGCACAAGAAGAAGAAGGTGGATAGACCAAGGGTTAAACATATCTGACCATCATTATTGCCTTCTATGATAAAATGACTGGATTTTTGGATGAGGGGAGAGCAGCACATGTCATTTACCTCAATTTCATCAAGGTTTTAACACTTTCTCCCTCAATGTCCAACGTAACCAAGATACAGCATTATGGTGCAATGGGAAGACAACTAGATAAGCAAAAAAACTGTGCAGTGGTTGTGCTCAGGGTAGTGACTACTGGGTCAAGCAACGAAATGGAGGAGATGAAGGAGAGGACTCTCATCAGGTTTGCAGATGACACCGCACTGAGGGGACCTATTGATATTCTTATGTACAGGATTGCCATTCAGGAGACCTAGACAGGCTAGGGCAACCTCATGCAATTAAAAAAAAAAGTAACATGAAAAGTCCTGCATCTGGAGAGGAAGCACCCCCTGCAACAGTATGGGGGGCTGGGGCTGGCTGGGGAGCAGCTCTGCTTAGCAGAAGCTGGTATGGCTTAGCAGCAAAGGTGGCCGACAGCGTCCCGGGGTTTTCAGCACCCTAAGAATCGCGGCCAATAGTCAGAGGGAAGGGATTATCCCCCTTTACACAGTATTCATTAGACCTCAGCCAGAATACAACAGTTTCGGGCTGCCCAGTACAGGAAAGCAGGGACAAACTGGAGCAAGTTTAGTGGAGGCCACCAAGATGGTGGGGGCTGGAGCACTTGCCCTGTGAGAAGAGGCTGAGGGAGCTGGGCTTGTTCAGCCTGGGAAAGAGACAGCTTCAGGGGACCAAAGAGCAGCCCCCAGTGCTTATGAGAAGGATACTGAGGATACAGCACCTGGCTCTTCACAGCAGCGCACGGTGGGAGGATGAGGCACAGCAAGCACAAGATGAAAACAGAAGTTCAGACTGGCGGTGAGGAAAATCATTTTCACCATAAGGACAGCTCAGCAGTGGGGCAGGTTGCCCAGGGAGGTTACGCTGTCTCTGTTCTTGGAGGTTGTCAATACCCCACTACATAATGCCCTGAGCAACCCAGTTAGACCCATAGCTGGCCCTGCTTTCAGCAAGAAGTGGGACTTGAGCTCTTCTGAGGTCCTTCCACACCTGAATTACCCTATGTGATTCTAGGAGATAATCGTATGAATACATAAGCAAAATATCTAATAAAATCTAAATATTTGAAATTCGTAGAAAATTTAGAGCAGATCTAATTTAAAGTCTAAATTCCTTATCTTAACAGTCCAAGACCCTTTCAGAAAAATCAGTCAATATGACACACTTCAGCAGTATGGGAGACAAAACTCATATGATTTTCCCAAGATTTTTTGGATAAATTTGGAATACATTATTGAGATCCTAACAGAACCTATTAGATCCAGATTTGCTGATGGTAAAACTTCATTTCTATAGTGTTTGATTTATGTATTACAATATATCCATTAAGAACAGCTTAAAAAGCAAAAATACTATTCAAGTTTAACAGGTGCATATAAACTAATAAAGGAGCAGATACTGTGAGCGAACCATTTTGCTGTTCTTTCTCTTGCTCCCACGTGACTTTAATGCAGTGTTAGAACAGGTAGCTTCAGTGGGAGTGAATGAACTCTGAACACTTTGGGCATTCATGCTTGACTTCCTCGAATCACTGATTCAAGTTGGTATTCAAGTTCTGAGGCTAAGAATATAGCAAAATTAGACTTTTCACTAATTTCTGCAGTAAAATTTCAGCACATGTGAGTTGGCAACAATGTGAAGTGACACATAGAGGCTTGGCTACTGCACAGCTTTATGAACAATTAGGACAGAGGGCAAATCCTGCAGTGCCATTTGAATATCAGTGCTGTTTCAATATTCTATAGCACGATTGCTTTACGGTCACACCTTCTGGAGAAATTAAATATGTGAAAAGCTTCATGGTTTTTCCCATAGCTTCTACCTGCCAGCATTTGAATACAAATCAGCTGCAGAAGCCTCCGTTGAGTTATTCTCAGAAGAACAACCTTCCTTATGTGTTTCCTCTGAATATAAATGTCATCCTTATCACTAAGCAGGCCATACAGCAGCTTGGTCTGGAAACAGCAACCTCTTCCACCATGAACCAGAATCAGAGTTCCAGGGGCCAGGAGGCAAAGGTCAACATGAACACCAGAGCCTGCCAACACACTTTTAGCGTAAAGATTTGCACGAGACACTTCTGTATTGTCCCAGCAGTCAGGATAGAGAAGGAATTGTAATTCAGTTTCACAGTATTTTCATGAGTTTCCATGGTGATGCAGGGAAAACACACCTGAAGTAGCTTCTCCCTGCTGCCAGTGCCTTGGGAGACAGAGGTGGAGGTTTATGGCAAGGAGGAGAAGCCTCCCAGACATTTCTCTGCTCACCTGTGCTGCAGACATGAATGAATGTACTAGGTGGTGTGATACAACAGGCACAACCACACGATCCGGTAATGCCAGAGGAGCTGTTGTTGTCACTCGTCATTACTGTGGTACCACTTTTGGCAGCACAACAATATGGCTGTATGAACACTTGCAGTTATGTGTGTACATTCATTCCAGAAATAATTTTTCTCTAAGTGGAAAATGAAGTCCAGCTAGCAGCAGCTTCAAAAATTAAACTAGATTATTACCTTCAGCCTATTTTTCATTCATTCAGCCAGCTGTGTTAGTCAATAGGAATGAGACTAGCTTTGGGAATATTTATTACTTAGAAAAGCAGCAGAGGCAGATCACACACCAAGGTCTTACACTTCTTTTTCAAGCCATGATTATGCTAGAAAGAATGCCCCTGTAGGAGAGTATAATGGGATGCAATGGGTTAAATAATTTTTTAAAATATGGATGATATTCCTCTGTAAATCAATGAAAGTGAGGAGTCTGAACAGCTACGAGTCTCAGCTGAATTCTACAAGCTACACCTGTCAGGATGCTCAGCACCCCAGAGGATTTGGCTTTAGTGTTTTAAGACAGAGTTTTAAGAGGGCTTTTTTTTAACCTAATCTGAAAGTTTATGACCCCATGCTAAAGACTGTTGACCGTTTGCCATTTTCACTAATTGCTTAGCTATGAGACAAGTTTTGTAATTTGGTTATTAAGCAATCAAATAGATAGTCTTTGAAGAAAAAGAGTCCCTTTAGCTCTTTGAGACTGCACTATGGTTTTTATGTTACGATTAATATAATTTGCATCCTTTGGGTGCTATTTCCTACTTCTCCTTGCCTAAGAGAAAACATTAGTATCACTAAATCTTTCAGAGGGGCAGAGAGAAGCTGGAGAAGCAAACAAATGCTGCTTATACCCCAAATTAAGATCACTAGAACCATCCATAAAGGAAAGCTTTTCAACAGGAGACTGGTGACTGACACTTCAGCTGTGATAAGATATATACATTGATGCTTGCACCCACTCAAATCATAAAAATAGCAAATTTGGCACTCAAGCTTATATTGCTGACAGTATAATAATGCAATCAAAACTCTGTTACAGAGAAGTAATTCCCCAAAGCTTTTGCATCATTGCAAACTAACACCCACTCCATAAGGTTGTTTATGAAGGACAAACTACTCATAAATATGATTGGAAGGTACCCTCCAAGAATTTCCTAATGTAAATAGTCCATCAATGTCATCCAAATAAATTATAAAATGCAATTAAACAAAAAGTTTTTTGCAAATTAACTCCTTTTTAATAAAATTTTAACTTTACAATAGCCATTGCACATAATTATTTCTTCAATAAACATCAGCTGGAGAATGCAGAATAATTTTATCACCACAGACCAAAGACGAGAACACTGATATATGGGAAATATTTCTATGAAAAAAAAATTGCATGCAATGTTCTTAGAAATATTTAAGAAGAGCCGTCCTCGTATAACACAGTGATCACAAAATTAAACCAACCGTTTCAGTTCCCTAGAAACTGTGGCTTCAGGGAGAACTTGGATCATATTCACACCTGATTTAGTTACGTGGCTGCAGGTAGAGACAGTTTAGACACCCAAACCAGAAATTAGGTCCGCAGTGACTAAATTTTATGATCACAGCTCTGTGGGGGAAATATATGGTGAAAATCAGAAATCTCTGTAAATAAACCTGTGTTCTTATTTCTCAGAAAAAATGGTTCTGTTGGTAAAATTTAGGCCAGTTGGACAGATGAGATTTACAAGCCAGAGAAACACGCACTGAGCCAGGGTACATGGTGTTCCCACTAAGGCTGCTGCTGACCCCCTGTATCAGTACAAAACAGTGGAGGTGACCCTCCAGCACCAGGACAAAACCATCTCAGAGGGAAATGTGTATGTAACTGGCAGAACTGTGCCATTTATTTTCCCTTTTCTTTTTTTTTTTTTAGAAATTTTTTTTTAACACTGATTTTGAACAAAAATCACAAAGATAATTTTCAAGCATGGCTCCTTATGCCAAGGGAAAAGATATGCAAACAACGAAATTACCCTTTTTTTGTTCAATATGAAATAGTTTATTATTCTGAAATAGAAATGTTGGCACCCTGGTTCCTGACTTAGCCCAAAACATCATTTCATTGTTCCACAAGATAGTCCCATATTGCTCTGAAGCAAAATACCTTCGTAGTTTTACATGTATACCCTAATAAAGGGTCTTAACAAACCAGTGCATCACAAATTGTGAAACACTGCTGCTTTTGAAAGATAGCAATTCCTTTTGACCCTCAGCTTTTTTCAGCCCTTTGTTGTACATTTTCACGTAGTACTACAGACTTGGTTGACCACTGCAATGGATTGCATTGGTGCTATTAAGCAATCGCCTGCTATGCAAGTACAGGTTTAACCCCAAGCTGTTCCGCTGCCTCTGAAGGACAGCATTCGTAGTGAAGCTTGTGAAGGGCTGAATACCCAGGGCCTGCCTGCCCACTTTTGCGGTAGCGTTGGGTACTAAGCTGTCATAGGCAGCAGTAATTGAACACAACTGTTGCTCGCTCTGTAGTGCCTTGACAACACCACTTCACTACACAGGAGAAACAAGTTCCCACCTGTGGGAAAATAACAGAAGATTGGCGAGGAGGATTGTAAACATGCTCAAGTGACTTGCAGCTGGGGTGTAGAAAAACACATATATCATACTAATCATTGTTTAGTCTCGTGTGTTTGACAAGTAGAACATCTGTGTTTAGATAACATAGGTCTGCGATAGACTTAGAGGTACTCTATCGAACATGCTTGAGATTCCTGTCCTGCTGTGGGAAAGATTAAAGCACAGTGGTAAACTACACCTGCAAGAATCCCTGATACACAAGTGAAAACAGCAAGTTCAGTGATCTAACATGGACCAAGCTCCACGGTGCCTACATCCCTGCTTGTGTGCCTCTGCCCCGGTGCTGTTTTAGGGATCCCCCGGCTAGCAAGAAATGAGAAAACTTCCTCTTTGCATTAATCCATCATTTTGTGGTTGTTCCTGCCTCCTGCCTGTGCCCACACCCCACCCATGTTGTAATTCTTACCTTGGATCTCCTTTTAATGGGCTAGTTGCTTCCATGCACTTCCTTCGCGTAAAACCACCTGTTTTGTACTCCTGGGTTCCTCAAAGCCTGTAAACCATAGATTCATTTCCCACCCACCCCTCCCAGCATATTGCATTTCTCCCCTTTCAATTTATGTTGCCCTAAGAAGTGCTACTAAAGCTATCTGTGTAGAGATTAAGGGCAGGGTCTAGTGTGGCTTACAGACATCAAAAGCCAAGAGCAGTAGGAGACTGGAGCAAATTGCATGGCACAGGCTTGTGCTAGCCTCCAAAAGCCTCTCATTATCATTCCTGCTCTAAGTGATCTCTGTAGATGCTCATCAGAGGCGATAAATACTACCTCCAGAGAGAGCACAGGTGATGTAATTGACATGCACGAGGAGGAACTGGGGTGGGTGGGTGTAGTGACCTGTGAAAGCTGTTACTCATGACACACCACACATTAGATTTCCTGGTTAATTTATTGTTTACAGAAACAATTGTAGTTTGTCCAAAACCAGATTGTAAACAGAAAAAAATCTTTCTATAGTAGTTTAAATACACTGTAAAGCCATGCTCTCACCACTCTCCCCTGCACGTGATGCAGTTATACTGGTGTAAAGGGGCTTTATATACATATCTTTACGTAGATACACCTCTTCCCCTCTGGAGAGGCAAATACATATTCCACTGTAAGCTGCCTTCACAGCAGTATAACAAAACATGTATTCTCATAAAATAACACCCCTTGAATGCATTAGAATGAGCATATTGGTGTTTTTAAAGGCCCAGCCACCCCAGTACCCCAGCTCCAGCATCAGCTGTTAGTGGATCGGGATGGAGAAGAGTAAAACCAGAACAAGAGCATACAGTATCCTCCTGAGTGCTGTCCCATCTCACTAATCCCTACTGGAGGGATTTTCTGAGCCTAATGTGGTTTCCATATTTAGAACTTTAGGTTAGAAACCACAACATAATTGTATCTAATAATTCATAAACTTAGACCAGATATAGGTCTTTCTTTTTTTTTTTTTTTTCCCCATTTCTCTGCACAATATACTGCATTTTACAGAATCCATCTGCCTGCAGTTCTAATTCCAGATTTCCCTGCTGGTATTCAGGGTGGGTTATGGGTTCTTTCCATTCCCCTTGTACCTTGTTCATCACTCTCCCAATATTTCATTCCTTTCTGTACATTTCCTGCAAATTTCAGAGTGATTGCTACATTATTTGTCCTGTCGTGGCAATCTCATTTTGCTCACTCATCTTAAATCTTCCTTCTTTTGTTGTTTAGCGTATAAGTGACTTGCAGCATAAAACTTGTGCAATACACTGTATGAAAACACCAGAATATTTTTTCTGTATGAACAAATGGGGAATGCTTCTTTCATTCTTAGTCAAATTGTTGGTGCTCCTCTGAAATAAAAAAGGTATTAAGTATTTTTGTATGTTTCAAATGGGCTTCTACACATAAAATATTCTTGAATTTATTGTAGAAATGTCCCTAAAAGACACAGAGCATTGTTTTACTGTTACAGGTAAACTAAAAATAAGTACATGTGGGTTATTATATCTTTGGATGGTTTTAGGGATCGGTTTTGTGGGTTTGTCCTTTTACTTCTGACTGTTTGGGGCAGTGGTAAAATTAAATGTGCTTAACTGGAAACGCTGGTTTAAATGCCTTCTTCGGTGAAAAATATGTTTTATTAAAACTTCCAATTTAAGATACACTCTTCCCAAAATTTTACATGTGTAGAAGAATTTAGCTAATTGTAACTAGGTATTATGCTGTAGAGAAGACTATATGGCAAAATACAGAGAAAAAAAGTAAATTAAAAGTGACAAGAATAGGATGAATATAGGATGATGATGGTGACATAAAGAAATGGCCTGGAGAATGATGAGTCACACAAAAAAATAGTTGTGAAAACTTGGGGGGGTATTATCTTTGTATGAGTTATTATTAGTTCACATTAAATACTATTTATTAATTTGTGCTAGATGCAATGCCTCTATTTACACAGATGAAGACTCTAATAAGTTATCAGCATCCTAGGCCAGCTTGCACAGGGTCACTCATGGACAGACTGCTGAGGACCATACCCTCTTTGGGGAGACGGACCACTTCCACACAGCCTAGCACTTGGCTTGAGTCTCCTTTCCCAAGGTGGTCACCTAAAGCTTTAATAATCATTTTCTGAGAGCTTTTAAAGTTGAAAGGATTTGAAATCACCTGAGGTTTACATTGCAGGTCAATAAAGCAGAGTTCTTCTAGTATTAGACTGAGGATACACGATTTATGCCCTGGGGGCTTTTGACCCAAGAGGAGCCTGGGGTGTGCAGGGTATCTGTGTTGGAAAACATGACATCTCTACAGGACACAGTTCTGGGAACTACCTCCAGAAATGCACTGTGGTTTCACCAAGAAGGGAAATGATTTCCACAGAGGGAGAGTACAGGAATGAACGCAGTATGTATGAGACTGCAATAATCAGGGGCAAAACAAGGAAGCAAATTATTTTACAGTGTAGGTATACCTCGTGAGTTCTCAGATAGCCTCAGGGGGTTCCAAAGAAGGCCTTTTCACACAAAAACTTGGTATTATGGGAATAAATTAGAAGCTGGAAGTAGTGAATGGTATACTTTGTGGCACAGATTTGGACAGGAGGAAAAGCATAGTAATGAATGTGAAGGTAAATGAAAAAAGGTTTGCAAGATGGACAAGGCAAGAGAGGAATCTAATAGGAGCAAGAATTCTGAAAAAACGTACAGAAACTTATTGTGATCTATTTGCGTTCAGTTTGTATACAAGAGAAAACTAAATCAGACATGACATTAATGGGTTATGAGTTTTTGGGTTTATGGTACTATAGAATATTAAAAAAAAATGTAGAGGAATCTATGCGCACTGTTGAGTAATACCATACTTTCTCACTCAACTTTTCGTTCCTTCCAGTGTTTCTCAGTATTTTTTCAACGTACACTGGAGGGAATATATAGACATACATTTTTCTCCAGTTTCAGTGCTATATACTTGAATGAGAAAAATAACAAATTCCTTTCAGGTTGTCAGTCTAGTAGGTGGTAACAAATCCACGTCTTGCCAATTCCCAAACTGCATCTGAATTCTTCCCATTTTGCTCCTCTTACATGCACTGGAAGTTATATTAAATCTAAAAATGTAGTGGAGTAGCAAGTAGTCATCTGAATAGTCTGATCTGGCAAATTACTTCATCTTTGTGGAACAAGGGACAGGAAAGGAAAATTCAGTAATCACCCATTAGGAACAAGAAAGACGAAAGACAAATACAAATTATTCTTTAAAAAAAAAAAAAAAAATCCCAAAACAAGCTAACATTCCTGGTCTCTGCTATTTGGCAAACCTCTATGTTATTAATAAAGAGCTTAGACAAGCATTATTCAGCATCACAGGATTTCAGGCTTGTAAACCAAGAAAGGAGAATAATATTTTGCTGACTTGACAAAGCAGTGTAATATTTTGAGAAAAATTGTTTACCCCTGTGGTGGGTTGACCTTGGCTGGAGGCCAGGTGCCCACCGAAGCCACTCTATCACTGCCTTCCTCAGCTAGACAAGGGAGAGAAAATATAACAAAAGGCTTGTGGGTCAAGATAAAGACAGGGAGAGATCACTCACCAACTACCATAACAAGCAAAATAGACTCAGCTTGGGGAAATTAGCATAATTTATTACCAATCAAATCAGGGTAAGTTAACGAGAAATAAAAACTAAATCTCAAAACACCTTCCCCACCACCCCTCCCTTCTTTCCAGGCTCAGCTTCACTCCCAATTTTGTCTACCTCTTCCCCCACTCCAGCAGCACACAGGGATGGGAAATAGGGGCTGTGGTCAGTCCATCACGCGCTGTCTCTGCTGCTCCTTCCCCCTCAGGGGGAGGCTCCTCACACTCTGCCCTGGCTCCAGCCTGGGGTCGCTCCCACAGAGGACAGTCCTCCATGAACTTCTCTAACATGAGTCCTTCCCATGGGCTGCAGTTCTTCAGACACTGCACCAGTGTGGGTCCCTTCCGTGGGGTGCAGCTCTTCAGGCACAGGCTGCTCCAGCGTGGGTCTCCTATGGGGTCACAAGTCCTGACAGCAAACCTGCTTCAGCATGGGCTCTTCTCCATGGGTTCACAGCCTCCTTTGGGTGCATTCACCTGCTTCGGTGTAGTGTCTTCCACGGGCTGCAGGTGGAGATCTGCTCCACCATTCACCTCCATGGGCTGCAGGGCACAGCCTGCCTCACCGTGGTCTTTACCACGGGCTGCAGGGGAATCTCTGCTCCAGCGCCTGGAGCCCCTCCTGCTCCTCCTTCTGCACTGACCTGGGCATCTGCAGGGCTGCTCCTTTCACCTATTCTTAATCATCTCTCCAGCTGCAGGTGTGGTTGTCCAGGTTTTCCCTCCTCACTTCTTAAATACGCTATCCCAGAGGGGCTACCACTGTCACTGACAGGCTCAGCCTTGGGCAGCTGTGGGTCCGTCTTGGAGCTGGCTGGCATGGGCTCTGCTGGGCATGAGGACAGCTTCTGGAATCTTCTCACAGAAGCCACCCCTGTACCCTCACACACACACAAAAAAACCCTTGCCATACAAACCCAGTACAAGCACCAAATATTTTACAAAAGTGTGGGATTGCAGAATATTACATAATTTCTTTTACTGGTTTTCTCTTTGCTTCATATACCTCCATAAATGTTAATGGGTTTCATTTTTTTTCTTTTTTTTGTTTGGATCACCTCTTTTTTTACAGCTTATGTTTTTGCTTAATTTAATCTGAAAGTGCAGTTATCCAAATTTAACAAGTACATTTCTGGACATAAGATCTTCCTAGGTGATAAAGCCCCAAAACTCCCTTATCACAGCGAATAGCTGAATAATCACTTTGTAAGTTTATCTATAGAAACATGAAGTACAGAGGAATCTAATAGTTTTTAAGGAAGTTTTGTTTTGAAAAAAAGACTAAAAAATGAGATTACTCATATTTGGAATCCAAACCTATTAGCTTAGATTTAATAACAACATAAAACCAAATTTTTGTGTAAGATTTTAACTGGGAGACAAGAAATCAGGAAGATTAATATTTCTCATTGTAGTATTTGTTAGAACTTAATCTTGGACTCAAACTGAGCTGCACCTACTTCTTTTCAAGATACTGAAGGTGATCTCTGGGTGAAAAATACATGGGTTTTTAGCAGACTTTGTCTGTCTTCCTGCTAGTAGTAAAAAAATCCTGCCACTTCTCTAAAGCATTTATTTTTAAAACTTTCTTTTGTCTATTCAAAAGGAATTATAATTAGCACTTATCTGTCATTTTGAAGTCTAATTAGTTAGCCTTGCATTCTTATTAAATTATGAAGAGTTGAAGGTCATGTCATACATCATTTCAAAAGTAAATGTCCCCTAAGTTTTTAATACAGTCTTGAAATTTACCACTTTTACAGATACGACATTTGACATTAAAGATTTCAACATTGTTAGAACACAGGTTAAAAAGAAAATCCAAGTTTTATAAAGTGCATTGATTTTCTTATTTTGTATGGGGAAATTTCATTTAGTATACTCATTTTCTAAAATCACTGACTACCAATTCACCATTTGCAAAGGTTTTGTACCAGCTTATCTCAATTGCTTAGTTGGAGTTACTCCTGTGTATTTTGAAATGATCCAACACAGAACTCGATCCAATTACCTATACATGCTTTTCAACATTTGCACGATCATATTTGACTTAGCAATACAACCCTCTCTTCTCCCTGCCCCACCAGGATCCTCTGATGGCAACAGAAAGCCCAAGTGATTGTCTGCTCTGGAGGAAGATACAGAGCTGGGAAATGGTCCAGAGAGCAGGCGGGGTGGGGAAAAGCAGAGGTGTGGGAAACCGTTTCCAAGTCCCCTGCAAACAGACACAGGGAGAGGGCTCTGGGTCACCCTCAGGAGCGAGGTGGGAGCCTGCGGGGTGCAGGTCTCACTTGTGGGTGGCCCCAGGCAAGTTGGTGTCTTGTAGAAGGAGGAGATTGAAACCCATGGACATTGCCTTCAGATTTTACACCCCATGCCTTTGCTCAGACAGTGCCAGGCCCCTTACAGCCTTGGCTGGAGAGTCCAGGCTGTTCAGCATCTCCTGGGTGCTCCTTAGCCCAAAAGGCAGCCCCACACCTTATCCCTGCTGGGTATAAACAAACCTTCACATCAGTCTGCACAGGAATAGATCACTTCTGCGCTCACAAACTGTACCTGTAGTTTTGGTACAGGCTGCTAAAAGAAGACTTTACACCTGGAAGAAACTGTACATTTGAGAATCAGCAGCCAAGGTTTTAGCAGCTTTGGTTGTTTTGCTTATTACAGTTCCTGTAACTGAACTCTCAACATTTTCTACACTGAATGCAAATATTTGTGCAGCAGAATTGTTCCATTTCTCAAAATAATTTAGAAATAAAAATCCATCTGTGTTCTGATGTGTATTTAGTCAGTGCTTTAGACATTATATTTGGGTCTCTATTGGTATAAATAAAACCAATATATCTAGCAGGATAAAAATCATTTTGGGGTGGGTTTTTTTCCTGTGGTTTCTTATTTTTGCGATGCCTGGCTCTCTGACAGGGTTTTATTTCTAAGACTTCACTGTGTGTTTTGCTGCCAAGTTAACAAAACAACTGGTAAAAGCATGTGCACCTGCACCATATTTGCCTTCATTAGCAGCGTGCTCAGAGAGAAGGGAGGGAGGTGAGAAACAACTCAACAAACCAAGTTGTAAAGTGCTAGATCCAACTGCATGTCAATGTGGTGAAGCCCTTCAAAAGGATGCTGGCATATCTGCCCTTCCTGTCTTAACAGACCAATGTCTTGATTGGCTTGAGCAGATCTTTCAGTTACTACTCCAGAATTATGCCCCATGGTGGATAATCCATTTCTGGGTGTCAGCCACTTCTTTGATGGCTACAGCTACACAGTTATCACTAAAAATTATTAACTGGTTCTAAGCTTACAGTTTGTGATGGAAAATAGGGCACACATTGAAGAATACCAGTATTACATTTTTCTCAAACTGAAATACAGGGAAGCAGGAAGTGGAAGAAAAAGAAAGCTTAAAATTGGGACACCTGATCATAAACATGAATTTCTTCCTAAGACAAAAGAAATTCTGATTCTTCTAATATGACATTACAGTGATTTAGAAAACAAAAAAAGACAGCAGTCACCTTTCGACTCCATAAACCTTACATTTTGGTCTCAGAGATATCAGTCTGAGACCCCAAATCTGGTAGCAGGTACTGCTGAAACACCCAGGAGTAAATTTATCTGATGCAGCCTCATTGCTCTGTAAATACTAGCCCACCTTTTTATTTGCGGTACTGCTACTAAAAGAAAAAAAAAATCCTTCACAACCTCAGCTAAATCTCAATATCAGCCTCAAGCCTTACACTGTCAACACTGACATCTCAACTTTAGGCAAAAAAAGGAACATTAAATAAATGTATAAGGGCACAAATTTTTGCCTGTGGCTTTTCCATAAAAGTTTTGTTTCCCACTGTGCCAAATGTTGCTGCAAGGTAAATGACATGGGACATCCCTAGAAGCATGGAAAGCTAAGTCTCCATGCACATATCTTTAAAAAAAAACACACCTGGCACTGTAAAGCCAGTTGTAGCCCTCCATCTGCTCAGCTGAGAAGCTGAGGATGCCATGAACTAGCTGAGTCTCCTTTTTCCCCATATGATAAATCTGAACTAAATAGTTTTTGACATCTTTTAGGACAAGTCAGAGTCAAAGCAAACCAATTTCTGCTTTATGCCTTAGGCCTAGCCAAGCAGGATAACCAGAGGACAGCCATTAATCATCAACAAATTACAAAGCAATCACCATGCCAAGTCAAAGGTAAAATCAATTACAGTGACAATTAAAGTGGTCAGATATCAGACCTGAAAGCTTTGCAGTTAATAGATGTTCTAATACAAGGTAGCAGAAACTGTAGGCTTCCAAATCTTCAACTTACAAACTAGATTTTCCCTAGAAGGAATAAAGCTATTAGTTAATAACAATTATTTGCATAATAAGCTAAACACAACACTGTATAGGAATTAAACTAATGAACTAATCACCTCACTTGCAAAGGATAACTGATAGTTAAAGCAACAATAATATTGAACGTTACAAAGTGTGTAATAATCACAGTTGCTTTTAGCTGCAATTATATCACTAGGAAGATAAGAACAGAAGAAATCTGCACCTTCCTTTTTTTTTAAATTGAGTGATAAAAAGGCAAAGAAAAGTGTGGCTCACTTAGTGGCCAGGGTCAAAAGGAGTATAAATTGTGCCTTTTACTCCTGTTCCTGGAATGAAGGAAAGTCTAACAAGACTTTTTCAATCTACAACTCTGGGAGATAAATGTGTCCTTCCATTGACATACTATAGCACGAATGTTTTTAAGTTGGGTTGAAAATGTTCAAAAGAGCTGAACCAAAATGAGAATTCTGGGTAGAAATTAAAAAAAACCAACAATTAATCAGAAGGGAGAATTAAGATCCTAACATGTGAGAAGGATTTTCATCTTTTGGGCTGCCTGAGAATACAAATGCAGAAAGCAAATCCCTCCTGAGAAGACCATGCAGGCAAGCAACATTGCTGGCAAACCCAGAGTCCTCCATGTAGTTTCTCAGTTGAGAGGTACCTGCTTGAAAGCCCTACCTCAGGCACTTAGACTTCAGATAGGGTATGGATTTCCAAAAAGCAGCAGCCCTGAATAAGTCTACATTTACATTGCTTCCAAGGGACAGTCACCAAACAATGCTCTTCTGGCTCAGCTCACCAAGGAGCCTTGGCAAGTGGCCCATAGTTAACATTAGTTGGAAAGCACTTCCTTCTCCATGAATGAGAAATCTGTGCACACAATCAAATCAAATTTCCAACAAAGTACAACAAGAAACAAAAAAAAAACCAAAAAACCCAACCCCCAAACCAAAAAAAAAAAACCCCACAAACCAAAACAACCAAAACCTCACTCTCATCAGATTTTAAGTGCAAAATACAATTTCATTGAGTGCTTCATCTCGGTTTTACTTCTTATTTCATCCCTAGGATCTCTTGCTCTCAGAATTTCTGTGAACTACAGGCCAAAATTGCTAGGCTTACAAACTTGAAAATTCACTGTGGTTATGCCCTATTTTGAATTCTCAGCCACGCAGGGTCATTTTATATCAGACAGCTGATGGTCAATGCATTGAAGTAGAAGGAATTAATGACAAACACACACTCCTTGTCTATCAAGAACTAAATGCTCATATTAGTCTTTTGGCTTTTAAAAACAATTAGTCAAAACATTTAAAAAATTAAACATTCATATAAAGATGCATTTAAAAAGCAACTGCCAATAATAACATTTCAAAAAGCTAGGAGACAAAATGCAAAAGTGTACAAAAATGCATGGAAATTGCTGTCATGCTCATACTTTCTGACAAAGAGTCAGCACAAGAAGATCCTTGCCTTCCAAACCTCTGGGTGTTTTTTTTTCATGAAGGGATTATGGAACAACATCTGTTTGTCACTATGTAAATAGATGCGCTCAGTAGCTGAATCCAACATACAGAATAACTAACTACATTCACAACTATTCTTTAGAAGTTAAATGGGCTGAAGCCTAGCTTATCTTTGCTGGCAAGTTTCACTGTGAACCAAAGCTCATATGGTTATTATTCTATTTTTAATGGGAAACTTTTCAAAATACATATTTATTTCACTTATAACTGTGGAATTTCACTTTAACAATCTACAAAAAGTAGAGGCAGAAGTTTGGGGTTTTTTTACCATGAAATAGGCTTTTTCTTTCTTATTTTTCTAACAAAAAATTGGAGCTATAATGAGCACTATTAACTCTATCAGACTGTAGGCACTGAGGTGATGTATTTCTCTCTAGATACAGATACTATATGTTTTTAATCTGCTCAGTTCAATAAACGTTTCACAGCTTGGAATAAAAATACTAGCTTAGTGCTTTAGTCATGGAAAGCATTTATCCAAGATAATCTATAATGTTTTAAAATACTTACAGGTTAATATTAAAACCTTGAACTTAGGCAACTCATTTATCTCCAAATATTAATCAATTAGTATGTTGATGACTAGTCAAAATCATCAGTGGTTACAAGGTCTTAATCTGGCTTTCCAACAAGATATGGACATCTTCAGGTTGAGGGGTTAGTTTTATTCCTAGATGGATGCCAAAGGTTGAAACAGCTCTATATGTGAGGCACTGTACCTGGCTCAGTAAACTGTGAAAGATTTGGCCTTGCTCTCCATCACACATCCTTTCCTCTTCCATTCAGGAGTACCCCTATCTAGGCAGGTTTCTCTTGTCCTCCTGACTGAATGTATTCCCGAGGCCAAATACATCTCCTGTGCATGTGAAGTCTCATACCTAGGCCACTAGCTGATCTTCCCTGTTTTAGATATGCTTTACATTTTCTTATTACTATAGTTTGCTTCAGTAGTTAGCTTATTCAAAGTTAGTTCTTCCCTACACTCTTATAATTAATCTTTAATAACTTCTTCTGTACGTAAGTCATGGAAGTAAAATGACCAGTTCAACAGAACAGTGCAAGAAGTCTTTGAAACATAAGAAATTACATTAAGACTGGGGAAATATGAATATTCTTTCTTTACTTTGTCACTAACTTACTGTGTGTCCTCGAGCTTTCTGTATTTCTAGATTCTACCTGTAAAACAGTTAAAAATATTAAATATGTGTATATTCCATATTTCATACAAAAGCCACTGTCAACATTTTACAGCCCTTAGAAAAGGCTTGTCTCTCAAGTTTCAATGTTAAAGCTAGACTGCATCAAACAAAAATGACTACTCTTACAAAGGGAAAACACCAATCTACTGGGTGAGGCAAACCAAAATACAGAATCACCCTTCTGCCCACTGGAATTCTGCAGGATAAACTCTTTCCTCCAGCCTTGCTTCTCAGTACAGCAAATTTCAGCGTTTTCCCAAGCCCCACAAATTTTGAAGAAACCCGTGTGCATTGCCCAAATAACCACCTACAAGCACAGGCAAGCTTCCTCCTCTGCTCCAGGGTACCTGCTTCCTACATTGTCCGTCACTCCTGCATCTCCAGGGGTGTCCTCTTGCAGTGCATGTTCAGGCTTTGCCTGGCAATGAAGAGTACCTGCCTCTGACAGAGAGTTTGACCAAAAGACTAGGTAACTGCCAGGATAGCTGGTTGTTCTCTGCTTCAGAGCCTGAGCCTTTTTTAACTTACAAAGTACTAATACATTAATCTATGTATGAACAAGACAAGAATAAAGACACCCATATGCTCTACCAGTCCTCCTACTCCAGTTTTGTAGTCTTTTGCGTTATAGGGAACTGCTAGGTCCAAAGTGATTCTTTACAGGTCAGTCCACAGGCAATCCACAGTCCTTGTACTGCAGCCTGGAGACCCTGTAGTTCTAAAACTAATTTGCTTGCTTTAGTCTTGCACCTTCATTACTCTAAAAATGAAAGCTCTTTGAATCACCGCTTTCTTAGCCAGACCATCTAAGTTCTATGACAATCCCCCAAAGATCAGCTTGCCAAATAAAAATAAATTGTCCTGCCATAAACGTTATGAAAAACCTACTACCTAGCAGAATATCTCCTTGTTGTAATGAAAAATATCAGTTGCATTATGGCTTGGATTTTCTTTTTTCATGTCTGAATGATAAAGTCTGAGGAGACTGATTGCTTCCTGTACAGCAAGAAGGTCATTCTATGAAGTGAAAGTTGTGAAGATTGGACAGGCTAGGGCTACATGGGATTTTGTTTACTGGGAATATTAAATAGATACTTAATGACCCAGAGGGAATTTCGCAACTTTTACAGCAATTGCAGAGGAATTGCATGAAATATTTGATAACTTTATATGAAATATTTGGATACATCTCTAAGAAATTTTCTAATGATGCTGTAGACATCACAGAGACAGTGGCAGAGAGGAAAAAAAAATGTTTAGTATATTAGAGAAAAGATGTCAGTCTAGGACCTCCAGAGATTGCAGGGTTGATAAAAAGTTGTTGATTAAATAGTGTTTGAATTATAAGACAGAATAAAAAGAAGAGGGTGAGATAAGCACTGGTGATGGTGGGCCGGCAGGGGAGAATAACCTATAAATACATCATAGGTTCCAACACGACTAAAATTTACCTATAGATTTATTATTGAAATAACACCCTGGAGGAAGGATGTCATGCTGTAGAGCGTGGTCAAAACCAATTGACATAAGAAATCCCAATAAAACTTGATGAAATGTTGCAACAGGTGGCTGAAACCTGTCTAGAAAGTTTGCTAAGGATCAACAACACTGTCTGTGAAACAGTTTAAACTACAGAGGTGGAAGAAGAGCTATTCAGCAGCTAAACAGATCAGAAAGCCAAGTGAGATATTCATCCTGAAAAAAAACGTCCAGCCAGCAAAATCTGTGTTATATGTTGATACAGATAAAGACTTACGTTTTCACTCTAGGTTGCAATGTAATGTTGGAACAACTTGACCTCATTTTAAATGAAATAGCTCAGGTATTGGAAGGAGTGTAGCTGCTATGCTATGTGGCAGTATTACTTCTGCAAAGGCACTTAGAGCTCTCTGCTTCTATGGCTAGCTTCCTTCTAATGAATTTCCTTGCTTCTTGCTTATCAAAGCAATTTAGTTCCCTGAAAGCTATTTCCAGTATCTCCGCAGTCTTTAAAAGGTACATGTACCCAGATGTCACCATATTGTAAGACTGAAGCAAATGTTATTGGGACTACACCGCCAGTTTCCTATCTGGTAAAGAAAAGAACACCGAACAAATTCTACTAAGATAGCTAAAATAAGCAAAAAAGTCTGAAAAGCAGATGTGATGTCAATGTCAGCTACCCAAATAAATGATTGTCTTCATTAAAGGCTGGAAATAATACAGGCAAATCAGTGGCTCAGTTACATTCTTCTAAAAATCTTTCCTGGGTGAAAATGATCTTTGGCCTGATTTCCGTTCTCATGACCAACCCCCATAACACAGGTGAACTTCAAGTAATTTCAGCTTCTGCGGAGTAATTTCATCTTTATCCGGGGTAACTCTGAAGTAAACTTAAAATGCACGGATTCAGAAGTGGAGGAACCACTTCTCTCTTTTGGGACTGGCCACCACTGACATTAAAGGCAGACTTTTACTTTCACCCACCAGGGAGAAACAAAAGAGATTAGGAAGCTTGCAAATATCAGCCTGCTGCACTAACTGTTCTTGCACCTTACCCTCACAACAAAGCATAGCAAGGGAACCTCTTCTTTCCTTATTCCTAAGTCCCTGGTCTATATAATAGTTTTGCTAATTGAATCTGATTTTATATGGGTTAGATCAATCTGCCTCTTAATACACAATAACAAGACAGCTACTTTGTAGATGTATGTTGTTTGTTAAAGACTTATGCTAACCAAATCTGCAGTAATCTGGTTCAGTTTTAGGACTTTTATGTTCACCTACTATGTTTAAGCATTTTTTTACTTGACCACTAAATAATTTCTTCTTCAGGCTAAAGCAAAAAAAATATTAAATTTCAATTGCCTTTAGCAGTCTTGCTATGCTTTATCTTAACTAGGCCTTTAAACAAATCCCTCTTTAACTATATTATTTTCCTTAGTAGTGGGAAATCCACACTGCTACAGCAAAAATTGACTTTTCTAGCACAGTTCAATTTTGACTTGTAATGAAATTCTCTACTACTGCTGAAATTGGCATCTTCTAAAGCATCGTTTAAGACTTTGTCCATAACAAATGATCTTGGAACAGCCTTCACAGCAAGGTTTATATTGATGACAAGAACAAGTAAATAGGAGAAAAGATCAACACAAATCTCACCTATTGCCTTCAGTATTTTCAGGAGAGAGAGATCCGTTCATTGATTATTTCGGAAGCAACTGTCCCATTCACCCACTTCGAGATCTCTTTGCTGGGAATGCATCCAGATACATATTCCATAAAGGCAGGAAGACTACATATTCAGCATGCTACAATGAATTTCTCCCCAGCAAGTAATTTCTCCAGAAAATGTGCAAACTTAACCTTCCTCAATGCAAAATAAAATATGTTAATTTAAATAACCACTTATGGTGTAGTCAGTCATTCTGGCAAGGGAGAAGTCTCACTTGCAATGTCCAATATGGCAAGATTCAGTCTAAATATCTACAATTCAGAAAAGACACAGGCAACTAAAAATCAGATCTTGTAATGGAAATTGTCAGTCACTGATTTCTGTCACACAAAGATACATATACACGCACACAAAATAATCAGTCTTTGTATTTTTTCACTCTTTCCTACAACACAACACATAGAATCACACAATTTTTACTGTTAAGCAACCACGAGAACAGTAGGCATTTTATTATTTCATGCACAGCTACTTCACACACAAATAGGGTCCAAAACCCTGGGTAAATTTCAGCCCTAGCCACAACTTCTCGATGTATTAAAAAGCAATTAGAAAATTAAAGGAAGAAAAAGGGCTATACAGCAAATTCAAATCCAAATAGTAGATCTGATTGCATTCCTAGAATCAAAAAAACAGATCTTCCAAACATATCTCAAAGTGTGATTCAAGTTTCAATCATGGTAAAAATGAATGTGTTCAAGAGGCTTTCCAAGCCTCTAGCAGAGGAAATGAAGTTAAAATGGTAGTTGTTGTGCAGATCAATACATATCTTTAGATATGATTTGTTGCATGTCCTGGTTCACCTACAGTTGCATTTGGACGTCTCTAACGAAATCCCAGTCTGCAAACATGTCTACAACTAAGCATGCAATCTTTGCAACAGTTTCCAGATGCACAAGAATCTCTATAGATATGTCTCAAGTAAAACTAAGAAGGATAGTACTTTCTTGTCAGAATGAGTAAAAAAACAGATAGTCAAGCATTACAGAAAGACAATGAAACTTACCTCTAATAACATTAGGTACTTTCAAGCTACGTTGATAGAGTCTTTGCTTAAGTATACTCAGGGCACAAAACATGCTCTTCTGCGGAATTCAGAGCACAGGAAATAACTGACACCACTGCTGGCTGAAAAGCTTCTTTGAGTAGGAAAACTGGCATGGCATCATGGAGTGTCATTGTGCTCTGATACTGTGCCCTAATTCTCACCCAGATATTGATAGGATAGATGGGATTCATCCCATCTTTCTCTGAAAATCAGGTGGATAGTAATCTGGCAAGCTAGAACAAGCTGTCCAAAACAAGTGAGATGAATCAATGGACAGACACAAGAATTTGTATCCATAGATGGTAGCAGGCATCCAGCATGCCTAGCTGAAATATGGCAACTAGGTGAATTAGTCACAATGAATCCCCACTGTGTGTTATATACTAATCAGAAATGAAAATTTGGCTTGCAGCATCTTTACTGGCACTTCCACCAAAGTCAGTCCCGGTATTATGTTACTGCCATTGTAGGAGAGCTATATCAGGGTCCTTAGCAATAGCTGTTAGCTAGCCTCAGCCAGCTGAATCTTTTTCCACTCTGTCTGCCAAATTTTGTAAAAAAAAATCATTAAACCTTTAATAATCATAATCAAAACCAAGTAATAAATAAAGAAGGAGGAAAGAAAAAAAAAAAAGAGGAAGAAAACCCCACCAACAAAGGATAATGAGAAAGAAGGAAAAATTAGGAATAAAAAATAAAAGAGAAGAATAAAGGAGAGCAATGACTAGAGAAAGATTAGAGGTGATCAGTTAGAGAGGGAGAAAATAGGGAAGAAAATGGAAAACAAAAAGCAGCAAGGAGCAGGAAAGGGGTGAGAAAGAAGATGCAGTTACTCCATATATTATAATTAATCCAATTTATTTTGAAACTATAAAGAATTACATTAAATCCCTAGTACATAGTAATCACACTCATAATTCAGCCTTGCTCTTGCAGATTTTCAAGGACAAAGCCCAATATGATTGCTTAAGGAGTAGCAAACTAAAATAGCCTACAGGTTGATAACATTAGTATCCCATTCTTGTGAAAGCTAAATAAATTCAGCTTGTCCATAGGAAAAAATTTAAATGAAGGCATTTGTTTGATTAATTATGTCTGTAAAACTAGATAAATTTTGCAAAACTGTGTCAGTAAAAAGATATCATGCCTTAACACCCCTGTGCAATGTAACATGAAAATATTGTTGTTCTATGAAATTGAGTCAAGAGGAAACACATACTCTCATATGAGTCCCTATTGTTTACACTATTTCTATTAAATCAGCTTCCTAGATAGCTGAAGTAAAATCCATATCAGCATAAGAGCATTAATGCCTGCAACCTGAACAGAAGAAATCCTGATACTTTAGTCTGAATGAAATGTGGCAGTACCCATTTCATTCAAAGACCTTCTTTTTATCATTTGTGGTTCCTTAGTCTTAACCTATTACAGATTCTCTAAAATTACTTTATGTAGAAGGAAAAAAAAGAGTAGTGAAAGGTTATATGCTTGTAAACTATTTGCTGAAGAATAACATAAAATGGGCCTGCTGAGTGTACATTATTTCTGTATTTTGTACCTGAAATGATGTAAGAAGGCAGTTTATAACTAAACAAGGTATGTCCTTCTTACCAATCATATGCTGCCATAATCCAATTTGCTGGGGTAAAATCCATTTTACAGGGAGACAAAGAATATGTAGGCTGGTACACCGATAGCATATAAACCCTCCTAATACACAATATACAGCTCACATCAAGTTGCCACTTCAAGTTTATTGCTTACTCACTAGTATTCACTTTACATTTTTCTGTGAGACACTATGCAAATTCAAAATGAGTTTATCTCACAGTGTATGTGAGAAGCAAGATCAAGACTAGCAAACAAGAAACACACCAAGTATATTTTAAAATGTGATCAAATTCACCAGTAGCCAGGATTATAATTTCACACTATATTGAAAGAATAGAGATTTCTAATCTCTGAAGTATGGTTCGGTTGGTGTGCTAGTTGTGGACAAGGACCTGCAAGAAATTGGTGTCAAATATCAGATACTGATATTTAAATAATAGGGACATGTTTATAATCTTTTTTTCTATTTCAGCTTTCCAGAATACACGTCTTCACAGCACTTTAGCAAGATACAGTTTCGTGTTAGGAGAAACTTTTTCAATACATCGTCAGGATTACAGTTCTGGGAAAGTGCTTATTCCGGTATACTTCACAGTGCAAGGGCATTATTCACAGTAAATTTTGGGAATTGGCACCTTCTTCTTATGTCTGTCTAGCTGTACTTTTACTGTATAAAAAATTAATCACATGGCCATATCTGAATGGAAAAGAAACTCCTTTGCTTCTGATACCACAGATCTGGGATCATTTACGGGAAACACATGACTGCATGCCTGTGGGTACCAGCAAACGGAGTGAGGCTGCAAGCCTCAGGGTGCCTAAATGTGCAGATGCTAGCAATTCGAAGACCAAGGATCAGAGGCCAGCTACTGGGCTGATTGAGTGTCTAAGGTCAGCAGTTGGAGACATGCGTATAATGTGTATTGACATGCGGAATAGTAACTTTACAACCTTGGAGAGTTATAAAGGAGGTATGTTTATTCAGCGCCGGGCGCACATGGGATCGTTCCCAAAGATGTGCGCACCGCGTATGGTCCCTTTCTGTGTTTATATGTACAAACATTACATATTCATGAGATTACCTAATGCACCTATACATATTGATTAACT
>JAVJGI010000062.1:17369613-17395023 GCA_035590275.1 Ibycter americanus
TGGTGTTTTGCGCAGGCTCAGTTGTTTCTTGGTTCTTATGCCAACTGCAAACCTGGTTCTAGCTGGTTTTGGGGGCATGTTGCCTTGATAGTTTTTTCTTGGGCGCACTTTGCTGACCTTAAACAATACCTCATTCTATGCTAATCACAATGGTTATCCTACAAGATTCATTTAAATGCTCATCCTACAGAACTTATTTAACTCTTACCTATCTCATCCCCTTCTATCAGTATGTGTTTGTAAATATATATCTATATATTCCACTAGCAGACTTCAATCCTGACCAGCTGGAGGAGAGGAACAGGACTGGGCAGTCCATGCTGTTCATGTTTACGCAAGACCTATATACGTGGGTGCTGGTGAGTCACTATTTTCTATCTGTGCTGACCAGTGTGGGTGTCTGTGTGTGTGCGTGTGTGTGCATGCCTACCAGGGACATGCACTCAGCCTTGCTGCTGGCTGAACCTGGGCGCAGGGAGCCCCCACAGCCCCGCAGCTAGGGGGCTACTGGATAGAGCAACCACTGTGTCGCTAGAGATGTCTTCTGCTGAACTCCAGAGTGCCTTTTGTGAATTTCTTCATATCTGACCACCAGATTACAACTCGGCTCATCCTACTCAGTATTGCATTAGTCCCACTGACGGCAGGCCAGATGGGTCACATCTTGAAGGAGTACATCACCGTAGTCATCTGTAATAGACCGCTGAGTGGTGACAGCTTATGATCTCTAAAAACCAGGTCTAAATTCAAGCTTACAGAAGACTCATAAGAGGCTCTGGATCACTTAACAAGCCCTGAGACATCTAGTTCCCTAGAAGAAGGTGTTTCATCTTTTGTTAATGAAAATAATACTCATTCTTAATTCTTATATTTCTTTCAACTATTTTACTGGAAAATTCCCACTGAGATAAAACAGCTGATATAAAAGTTCTAAGAAAGAAATGCAGAACGTGCATTCAGACTGATATCAAAACTTTGAAAAAAATATTAACACTTAAAACATCCACAAATGCTTTTTAGATTTAGATTTTAGAGGGGAGAATCTGGTAAACAAACTCTCAAAATAAGACAGCAATAAGCATGAAATCAGCAGGTTACTTGCATTCCTGGAAGCAGCAGAAAAATGTGAAACTGTGAATCTCAACAGAAAAATCACAAGAAACCTAACAGAAATTTCATCTCAGTCGATGACTTCATATTTCTAACATTAAAACTGATTATGTTTCATTAACTGAAATTACTGTAGAAAAGTTTATAGAAAGATTTATTTGGGATGATTATGTTAGCTAGTGAGGAGAAAAATCTTACTAGACTGTCAAGTTCACCTGCCTTCAAAGGCAGCATGCTTTCTGCTGACCAGGGGACAGATCAGATATTAAACTAATAGCGTGCTCTTAGCCAAAAAGCAGGGGGGAAAGTACGTCTTTGCATATCATTTTCTTCATTGGAGAAGCTGCAATCTAGTTCTAAAGGAACAAACCAGACCTTTCAAGTTCGTCTTGTCTTTTGTGACTCTTTCTCATGTGCTTGTTTGTTTTTTGAAAAAAACAAACACATAGATGCACTGTGGATATTCACCTCACCTTTTTTGACAAGTAACCTTGGCAGTTATTCATGGAGCTGCACTGAAAAGAGACTCAACTTAAAAAACAATCTGGGCTGTAAAAACATGTTGATGTTTTAAAGTGTTCTGTTGAGTGACATTCCCATCAAACAGCTAAGGTCATGCATTAAGCCACATATCTGTCTACGCAAACACATCCTGGCCTTTTTCATTTTTCTTTTTTATAAATACCATATAACTTATAACATATATCTTGTAGGTATCCATTGTGAATCAGACAGCATACAGCCTGTGTAACCACAGCTCTAACAATTTATTTTTTTCCTTTCCCATTTCTATCCAAGCCATTAATTAATTCTCTCCCTCAGATTAATTTCCTTCCTGTTCCTGAACCCTCAGCTCTGTTCCTTCCCTAGGCAGATCTCTCAGAAACTTGCGCTCATAATGGGCACTTCACTTATCTTTTTCCTCTCCCCCCGCCCTCCTAATCTTCCCTGTTTGCTTCTTTTTCCCTCACATCTTCCCTCTTCTCAGTGTTATCTTTTTTGTCCAGTTTCTCTTAGCCTGCCAAAAGGACTCAGTGCTATCCCTTTTGCCACATGGCTGTGCTAACACTTCCAGTTATTCTCAATGGGGAGTATCTTAAATGGATATCAACCCCTGAGTCTATTTTACATGTCGTAGAACTGATGTTGAGAAGAATGGATTTCCCTTTGATAGTTTTCACAGGAACATACTGCTCTTCATTTCCTGGGTATGTTATATCAGAGGATTCATTTCTCCAATAGCTGTTACTGCGAGTCTCACATCTAAGATTTTGATGAGAAATTTAAACCAGTTCCCAGTCTCAGTGGGTATGAATGCACATACACTAATCTCTCAAAAACAGAGCCTTTCTTTGAGGGTTGCTGGCAATCTGGGACTTGGTTAGTTAAAGTTTAAGCTTGTTTTTTCCAAACAAGGGGATTTGTCCCTCTTTTTGCAAATTTGTGCCCCAATAGTTGTAAGGTCTTGAACTGAAGTAAAGAAGAATCGTTCTCTTCCTTCCCCCAGCTTTTTGGCTGCTTCCTCATTTCTGGGCACCAGAAATCTCCCACCACAGCTTCCACTGGACCAGAGCCGTCCTATGATTTTTGTATGGGTAAGACAGAAGCAACTAACTTTCTGGTCCTTCCAAGGCAAGAGTTTTAATCAAAATTCCTGCTGAACAACACTGGCCTGAAAAACAAGGATCCATTGACCCACTAACGAAATACCTTGAGGCACTCTTACTGAGAATGAAACATTCCCATGAAGCAGCAGAGAAAACCCTTTCAATTTTATTTCACCTTTTAAACAACATTAACAAGAAAATATACCTAAAATATAAATATCCCAGTGATCAACAGGACCAGATACAGAGAAGTTATATTCTTATCATTTCTCTTAGTTCATCTATTCTTCTGTGCTAATTGTTTGCTGGCATATGCCAGCCCACCAGCCCTGCTTTCAGAATAGCTTGGCCATGCCCACTGATGTTCATCTGCTTGCCATAACTGAAGAATTGATATAATTTGAGTCTTAGAATGCTTTATACTTTTTCCTGGCAAAAGAGGCAAGTCCACTCTGTCTGAGACAGATCAGGCAGGATAGAGGAACTGACTTATTGTTGTCTTTTCCTGACCAAGTGTTGCTCCTTATTCCACTGGCAGCAGCATTCCATCCACCTATGAATGCCATCCAATGTAACTTCTTTCCTCGTGTACTGCTCAGGATTTCACAGTCTTCCTAATTCTGTTCAGAATTGAATTTGAGACTTTATTCCCACCATCTGTCTAAGACAGCATTCACTATCTTGTACTGCTTATAGATGTGGAGAAACTGCTATTTAAAATGGCTCTAACTCCAGTTTAGTTTTCTCTGGTTGTTAAGCTATTTTCTTTCAGGTACTAATGATAATAGCCAAAGCAACTATTTCCATTAGCTGCTGAAACTTGATCAGCAGGTGGTTCTACTCCTTTCCTTTGCTAATAATACCAAAAGTAGGGACTTATTGATACTTTGCTACTTTTCCAACTTCAGGGTGCAGGATTGCATTCAAAAAAAAAAACAACCAAAAAACAAAAAAAACCCCCACCTTGTTACAGCTTTTGTTCTTTTGGTTGGATTTTACTTTTAGCTCTCAGTAAAAATAATATTTACCTGACTAAAAATAGCAAAGAGTCAGGGTAGACCTAGATTAGGTTATGATTGGCATACAGAACAACTGGCTGTGGTGATCGTGATGGGAGGTATTTCATACTCTGTAGGAGGCTTTTCTAACAGGATAGTAATTGACTCTGCACTGCTTGCTTCTCCCTTCTTATTTATAGTCTCTTTTGTTACTTGATGGCTGAGACACAGTAAAAGGATTTCATTTAATACATGGTACTCTTTAGAGATGAGGTTTGAAACCTTTTCTCTTTTTCCATTTCTTTGCTCCTGACATATATAAGAACAGTGGTCCAAATTTCAAAACTGGTTCATTTTAACCCAGATGCTGTAACTCAGTAATTGCCAGAAGGCTGATGCTTGTAACTTCATCACAATTAAAAGCACTGTCTTGTAAAGAGCTTTCTCCTAAGAAAGTAAAGCTGCTACCCTGATTGATTTTATCAATTGCACCAATGACAATTTATTTTTACTTTGAAGTCAGCATATAAGATCTACTTCAGGGAGAGCTGTGAAACTTGTTAGTGCTAGAAAGCACTCTTCTTTAAAAGAAAGAACCACTTTCAATCTCTCTATTTAAAGACTGCTATCACCGCACCACACTGACCAGCGTTCAGGGGAAGTTTTTTATATGCTTTCTCATCTCCAAGACCTCTGAAGTTTTTCTTCTCAGTGCCAATAATTTCTCTTCCTCTCTATGTACTTAAAATTGTCTTAGGTATCTATGCTAGCTGGCCTTGCTTCATCCTCCCGTGACCAGTACTCTTATCACATAGCCCTACACACTTTGAATTTTCACCTATACTGTACCTCAGTTCCAAAGAACGTTTTAGTAACATTTCTCAAGATCATAATCAAGGGGATATAACAGAGCACAAGGCTTCCCAGGGTGAGATGGGCAAGACTGCCAATTCCCACTGTCTCAGAGAAAAGAACGAACATGACTTCACTCAATACAATACGTGGCACTCTGCTTAGAATGAAGAAGGAGATCAACAGGCCAAAAGTAGAGACATTAACACTGAAATACTTGCACTTTACAGACCAAGTCCAAACTCCATTGAACGTAATGGCTAAGCCCTTGGCTGACTTCAATGAGTTTTGATGCAACTGCAACAAATCAAGAGCTTCTACGTGTTCAACATGGAGGAAAAAAAGCTCATACAAAGTTATTTGGTATAAAGATTATTAGCAAGCATCTCTGACTTCTTGGCAGCTAGACATAGTACTTCGCATCATAGTTATGAAACTGTTCTGGGTTTATCCCATAATTACTTTTTTATGAATATGTTTGTCACTGCTGCTGAAGACCTGCTTTCTTCCAATTACCTCAAGTCTGAATAGGATATGCATGCTATTTGATAGTCTTTCATCTACTGTAACACTCTTATGCTTACATGTGGGCATGCTAATCAACTGTAGATAAATAAAGGTAAAGATTATCTCAACAATTATGTCTTTTCTATGATGTGAAAAAGGTGATATGTGTTTCCTGGTATATTCAAATTCATCTTCTATTTTGCACCCTGTAAACAAACAATGGCATTAACAAGGAATAAATTACTTACTGTGCATTATGAGAATAATCTAAAGGAAAAAAATGGATATTCATGTTAATTCTTCCAATCACCTTTAATGTTTCAAGATATCAAATGCAGTTTCATTTTGAAAACAATTTTTAGCAAATGGTTTATGATTCATAGCAATGCCATATTTAATCTCTAATATGTCTTAAATGTCACTTTAAAAATATTCTGAACGCATTCTAACTTTTGATACACCAGCAAACAAGTACCCTGTAGACTGTAAAAAAAATGGTGCTGACATCTTTTATGTGAAAGCACAGTAAGATCTTTTATATCCTGTTCAACAGAACCTTTGCAGATTTCAGAAGGTATTTTAAGAAATTCTATCACTATAGAAACTACAAATCAGCAATTTATACTATTTCTGCTACTTTGTACATCTCAGAACTTAAAGACTGTCCTGGATAGTTTCAAAAGCACGATGCCTTGATATTTGTCTGTACCTTTTGTCCTTTTTGTAAACAGAGAAAAGCCCCTGGGGAAGATTATTTCACCTTCCACTACTCACAAGCTTGGCATACAAATGTATCTAGCCCAATTTTATTAACTGTAGGCTCTTAACTTTTGCTATTGTCCTGGTTTCAGCTGGGATAAATTTAATTTTCTTCTTAGTAGCTGATGCAGTGCTGTGGTTTGGGTTTGGTGTAAGAACAACGTTGACAGCACACGGATGGTTTTGGTTGTTGCTGGGTGATGCTTATACTAAGTCAAGGACTTTTCAGTTTCTCGGGCCCTGCCAGCGAGAGGGCTGGAGGGGCACGGGAAACTGGGAGGGGGCACAGCCAGGACAGGTGACCCAAACTAGCTAAAGGGTTATGCCATACCGTGGGGTGTCATGCTGAGTATATAAGCTGGGGGAAGGAGGAGGAAGGGAGGGACATTCGGCATTATGGCATTTGTTTTCACAAGTAACCATTACGAATGATGGAGCCCTGCTTTCCTGGGGATGGCTGAACACCTGACTGCCGGTGGGGAGTGGTGAATGAATTCCTTGTTTTGCTTTGCTTGCATGTGCAGCTTTTGCTTTCCCTATTAAACTGTCTTTATCTCAAGTCTTGAGTTTTCTCACTTTTACTCTTCTGATCCTCTCCCCCATCCCACTGTGGGGGGAGTGAGTGAGTGGCTGCGTGGGGCTTAGTCACCAGCCAGGGTTAAACCATGACAGCTGTTACTTTGGGCAGAGGTAGATTGAAGACAACAAAAGCAATGACAAAGATTTCATAAATATAGCACTGCTTTCACAACTTTATCAAAAATGCTCCATCCTATGGCAAGCAGACAGAATAAATTTCCATGTCTCCATTGTTCTTCAGACACATTCAAGTCCTTCCACAAGAATATCTTCCCAGGGCTCTTGATCAAAATCAGCAACCTGTTGATAATATATATAGTTATATATCTATAGCTCACACTTTTAGAGCTTATGCTCAACAGGTCACATCAGTCTGTGACGTAATCCAAAAAAGAGAAGATTTGCACCAGCCATGATACAGAGAAAAGTTCTCCAGACTGGTACAAGCTGCACATCATTTTTCAATGACTGTTCTCATGTAAAACATGCTGAAGCACTGAGCTGCCCACCTGCCAGACAAATGTATTTACAGTAGCTCTTAATTCCTTCTCCAGATGCCTATCTCAGATATTCAGTTCGTGAACATTTTTATTCCTACATCTTTGACATTTTTATTATGTAGTGTGGATTATTACTAAGCTCTAATTGACTTAGTGTATCACTGCACTTACAGCATAGAGCAGACCAACGACAAACCCAATGAAGCCAGCAAAATTTTCCTTATAATGTTAATTTCTAGCTGTAAGTGTGCATATTTATATGCATTATTTTCATGTATCAGTCTGTATGATAGCTATAAGCATTACCAAAGAGAATATTTAAGTCAGGATCCTACCTTAAGTTTAAAAAAAATCCTTCATACAAGTCCATTATGTGTTTCCACATAAAGGATGATATCTTTTTGCCTTTGTTTATAAATTAAAAATTAAATTATTGAATGACCTGACTGTCTATCCACACTTTTACTGCATAAAATCTCTACACACGTTTGGAAAATCTAAATGTACAAGGGTAAACTAAAATGAGTCAGTTTTATTTCATTTTACATTAAATTTTTCATTTTTACATTAAATTTTTCATCACGCCTTAACACGCCTTTTGGTATGTTTTTCTTTGAGATCTGCAATCAAACTTGTTCAAGCTCTATTAATGTACATCATATTTTGCCTGAATTCAGGAAAAAAATATGCATAGACTAAATCTGCCACATCTTTCACTTTTGTGAGTAGAGTTGTCTTGATGGCTGAAATCTGCTCATTTCCAAGCTATTTCAGATTTTCTTATGAGTATTTCACATAATGTTATTATGCACCAAATAAAAATTCAAAGTCTTGTTATAGAGGACACATGCCTCAGGAGGGGTCATGATTTATTCCTACCCTTCAAATATTAGCAAATATAGTGTGCTGTCAACTAACCCCTGTGTTCATTCAGAAACAAGACTCTGGGAAGCAGTCTGCATTGCAGAAAGCTTCAGCAGAATATTATGTAAATGGAGCTGCTGGTTTAAGATCTCTTTAGTGCGAATTTGACTTTCAGATTCTTTCAGGAAAGATCATCATGCAGCAGTAATACACAAGCAACTTTTACTGTGGTAGCTATATATTTAAACTTCATGAAGTAACATTGCATAACACATTACTTCCAATTGCATAATACACTTCAAAGCTTGGCTGTGTACTTTTTTCACATACAAAAGATCTTTTTCAAACAAATTTTTCCTGCAATTTTTTACCTTATATTTGTGCCATGTTTCCTTTTATCTGATAACACAGTTCATTCAACATGAGCACAAAATTTTTCTAGAATTGCTTCAAAACTTGCCACTCAAATGTTAGTAGTCAGACTAGTAAGGGAACAGCAGACGAAATGCCATGTCTTAAAAACTCAATAGAAAGTGTTTGTCTCCTTGCTAAGATGACATTTTTCAGTAAATTAATTTTTAACTTATTCCTAGAAGGCCAAATTGTTTATTACATGTTTAAAATGATACTGACTGACTCAAGGTAAGATGCAAGAGAGGGTTTTTGAGGGCTTGGGAGGGTCTTTTGTATGGTAGCTCATATATCTAGTAGATATACTAGTAGATATATTATACTGTAATGTTTCAGCTAGAGCAAATGATATTGAAACACTATTTCAGCTATCAAAAGCAAGTAATAGTACTACTAATATTTTCTTTCATCAGTATCATAAGATACATTATAAGTAAATACCTTGCATATGACAAGTAACCAATTGTTAATAAAATATAGATTAGCATGACAGCTAAATCACATCCAAAGACAATTCTTTGTGCCGTGAATTAGCCCCGGGTCACATTCCTGATTAACATACTGTCCATGTATGGACCGTGGGTTTTTTTCCACAATTTCTGCTTTCAAAGACAGAGATTTCAAATCACAGAGATATAAAACCAATACATTTTAAATTTTCATCACAGGTTGCTCCCCTTTCACAACTAAGCTGAAGGACACAACTTCAAGCTGAAGGAAAGGTCATCGTTTAAGGAGAGGTTTCCCTACAAAAGCTGTCTTCCTTGCCCTTCCCTCTCTCTACCCTTAGCCATGGTCTTCCTGATCTCTTGACTCAGCAGTGGAAGTCATCTGACTCTGCACTTTAGCACAACAAAAAACAGTGAACAGTTTTCTCAATCTCCTAACTCTGAGATATGATTTACAACAGTGCTGCCACTAGGAAAGAAATAGGAGCATGAGAGCAACTGGAAGATCAGAGAAGGATAGTCCCCTTTCAGCAGCAGCTAGTGTGCCCGTCAGCCTGCCAAGCACTCTCCATCCATTCAAAATGGAGCAAGACAATACACAAGAGAAGTAACTGTGAAATAGCAGGGAATACATGGAAATTAAATTTTTTCTTCTCTCTAATTGAAAGATATCAGCTACGTGAACACAGGTAAATAATGTCCTGAGAATGTTTTCTTGCCTTGTATAATGGCACATAGGTAGACATAGTGATGATGCTGTCAACATCACCTAATGAGATACCACTTCTGTTGGGCTTACTTGAATGTGGCTCTTTGAGTCAATTTATATGAAATAGTTGGACGTAAAAGAGCAACCTCTGGCACACATCTTAAAGAAACAATGAAGCTGGCAAAGAAGGTTGTCATGAACCCCCACATAGTAGCCTAGGAGCTCCACTGGAAGTGGAGTTACAGACGTCTTTAGTTTGCCATGCTATTCTGAGAAATTTTTGGCAAAGACAACTAATGCCCTGTCATAAAGTGAACTTGCACAAACTGACTTATCTAATGGGCATGTAATAGTTCTCCATTATGATGCTCTGGTGATAATTACGGCTGTAAATACTTCTGTAGATGTAAATATTAAGCAGTTGTCAGGAGAAAAGCTGTATTTGTAATGTGCAATCTTGGTTAATATATGTTAGTATTTCTGTTAAGATATAGAACATGTTTAAGAAAACTTTTTCTCCTTTTTCTGTTTCAAAATTGTCTGTACTTTTTGTGTCCTTGTAAGTTAGTCTCCAATACGAAAGCAAATTACATAGCTCAGAATATAATTTTATGAACAGCATTATACAAGGGTTCATACTGTATTGGGCTCTCTGCCTTTCACACTCCACACATCAAGTTTAGCTACAAATTTATCCTATTTTCTCTAATACAGAAAAATATTTATTTTGCCACCTGTTTTCATGTTCAGTACCTTAATTTGCAAAAGCTGTGAGCTGCAGAGTAACTGATTGCTTTAAGTAATACAGGGACGGAAACGGAATTTTCCATTAGGAGTTTAATTGTTCATTTGTTCAAGACATAAGCTAGTGAATTGCAAAATAAAAACCTCAAAAATGATTGACCATAAGGCTGATACTGAATTCTAAAACCTGGACTCAAAAGCCTAAGACTTCATAATGTAAATAGGTTCTTTCAGGTTCAGTAAACAATTTGACTATTACCAAGCCTAGGCTGCTGCTCTGATGAGTGAAGTGTAAGATGTGACCAGCCTAAAGAATCATTGCTCTCCGTGCAAGGGTAACACCTACTCAAGCAGGCTTTAATGTTTTTTATGTTTTATTACAGGAGTGCTTCCCACAGGAATAAATTACACACCATACCCATAGTATGGTGATAGTAATCACTGATCGGATGAATATCTCCTCTGCATCCAACAGCACTCTTAGTAACACAGATTAATCTGTACTAGCATTAGCTAAATGAGAGAACCTTGGCCAGGTGGACAGCAATTCAGAGCATCAGGGATATTATTTTAAGGGCTACAGGATCTCTAACAATTTTTGCAAATTTGGATTCACTTTAAGGCTGACCCAAAAGGCTGCACATTTAAGTCAACTGTAATTGCTTCTCAGTGTTACAGTAATATTGACATGCTGGCAGTGAAATGTTACTTTATTACCTTGTTTTTCAAAAGCAGAAACCATAGGACCCCCCTGTACTATTAATCCTGGAGGACACTCATGTAGAAAACTCTGTGGGTTATCAGGAAAAGTTCTGGCAAGTATTTATGATATGTAGTTTGCAAAACATTGAAACTGATACAGAAAATAGTTATCCATGCCTGACAAAGCTTACTGTACGGCTCAGGCTGCAGATCCTTTAGCACTTGCTTTAGAGCAATTGTAGGATTTGAATTGAAGCATTCAGTTATCACTGACCATCCATACTTCACACATTGAATCGTTCACAGAGCAGATGTGGTGTGCTCTGGAAGCCTCTGCTTTAGGTGTGCAACAAATGTACTTCATCTCCTCCTGGGAGTGGAAAACATAATGGTCCAAGTGTTTGTGCCTTGGGCAATTTTAAACCACGTCCATAATAAGGACATCTAATCCAGGTGACTAGACTAAATTTAATCCAAAATAAAGCCTCTGAATAGGGCTGATGCAAGGTCCCCAACACCAGTGGATTCACCCTGTGATCTACTAGTATGCTAAATTAGTTACTAATGTAGATATGGCCTTAGCTTTATGAAGGGGGTCATGGAACTCTATGAAAACAGACATTATACCGCCAATCAAAGCAGTAATATTCTCTACTCTTAATGATGGTGCCTGTAGTCTTCTCAAGCAATTGTAGCCCATACTCCATAGAATGGATCAGCTCCTGGATTCCAGTCCAAATATCTAAATATAATTACAAATTAATTTCATTTACAGTCGTTGATAAAGACTTAATAAGTGCTTACACACTATTTTAGGAGAAACCAATATGGGATTTCTATACCTAATCCAATACAGAAATGAACTCTTAATGTAGACTTCATGGCATCTGAGTTTTCATTCAAATTAAGGTTGGTTCATAATTAAAAGAAAATGCCTTTTTTATAATAGTGCACTACTGAACCAATAAAATCAATGCATCAGGCAGAAAATAACATTTCAAGGGGGAGGGGGGGGGGGGAGACAAAGCTGTGATTTTCGTAAGTATGTAAATTCTTATTGATGTCTGCAAATTCCTAATCCCCAAATCAAGTATTTTTCAAAATATTGCTCAATAATTACATTAGGTAAAATAGTATTAACCATAACATAGACCTGTATATAAAATCCATCAGTGAACTTATGTAAGAACAAATTTTCAGATGCATTATGCACAGTGTATCTGTATAAAGAAACTTTTTAATTCAGTCCTATCACACACACTAAAAAAAGAGATGTCTCCCATTAGTTTCCATGAGTTTGATATCTTCATTGGTGGCTGCTTCTGAGCCAGGGACCTCTCAACAACATGACTGCCCACAGCATGATCTGTCTATCACAATATCTGCCCTGCCTCTCACTCCCCTATCTCTTATCCTGAGTTTGTATAGGGTATCTGATTGTGCATGTTATCTGACGTGTATATTCATGAAAGGATGCTAATAGTTATCAGACCTTGCATTTTGAAGTTTTCAGCTGGGTCACCAGCCACCTCATGTCTACTTAGTGCTGTGGTAATGTATCTTTTCTACATGTCTTATTTTGTGCCATTTTTCTAGTTTCTATGTATTACAATAGTTGCAACTTCTTTGTGTCAGACTTGTGAGCACCTGAAGTCTTGGCAATAAATTAGAGAATGATTAATTGTTTTGTTAACATTTATAACAAAAGGCCAACCCTCAGCAGGTCAATTGTCTTTAGAGTAAATTAGGTTATAATCCATCAAACAGATGTCAGAACCCCATAAAGATAGGAGCATATGTGTACACCGACAAATTCATTATGCAAAAATCGTACAGATGATGGCATGAGAATATTCTGTTGTTCCCTTAGGCAACATGTATGAAACATTTTCTGAATTGCAGTTTGCCATATTTTACTGAATTTGTGATAATATGTAACAGTCATCTGGAAGTGACATATCACTGGTAATGGAAGCACAGTATGCTCACTCGCTGCGATAACAGCATTTGCCAAGACAAGGCCAAGGCACACCAAGGATCAGCTGAAGAAATCAGCTTTCAAACCTCAAGTCTTATGTCACCTGCATCCCTTTGTGCACTCCCAGAGGGAGATCCAAACACACGCAAATTCTCTGCCTGATTCCCACACAAAAGAGTTTCAAGTCCCAGGTTGAAAATGAGCTATGGTGTTTCCCGGCCAGGACTCTGTCCAAACAACCAAAAGATCATGATTTTGCGGTATACCATGGCACCCATCTAGAATCTATGTAGTTCTAGTCTGATCCTCAGACTCCCAGAAGTTCCTGATCTAGTATTTAGACACAAAGAACCAACAGAGCACTCAACCACCAGCCTAGGGGTCCACTGAATACACGTAGTACTTGAAAACAAGCAGAGCAATTTCATCAAGTAGCCCCAGAAAAGCCCTAAAAAACTGAAGCTACTCACAAAGGGACTTTAGAAGTAGTCAGTCCCTGTCTAGAAACTATCAACCATTTGGCATCACCCTCATCTAAGACATAACTAAAAATTCAGCTTACACACACCTTTGTAGCCATATTGACACGACCTAATATAGGTGCTAAGACTGCGGCAGCACTGGCATTCAAGGGAGCAATGAGTAATCACACCGTTAGACCTGCTAGTAGCTAGCTAATGAGCTAGACACTCCTAGCAGCTATTCTTCCTATTTTGGGCATTGTAATGAAGTTCTTTCCTTAACCGCATATGGCATGAGAGTCTGGCACCTCTGGTTAGCAAATGCTACAAATCATAAGTTAAGCATCATCATAAGGTGGCTGGAATGTAGGCCATTGCAGTTATCTGCTCCTGTCGCAATGGGACAAACCCAAGAGTGTCAGTAGTTACTCCCACTAACCCTGCAAACTGTGAATGGATCATATTACAGGGACTCTAAACTCCACAGGTAATTTTCAGCAGTTTGCTTCAATTAATGCCCAGCTTACCTTTTCTTTTCAAAATTCATAGAAGCTTATGAAAATGATAGCATGAAAAGATTATACAAATAACAGCTGCACAGAAACATTTTAATTCTTTATTAATTTTTATACAGTTCATTTCACTGACTTGAACTGTTTAGAGCAAATGTTTTTTCTGGAAGATCAGGCAACACTGTAGAGAAACACAATGGTAGTTAATAGGAAACAGACTCAGGCACTCAGGTGGGGTTCTAGATAATTGGCACTCAGCTGTAATTCAAAATTATATTGTAGCTAAAATGTGAACATTTCCCAGAAACCTAATAACTATTTTTAGCTATCCATTTAACTGCGATAGTGTCACCTATGGGTGTTTTCTTCTAGAAAATTAGGTTTCAGTTAATAAGAGACATTAAATCCATTTTACATTAAACTGTTAACTAGGTTTTTTTAACTTGTTTCTTTCTTGGGTGCCTTTTGAGATCTTTCATTTGCTCCATCAGAGTCACTTTGCATTAAAACGCGTGTGGTACTCCATGAAATGTGTGATAAAAAGCACCTGACAATTTCAAGAGGTTAAGTGGCCATGATCTGCGCGCTGCCTGTGCTGCAGCTGACAAGAAGATGCAGTTTGACACAATATCTAATTTGCTGTGACATTCAAGTTTTAAGTGATGTTCAAGGAGATGGAAGTGCTGGTTCTGAACATATCCCAACGTGTGCTGGTCTTCTGTCTGTTAACTTGCTAATGAACCATGATTGAGTAAAGTAATGAAGAGTTTACAGAGAGCCCCAGGAAACCAATTTCCAATTTTGCAACCAGCAGGCTTTAACTTCACTGCAGCCTTTGCTAATTTGGTCTAGAAGGGGACTTGGATACTAAATGCCACTTCTGCTTTGTGAATCAGACAGACTTTTCTAATCCCTGAATACTTACTTGCTAATGAATGTCTCTTCTTCAGATCCATTTTATTTCCATTTGTAGTTGTTAAAAATAGGCTGAATAACTAAAAAAATGTTACTGAGAGAAATGAAATTATAATCACTGAAAATCAGAGGAACAGTTAGGCTTGCGGAGAGAAGGAGATTTTAATCTTCAGTCTGACCTGAAATGAACCATGGAGTTCAGTGTAAAAGAAAAAAAGAAGGTTAATTTTGAGGGGAAAAAAACCAAAAATCAACGTGCAGATCCTTTATATATGATGTCTGTATGTGACTGTAAGCAGCCAGTGCTTCTACCCACCCTGCGTACACACAACTCCATATGCAGTCCATAGAATCACATTTACTACAAAACTGTTTCTCTGGAGCCAGCATCCTCAATGTTTGTCACACAGGGACACTGAAGGCAGTTGGAAAGAAAAGCTAAAACAGGAGAGAAATCGAATGTCAAGAGAAAAGATATATTGCTAAGGACAAGTTTGCTACACATCTCTCTGCTGAACAAAAGGGTTTCCATACCTAGGCCCCTGTAAATTGCAAATGTCACATTTGTTTTGCTTCTCTTCTTTTCAATAAAACATAATTTTAAAAACACAGTTTCCAAAGAAGATAATGCTAGCACAACATTTCCACAGATATGTCTGTAAATAATAATGCAGAAACACTTCAGTACTATATCTACAAACACAACTACAAAAGCAGCAGTGCCCATATTTCAGCAAATCCTTTAATTGAATTAATGTACTTCACAAAAATTGCAATCTCAAATGCTACCTTTTGTGCAGAAAGGAATTTTCCCCTTCTGTTTTCTCCTGATTCTGAAGCTGTAATTTAGAGAGCAGATGTAATCTTGCAATCTTTAAAACAGCTTTGTCTATGTTATTCATGCTTGCATATGTGCAGGTTGACGTGATTCAGAACTGTAGAGTACCACCAATGATTTTCTTAGTGAATTATACTATTGTATTGACAGAGGAATAATTTGGGATATAATGATTAAAACAGGCATAAAAGTGAAATTATGTATTCCATGCACAATGGACTGAGGAGAAAGCTATAATCTAAAAGTCACAAAGTAGTGTGTGCCGGTAACTGTACAGCTTCTGTGGCTGAATGTGACTAGTACGGTCCTTATGAATTCTGGATGTTGCTTTCTATTCTCTGTTCTAAAAGGCAGTTTTAACATTTCAGAGCATCTCCAGATTAAACATTTGAGATAATAGCAAACTCTCTGCAACCAACCATTGAAAGAGTCATGCTTCATAATTATGAACAAGAAAAGAGCCTTTTTTCTTTTTATTTTGGTTGTGGAAAAAGCAAAAAAGTATTATCAGGAGAGCATCAGTCTGGATTTCTGTCTCCAGTGCTATTATCTCAGTCAAGCTTTTACTTAGCTGAGTGAAGAATTCTGAGGTATTCTAGGTCCTGTTGGCAGTGAATTGCACTGTTCCTTTTATTAGCTGCATGTACTTAATATGTATTCCAGTTTCACAACAAATCCGGATGGATCCACAATCTACACAAAGTTTTATTTATTTAATAAATCAGATTTCTGCTTTCTGTGGTTAAAATATAACCAGTATCTTCAGTAATGAACAGAAGCCCATTAGTCTCAATAATCAGAAGCTGATGTTAGAAACTATAGATATTTTCTTCATAAATTTTAAAATCTTTGGAAAACAGCTACAACCTAGGAAGAGAATACTACCAGCAAAATCATGAATCCACAAATCTTGACCCATGCTGCCTCAAATGAAACCTAATTTTTTTTTTAATATCAGTTTTATTAATGTTTTTGTATCATTAAATCTCCAACCACATGTATAGCACAGATAACGGTGAAATCTGACATTGAAAAATGCTAATGAGTACAGATGTACCCCACAGAACAATCGTTATAAGTCCTTCATAATGACATACTCTGGCAAAATTCTGAATAAGTTTTATAGTAAGTCTTGAAGGTCAAAAAACAGTCTTGATCTAAGCTGCAGAATTAAAATCAAGACCCAAGGCTACTACATAAGTTAAACTCTGCCAAAACCTTTTGGAGGTCCGTTTAAGGACAGTGGGTAGCCGTACTTGCCATAGGACTATATAAGGAATGGCACATCCAGTGTCAAGTCTTGAATTTGCATAAGAAATTAAAATTCCATCAAAGAATTTATGAAAATGCATCAGTTATACTGCTGATGAGAGCAAAGACTGCATTTTAGATTGCACACCTTTACAGAATCACAGAACCACAGAATGTTTGGGGCTGGAAGGGACCTCTGGAGATCATCTAGTCCAAACCCTGATAAAGCAGGCTCACCTAGAGCAGGTTACACAGGACCACATCCAGGTGGGTTTTGAACGTCTGCAGAGAAGGAGACTCCACAGCCTCTCTGGGCAGCCTGTTCCAGTGCTCTGTCACCCTCAAAGTAAAGAAGTTTTTCCTCATATTCAGATGAAACTTTCCATGTTGCAGTTTGTGCCTGTTGCTGGGCACCACTGAAAAGAGCTTGGCCCCATCCTCTTGACACTCACCCTTAAGATATCTGTAGATATTGGTAAAATCTCCTCTCAGTCTTCTCTTCTCCAGGCTAAACAGGCCCAGCTCTCTCAGCCCTCCCTCATAAGGGAGATGCTCCAGTGCGCTAATCATCTCTGTGGCCCTCCCGCTGGGCCCTCTCCAGCAGTTCCCTGTCTCTCCTGAACTGGGGAGCCCAGCACTGGACACAGCACCCCAGATGTGGCCTCACCAGGGCAGAGCAAAGGGGGAGGATCACCTCCCTCCACGTGCTGGCCACACTCCTCCTAATGCACCCCATGGTCCCAGTGGCCTCCTTGGCCACAAAGGCACACTGCTGGCTCATGATCACCTTGCTCGTCCAGAAACTTGCTTGCTTTCCAGGATCACGTAGTGATCGAAGGTGTAAGCGGCTTTGAGGACCAGGTACACATCACTCATCTGAGGGAATCTAGTGCTTGTGCAACAGCAAACGTACTAGTCCAGTGCTCAGCCCAAGCTGGACTTTGTCTTCCACCTCAGCTTCTTAGCTTGCATTTGCTGCCATTACAACATCTCCAGGGAACCACTATTGTGGCCTTTCAATATACCAAGGATGCTTACAAGAAAGGTGGAGAGAGACTTTTTACCAGGGCCTGTAGTGACAGAAAAAAGGGCAATGATTTTAAACTGGAAAAGGGTAGATGTAGGTTGGACAGGAGGAAGACATTTTTTACAATGAGCGTGGTGAGACACTAGAACAGGATGGCCAGAAGTTGTTGACACCCCATCATTGGAAGTGTTCAAGTTCAGGTTGGGTGGGGCTTTGAGCAACCTGGTCTAGTGATGTTCCTGCCCAAGGCAGGGGCATTGGACTAAATGATCTTGGGAGTTGTGCAAGTTCTGCAGCTCTCTGCCCAAGTGTGGCAACTGGCATAGGTTGGACTTGATTGACTATGATATTAGCAAAGTTTTACCTGGTAGTCAAGCAGGGGCAGATTAGAAAAAAATTGCAGCAGTAACCCATTAAAAAGAAAAAGAAGCAAAAGACAGATGAAAATTGACCCCATCTGGAAGAAATTTTGGAGGTGCCTCCAAGATTCTGGGGAAGAAATGGAGAAGCGGCACAAAAGCCCAACTGTCAAGCTAGCAATACAAGCCAAGGAGATAAATGATCAAGGAACAGCTGAAAGCAGAAACAGCCACCAAAGCAAGCTGTGAGCCTACCCCCACTTCAAGGAATTCTTACAAACTGCTTTGCAAGTTGTATGAAATCAGCCTCTGCAATGAGAGTGCCCTGCCTCTGGCCAGGAGGAGGGCAGGGAAAAAGGTGTTTATTGAACATTTAGGGTACAGGGACCCAGCATAATCAATCCTATCTAGCACTAAGCCCTCACAGACACCAGCACCCCACATACCCTGTTACACTCATACCAGAAAGAAGAGATGCCTACTGCTGGCACTGAAGTAGCTGGGGGCATGACCCAGCTAGCTGTGTTGCAGGGGCCAATTAGTTTTTTCTTAACAGTGACTGGTGGGAAGACATGACTCCTATGAGAGTTCCAACTAGAACTAGATTGCCAGAGGGGTGGAGACCACAAAGACCCATGGGGACATAATTGGCTTTTGGCATTGCTGCTGAATAGGGCACCTTGTCTTACCTGAGCTCTCCAGACTGACTGAACACTCAGAGGTGGTGAGCCTTTTGCAAGTCCCTGAACAACACAGAAGTTTTAAAGCTTCTTGGGACAGAGAGTATGTTTTTCCAAATGACTAAAACACTGAGCCATATGTGTAGGGTGTAGGCTGTAAAAGTACAGAGGTGGAAGAAAGAAGATTGAAACAAGGGAAAGTTGAATCCCTCAGATTATGTGTGTTATCTTTCAGATCAGCAAAGTTAGTCCATTTGTTTTACGAGTCTGTAGAAGACAAGCCCTTAGAGGAATGAACTTCTTCAGTAAACAGACTTGTGCAATCATTTCCTTTGGCCAAATGAAATTGATTCAGGTTATTAGTAGTTGCATAATGAAAGTCTCACTATTTCTTTTTAGAACTCACTGCATTGTACACAATTATTAAAAAAACAGAAAGTGGGTCTATATTATATAGAATTCCAAAGCCACTAATTGAAAGTGTATTATGAAAAGGAATGCATGGCTGAGATACTTTATTCAGCCCAGTAACAGATTCAATGACATTTGCAGCCACAGCTCTCGATTACATTGTATTACTTGGTAAATTTAGCAGAAAGAAAGGGATGGGAAAATATGAACACAAGAAATATGAAAATAATGAAACTTTAATGTAGCACAAAAAGTGTGACAGATGTAATACTACAAAGAGTCATTAAATACTTCCCAGTCCATCTCTTTTTATCTCTCTTTTCCTGTCACTATCAATTATTCCTAATGTTTCTCCTTGTTCCTGCTAGATTTAAGAAAGCAAAATTAATTTATGGTTTTTTGTTTGTTATCTCTCCATCTAAACTGGCTACGGATATTTCAAGATGCTGAACCACGTGATGCAAAAACGTCCATTAGTAGAGAATATATAAATATATATATTAAAAAAAATATAAAATAACCATTTTATGAGATAAGCCATGAGTCATTTTAGTATTTGTTTGTTTGAGTGCTCACATCTTAAAAAAAAATTTCTAAACCATAGCAATGGTTACAGTTCTTACCTAACCTCCTTATCTTACATTTACTTCTTGTTTTCAGGCCCACAATATATTCCAATGGAACTTATATTAGTCTTTTTAGCATGGATCAATGCAGATGAAAGAGTGCCCCGAGCAGAACTCATTTGTCCTTGTCAGCTGTGGATAGCCAACTAATACACTTAAAATGAAATTACACCGAAATAGCCTGATCTTATTAGGTTTATTTAAAGTAATAAGTGCTATTAAGTCTTTAAGACCTAATTTAAAGTTGCAATAGCCTACAAAGATGTACTGTATTCACCTAAAGCAATATTTTATATGGTAAAGTGATGTAGTCTCGCATATAGAATGAAACCATTTTTTTCCTCTAAGCTGTTCGTTCTGCAGACAAAGTAATGCCAAAACTAAATTAATTATTACTTAATTCTACTTATTCTTCTCAGCTCTAGATATTTTTCTAAATATTTATAATAAACATATACAGTAATCAGTAAAATATTAACATAGCCATTTTCATTATAGAGGTCCAGGCTATTCCAGGCCAATTTATTTGTATATTTAGAGGGATGCATTACATATTGAGGTTACATTAAGTGCAAGATTAGTGTTAGTCTTAATCCTGCAATGGGACAGAAGGGTTACTTTCTACAGTTTGACAGGCTCAGTTGCAGGTATTAGGACCTTGTTTGTATTTCCATTTAAAATATACCCTTAAAATAGCCATTAAAATTCAAGAGTGCAATACAAAATAGTAGGGAATACTTTATTAGTTAATCTTTTTCTAAAATCCCATCATAAACAAATGAATATTTTTTCCACTTGCTTCACATTTTGAATGCATATAAGAGTCTTTTTTTTCCCAATTACTTATATAATTAGAATAAATTGGATTCGTTCCATGTGAAGTAAGTATTAAAACATTGAGAAATATATATGGGAAATACAACTTTAATGAATTAAAATTCCAATTCTGCAAAATACAGAAGTCCTTTATACCCTGTTCACAGCACAAAGTTTTATACATGCTTAAACAACTTTACAATGCAGAAGCTGCACGATTATGAAGAATCAGAAAGATTCATGGAATCTACTCTGTTGGCAAATTTGAGATACATAGGAAATCAATGACACCTGTTGCCTATTTCAGCTAAAATGAGATCCTAGGCATTTTCAATTCATAGGTGGGGATTTCACTATGCAAATCCAATTTCTGGTGATGAGAGGCAGAGTGGCTATTTTCAATAGCAATTGCACGAGATATTTTAGACTGAGGTAGCAAAAATTCTGGCTATTCCTGGCAGAATGGCTCCAAAATACCGAGCTACCAATTTCATTGTCATCCCAATGAAATCCTTCTGGATTTGTTTTGCCATCTTATGTTCTGAACTTTCCTCAACTTCCCCACTCATACTGAAACCCTGGGAGCTAATATGATGGCTGAGACAGCAACCCAGACTCCTGTCTGGTCAGGAAATCCAACAGAGGGGAAGCCTGACACATAGTGCCTTTCCTCTCCGAGTCTTGAACTGGATCTTTTTCTTCTGTCTTTGGAGGTGGGCATTTAAAGAAAACCAGTAGGCACTGAGGACCAGACTTCCCAATGCTTTTCAGGGGACTTATTTCAAGCTAAATCTATTTTAGATCTATGGACTAAGCTCCTGCTGGCAGCTAGAACACAACAAATACACTATGGAAGCACACTTCCAGTTTAATTTCATTTGGGAAAAGTCATGTTGATTTGATCCAAGATTTCTCAGCGACATGAACCAAAGCTTTGAAGATGGGAATGACTGGAGATTTTCTTCAAAAGAGCACTCTTTATCTAAACTAAAATGCTAATGTGGGCAGAACCCTGCTGCTGTTTAAAATGTACTGTGACACATGTACTTTGCCTTCAGCTGCTGTTTCAGAAGGACACTGGTCTCTCACAGGTCCTCTGTCACACTTAACAGTCCCATGTCCTAGACAACCAAGGACATCAAGACAACATCCAGATGCATCTTTCTAGGAAACTGAACACCTCTAAGGCTCCTACAGCGGACAACTGAATCATTCTTGGGACCCCCAGTACTGACTAGCCTCCACTGACTAAAATGCTATTTTAAAGTACTGGAAGTGTTTTTAAACAAAAGTGGATGCTTACATATAGGCATCGTAATCTTGAACTAAATCCAATTCATTGTATACCCCTCTACTGAGCACTTTCTTGTACTCTGTTATATCGCCTAGTCTCACACCCTATTTTAGGTTACAATTTTTAGCAGACAGACGTCTCTAATGCAATAGATGGGCCTCAATAGGTGGAGCCTTCCCCTCCTTATCACATCAACAACTATTTGTTTCACACTTTCTTTTTCTGACTACTCTGTTTCAAATATGATCTCATCAGGAGGTCATAAATTTAATTCCAAAAATTAACTGACTTGCCAGCTTTCTGATGATCCACCTTTCCTCAGCATAAAGAAAGCTTAAAAACTTGCCTCTTTTGAGGAATCTGGGAGATTCCTGCCCCCCTGTATCAACTGGAAGTTGCATAAACCCACCTATATTAAACATCATTTCCTCAATAGTCTTAAAAATAGCAACATGATATAAAACCATGATGCAGTCTTGTAAGTTGATAAAGCTGTCCACATTATTCACCTTGCTGCTACCTGCTTTGCTGCCTGCATGGTGCTCTTCCTTGCTTTTAAGAGGATGATAAACATTGATGTTCGCTCACTGTGTAGTGGGTTGACCTTGGCTAGCCACCAAGTGCCCACCAAGCTGTTCTATCACTTCCCCTCCATCAGCAACGCAAGGGGGAAAAAACGCAACAACAATACAACAAAAAAGCTTGTGGGTTGAGATAAGGACAGGGAAATAGCTTACAAATTACCATCACAGGTCAAACAGGCTAGACTTGGGGTAATTAATTTATTGCCAGTTAATAATGGAGTAGGATAATGAGAAATAAATACAAGTTTTAAAAATAATTAAAAAAAACAACTTACCCCCACTCTTCCATTATTCTCGGGCTTCACTTAGCTCCTGATTTCTCTGCCTCCTCCCCCAAAGTGGTGTAGCGGAATGGGGATTGCGGGCAGTTCATTACACATTGTGTCTGCTGCTCCTTTTTCCTCATGCTCTTCCCCTGGTCCAGCATGGGGTCCCTCCCATGGGAGACAGCCCTCCATGAACTTCTCTGATGTGGACCTTTCTCACAGGCTACAGTTCTTCACAAACTGCTCCAGCATGAGCCCTTTCTGTGGGAGACAGTCTTTCAGGCACAGACTGCTACAGCATGGGTCCCCCACAGGGTCACAAGTCCTGCCAGCAAACCTGCTCCAGTGTGGGCTCCTCCACAGGCTGCAGGTGGATATCTGCTCCACCATTAACCCCATGGGCTGTAGGTGGATATCTGCTTCACTGTTAGCTCTGCTGCAGGGGCACAGCCTGCCTTAGCATGGTCTTCACCACGGGCTGCAGGGGAATCTCTGCTCCAGCACCTGGAGCCCCTCCTGCCCCTCCTTCTGCACTGACCTGGGTGTCTGTAGGGCTGTTTCTCTCACATATTCTCACTCCCTTCTACCAGGTGCTGTTGTGCAGCATTTTTTACCCTTTATTAAATACTATCACACAGGCATTACCAACATCGCTGTTTGACCAGCAGCAAGTCAGTCCATCTTGGAGCTGGCTGGCACTGGCTCTGTCCAACATAAACCAGCTTCTGGCATCTCCTCACAGAAGCCACCCCTACAGCTCCCCCTTTACTGAAACCTTGCCATGTAAACCCAGTACACACTGAAATGCAGGCCAGATATCTGTGGTTCCTCCTGAAGGAGCTGACTTGGCTTTTGTCAAGATGAAGGCAATATCCAGCCCAGCTCTCCAGGATGTCCCTTTCTGAAAGACTTGAGCTGTCCCTGTCTCTGATGGTGTGATAGCAGCCCATAGGTTTGAGGCAACTCTTGCATGGACTTTTTTCTTGCAGTGATATCCTGGAAGACCAGAATGGCTTTTAAATTCCAAACAGACCAGGTTATATTTTAGAATATAAGCTAGTGTAGTTCACTCAGTAAAAAATACTCAAAGGAATACTCAAAGGAATCCAAAAAGAGGAATCGTATCAGGTAAAATCTGAATAGCTTGTGATTTTGTACCAATACTGTATACTGGCCCCATGAACATCTACTTGCTGACTTGGCTTCAGCTGCCTAACCCAAAGATTTTCTGAGATGTAGCAAAATCTGCACAATCTCCCCTGATCCATGGGATACTTTTTCCCTTCTCCATCATTCCCAAAGCATTTCTGTCCCTTCCCTTCTCCTTCCAGTAATCTGTCAGCGTCTGTACTAACTGCAAGCCCCCACCTCACTGCGGTGCCTCTGATTGCTTCTCCTTCTCGTGTCACGCCGTTCCTGCAACCTTCTCTCCTTGAGCAGCTGCTGAAGGAAAGAGCAACGAGTAGCCGCCCCTCCCCAGGAGGCTTCTGCCCTACCCAGTCCTGCATCTGAGAGGAACGCTACCTGAAAGCTGAGAACAAGGTATGTATGTCTTTCACCAAAGATTTCTTCTAGGAATATTTTCTTCCTTTCTGTCCTTCCTTATTGTTTGGAATCTTTCTGTCAGTGTGGATGTCTCGCAGCTTCTAACCTCTGCAGCTCTATGGTCTGAGTCAGTTCTCCCTGTTCATCTCAGAAATCAACACAAAACAATGTTTTATGCCGTAAGACAATTAACCTCTGTCGCTGGCTGGCTGGCATTTGGGGTTTTTTATTAGCTGGCAATGAACTAAGAAATGTGAAATGAGAGTTTTAGTACCAGTTCCAGACAGGTAACTAAAAAATAGAGATGACATACAAATACTAGCTTTCTCAAAGTTACAAATTATCTCTAAATAAAATCAGCAAAGTTACATGCTGCACTGAAGCAAAAATTGGTGAGCAATTTGCGGAGCGCTGTCTACCTGATAGGCAAGCCAGTCAGTGGGTTTAATCCAGACATCGGAATTTGTAGGCGGAAAAATGTTTCCAGTCCTTCACGCAAAAAGAGGCATTTAAAACTAAACTGCCAATATGGTTCATTAAAAAAGAAATGTCAGAATGTTTAAAATGCTATTATAAGTGTGGATAAGTATGAAATCCATTTACAAATATACCAAACACTTGTGTCATTTATTTTTCTCTTTGAAGATGTTGGGAGCTAATGATTAGATTTAAAATTCAGGTTCTAAGAAAGTTGTAAACTCCTTTAAGATCCTGAGACAGCACTGGGGGTTTGGCTATGGCCTCCCGAAGGAGGAGGTTGCTTTGCAGCAAGGGGATCATGCTCCCAGGGCACGGCGGGCGCCATGGCTGCCCCGGGTCAGGTGCCAGGAGCAGCGGGGGCTGCCTCAGGGACCTGGCAGCCAGGGCTCGTCCCATCGGCATCGGGGGGGCTCCGGGGCTGCCCCAGCCCTGGGCATCAGGCACAGCCCTGGGGATGGGGATGGGCTGAGGCCAGGCTGGGACATGGGCCCACGGTGGGGCCCAGCTCGGCAGGGCCCATGGCCGGGCTGTGGGGAGCTGGAGAGCGGCCCTGCTGCGGTGTCACTGGGGCAGGGG
>JAVJGI010000062.1:17395123-17416410 GCA_035590275.1 Ibycter americanus
CCGGGGGGCTGATGTGGGGTCTGGGCCCTGGGCCCTGGGCAGGGGGGGAGCCCCGGGCGGGGGCAGGGGCAGGCAGGGCTGGCGGTGCGCTCCCGGCCCAGGCACATGCCTGGAGTAACGGCATCACGTTCCCTGACCATTTTGGCTGCTCAGGAAAACTGATAAAGAAAATGAAGCAGAGACTTAACAACTAGAAGTCGAAGACAGGCAAAATTATAAAAAGATACTTCTTAGTCAAAAGATTAATGGGAGAAGCTGTGTTCAAGGACCTAAATGCTTATTATGACAGCTGTGAAAAACAAATGCTTTGCAAGTGCAGAAAGGTTTGGCACACATGCTCATGCACCAGAAGCGGGGCCGGGGAGGAGGGGGGAAGAACACCAAAACCCTGAAGGTTTCTAAAGGGAAACAGCCTAAACAGACTGCAGTTGTTTGCAAATTTATGTCAGGCCAGTAAATGTTAAGTATGAATGGTGCCAGCAATATATAAAGTTTAAGAACGCAGAGTGATGTGAAAACTGGACCCAGTCTGTAAAGTCCTTCATGAGAAAGTGGCTTTTTATTTCCCCACATTAGTAAGGAACTCATAAACACGGCCTTGGCACAGAAGGAGTTAATTATTGTGGACATTTTCTCTGCTTGACTCCTGGAGATTTCACCTGAGTTAGAAATCTGAATTAAGCAAAGCATTTATGTTTAACTTCAACAAAGAAGTCAGGAGACAGCAGTAAGTTCATCCCATCCTGACTAAAATGTGTCAGTTAATAAAAAACTGTAAAATTGAGACTTTCCATCAACTCCTAAACATTAAAATTGTCAAAAGACAGATAACAATACCAAAGGGTCATAAGATTCAACAGAGAAAAATCACTACCACTAAGACCTTCTCTGCTTAGGAAAGTAGTTAAACGCATGCTTAAACCTATGCAAAAGGTTTGGTGCCAAAAACCTCTACATTTTGTCCATGATTGTGTACATACTCTAGGCACACTCCGAGCTGATGACTGTTGCTAAAAATTAATGAGACTATTGTCAAGGCTCTTGTTAATTTAATGGGTTTGAATCAGCCAAGTTAGAAACTGTGTGAATATCTATGCACTATCAAAGAAACTCCATGAAAAATTAACTTTTCTCATCTTTTTCCTTTTTGCTCAATTTTTTACACCAAGTATTTAATCTAAAAGGTCCACTCATATGAGTAATATCATTATATAGCAGTCTGACTACTGTATAATGCAGGTTTTCTATCAATATTCATATTTTTCCATGGCAACTGCTGTATGGGTGCAGTGTCCTGTGCTACTAAACTGCATATCAAATAGTTCAATACCCTAAGATTTTCTTTACTTGTAACTCAAACACTATTTTAGTGTTACTGAGTATGTATCTTATACTAGTGAATATAATTATTTCAACAACAATAAAAATAAAAAGTACAATAAATCTCAGTTTGAGTATGATCAAAGACATGATACACTAAGGATATTGAAACGAAGAACTTCCAGGGAGTGGACATATGAGTTGTTTGCCAGAAGTCTCCTGACCTCACAAACCTAGGACTTGCTGTCTTAAGTTTTAAAACATATTTTACTCCTTCCCCGTCTAAGATGTGAGAAAAAACGCAATGTTTTCTTGAGGATCTACAACTTTAGCTGCATATGGAACAACAGCAGACAGACTGCTGATTTAGCATGAGAGACTGAGATACTAAAGCCAAGATGTTAAAAATACTTCAGCACTAAGGGTAAAATCTCCTTTCCCTAATTTGTAGGTGCTTTGTGAGTCAGTCTCTATATCGTAAATTCCTAAGTCCTCTATGCATTCAGTGAAGGGGAGGGTATCCTTCACGGTCATCATCTGGCTGCAGATCTTCACTGGAGATTAAGTAATATTTTTAAAAGCAGTGCAGCCTATTGCTAATCCTTGTACAGTTATTTCAGTTCTAGTCTAAGAAATGGAAAAGAATGGAATGGACTGCAGAATATTTTTTTATGTTTTGAAGGCACCCAACACAATGATTGATGCCAGCTAAAAAGATAAATAACCACACTGACATTTCACAGAGAATCAGGACAAGGAGACCTGTTTTCAATCAGAGGAGATCTTGCCTCACATAATAAGGTGACTTATTTGAGCTGACCAAGAGGAGGGAAGTGCAACCCCAACTGAGATGACTTTGGCTGTCCATTTTATTCCTACAAGGTGCACAGGTGGGAAAGAATTTTAATTTGGCTATAAGGAAAATAGTATCAGTAGGGTTGTATGGAAAAAAAAAAAAAAAAGAAAAAAATACAGGGGAGGGGGCAAGAACTACTCTAGGATTCAAACTGGTTTTGCCCTTCTTAGTCAGGGCATGTGTGTGCTGGAAGGCTTTGCATGTGGAGGTAATTATTTGACAAGCATAAAAAATGTGAAAAGAATCCAGAAATCCCTGTGTTAAATACAAACTGACAGCATCCCTCAGACGGTAGGTTTGAATTAACCTTTAGTCCCTTATAAAAATGCACCAGGTTTTGTATACTGTTCTGAGGCAGAATGTTCACAGATCTTAGTTCATCCATCATCAGAGTAAGAGGGCAGAGAATAACTTGCAGAACAGCTATAATTCAAAAGTACACATCTTGGTCCTTGAACCAGTTTGGTATTTAAAGCATAGGTTCTCACTGTAGTAAACTAACAGTTAACTGGCTGTCAAGCACATTTGCAATTAATAGGGAGAGGCTGCTGTGTAGAAAGCTGAGGTATGTGCCAAGTAAATTATTCCATTGTTAACAATTCTATTTACTCCAGCATCCTCATTACCGTCAATAATTTTTGTTACATTCTGAGGCCTTAAAATTCTTCACTTTGTTTCCATACTGACTTCTGCTGAAAAGGGAAGAGATTTTTGGCAGCTGTAGCTATATACTGCAGGGGAGAAAAATGGCAAGAAGCCTGAAAGTGTGGAAGATACTTTAAAACTTCAGAGATGTGAAACTCTTTTACTCTCTTTCTGTATGTGTGGATGTCACCCACTAAAGCTGTAGGAATGGCTTTGACTAAAACACTCTCAGTCCAGCAGACCCCCACAAAATCTAAGGAAATAGCCCAAGAGAGTCTGGTCTGGATTTCCATCCAAATATCCTCAGGATCCATTGCCCTGATGCAGTTTATCAAATCCACCCTTGTGGCATGGTGGTCTGCTTGGTGTAGCATATGGTCTCCAGCCCTAATACAATTTATCTGGTAGGATCCAAGTCTGTGACTGGGGCAAATGCAACTTCTGGTATCGCTCAAGACCAGAGAATGCGCCAAATCCTCTTGGCCAAGACATGTTGCGCAGACTCAAAAATGGTAGAGGAGGAATGTTGCTTGCATTCATTTATCAACAAGAGCATGTGAGCTTGAACTAGTCTATCTAGCAAACAGAGAAATAAGAGCAGTTGCAGAGTTTGATCTTCTGCATCTTAGATACCTTTGTTAGAAGAAATGTTTGTTCTCCCTTCTGACTGTACAGGAAGACATGGATATGCATAGTCAGACTGCAACATCCATCTTGCGACACGTAATCTCAGCTAAGATTAACTCTACTTCTGCTTACCCTATTTGGTGTCTAGAAACATTGTCTCTAAATAGAGCTTGGTTCCCACTTGCTGGCATAGTTTTTGAATTATGGTATAAAATACATGGAACAGTGATGCCAAACAGCTGAAATGCTGAGGATACCCCACCCCAGAAGTTGCCTACTGAAATGCTTGACAGGGAAGCTCACATCTATCAGTAATGGTAATTTACCTGGGTAAGGATCAGTGGGATCAATGGCATTGTTTTAGAATGATATGAGCAAGAACAAAGTATTGAAAAGCAAGATTTTTCACAGGAAGGATACCCTCCATTGTAGTCACTTCTAATAACGGACCCCACTTCTAATGCAATCACTAAGAACTTGGGGGGAAAAAAAGCTCACTTGTATATATCTTCTGCCTCTCTTACCATCTGTGTCCATCAAAGCAGTGTGACCTGTTTTTAAAAACACGATTATGTTTTCATAACAGAGATTTCCATTGATAAATTTCCTTAGTGATTAAGTTAGAGTGGCTCAGGAACTGAAACAGAACCAAATCATCAGCCAGTGGCAGTCAGTGACTCACTGAATTCATTAGAATTGGTTGTTTATCACTAACTGAGACAGATAAAGAATTTTATTCACTTTCTGTTTCTTGGTTTAATGTGAGTTTAATGCAGAAATCCTGTCCAAGCTGCATAAAAAATTACTGTCCTTTTTTGTTGTGATGGGTAACCCTTGGAAAGCAGCCTGCTGCCCACCCAGCTGCTCATTTACTCCCCCTCCTCAGCAGCACAGGGGAGAAAATAGGATGAAAAACTCATGAGTTGAGATAAAGACAGGGAGACTGTTTACCAACTACCATCATGGGCAAAACAGACTCAGCTTGGGGAAAGTAATTTAATTTATTGCCAGTTAAGACAGATTTGGGTAGTGACAAGCAAAGACGAGTTTTAAGACACTACTTTCTCTTTTCTTCTTATCTGATCGTTGTTCACACCACTGTTTCTCAATATTTTTCTTCCCTTCTCCGATGCCTGTGAGGCATTTTCTACCCTTTCTTAGATATGTTATCACAGAGACACCATCATCTTGGCTGAGGGACTTTGCTTTGTCCTGCAGTGGGTCTGCTGGAGCCAGCCTGGAACCAGTTGTGTCCAGCATGGGCAACCCCGGCCTCTCCTCACAGAGGCCACCTCTGCAGTCCTCTGCTGCCAAAACCCGGTCACCTACACACAATGCACTTATACACAGTTTTTCTTTCCTTTTGATGTTCATTTCATCATCTACAGTTAGCTTGGTGACCTGATATCTGCTGGCAACTATTTGAAAAGCAGTGCAAAATATGAAAGAGTCAACTTCTTCACAGTACTCTCAGGTGATAGGAACATAAACTTGTGGCTTGGAAGGTACTGGTTGGACTTAAGGAAGCAAATTTTCACTATGAGGATAATGCAGCATTGAAACAGGTTGCCTAGAAAGACTGTGAAACTGCCAAGTTCATTACTTGGCTAGACAAAGCCAAAGCTGACCTGATCTAATGTTGGTAGAACTGCCTCATGAGGGAGGCTGGACTACTTGGCATACAGAGGTCCCTTCCAACAAGCATTTCTATAATTTTGTGATTCTTATTTTTCACCCCTGTGTTGATCCAAATAATTAGCCTTGCATGATGCAGATCAATGAATACATTCAAAGACTGAGTGAAAAAAATAATTTTGCTTAGTCCATTCTACTCAGGTGGACCTCTGCCTGCTCTTTACTACGGAGCCTTCATCTGGTTTATTTCTAAAAGACATTTATTAGGGAAAGACTACAGAAACATGCATTCATGGCTGAAAAGGGTTCTGTAACTGCTATTCTGTACCTCTTACTATTAAAAATAGCTCAGAAGTATTTATACTATGAGAATTTTCCTGACATGGTGAGACACCAGATTGCTGACTACAACTATCCAAATACTGAATATTCCACCTCCAACAAGTACTCATCCCTGGACAAAGCTTCTGTATCTGTCCACATAAACCTCACTGCTGAATTATGAGTAGTTTTTCTCATTTGGTTTGCTATAACCTGTACTATCTAACATTTAAGAACTCTTTCAGCAGATATGAAGTTTTCAAAATTCAACGATCAAGTAAGTATATAGTCAGTACTCTTCAGCATCTAACCTGATTTGGAAAGAATATTTATTTTAACTTATATTTTAAACAGAGTGCAATCTCTCTTAACAGAGAGAGATATACAAACAGGTATATTCTGCTAAATTAAAACAAAACAAAACACAAAAAGTGCTGTGAAAAACAACATTAAAATGATTATTTCTCCCCACTATTTTCTGTGAGTTTTGTCTGCTGTAATACTTTTTTCACTGGCAAGTCTCAGGTGTGTTATTGTCTATAGCACTTCAGAAACCACTTTGTAGAATATAAATGTGACAAATCTTCCATTCTGCCACATTTGAATAAACTCCAAACACCTTTGAAGTTGTCATGACCTCTTTTTGCAAACTCTTTGAGATCTATAGATGAAAAGTACTAGATAGATATTATCGTCTATTTTTTTGTACACTTAGGGACAATGGCCATTTATGTTCGCCTTTTTGTCACATCAAACAATATTTAAATTCCAGATTTGCTAATGTTCAAAAATGGTTTCCATCTGCATCATTGAAAGTCACTCTGTGTCTTGGGGCAATATTCTGCAGAATTTCCAGAACCACGTGCTGAAATGGACGGTTTCAATATCTAATTACATTTTGGCTTTGTTTGTGTATAACCTCTTTGTATATAGAAACTGATAGAAATTTTTGGTAAACTGATTCATGTTTAACAGCAATTTCTTTTCAGTTACCTGCCTGTAATATTCTCCCAAAAATACCCACTGCCTGAAAACTATGTCACTTAATAATACAGCTGAAAAAGGAGGGTCACTGTAGTACCACAAGCATGTTCTGCCTACATGCCAAACAACAAAAAGCAGATAGAAGCTCTTATGCAATGCCAAATGCATGTCTGTTATCTTTGACTCAGGATGGCACCAATTTCTAGTTAAAGTTACACCTCTCATGATTGAAGCAAGCTAGTATCCTGCTGTTTTGGCAAAAGAGCGAAGCAAGCTTATGATGGTTGTGCACAATAACTCTTGTAGGTGTATCTCAAATGCAATTTTTTTTTAAATGGCCATGAAAGAGCAAGGAGCTGACTTACCAATTTGCAAGGCAGTACTTATGAGACAGGGAAAATATCTGCCATCCCCTATCCTTTAGCTATTAGTTAGCAGCACCAACTAATAACTAACTGGTTAGTAGTTAATTAACCAGAACATAGTTTGCCAGCAATGTTTTTCTGCTTACATAAGCTTTCAGTAGGTCATTCCCAGTTCTTTTACCCCAAAGGAAGAAATAATCTCTAAATTCCTAGTGCTCTGCAGAGTGTACATAGCCATACCCAACATGGGAGTAAGCTGCAGCATCCTGCCTAGCCTCCAGTTTTGGAGCATGAGTGATATCCATGTTGTGGACAGGTCTGCATGGCAAAATGTAGGAATGGCAAATCAGGTTGGGACAGAAGCCTTCTGGGTACAGTTTGGACAAAACACTATATCACATATATTCTATCTTTCTTGTACTCAACATGGGCAAAGCCTGACTCCCAGGCAGGTGATGTGAAGAAACTCAGTATGTGCAGGGTGTAAAGCCTGGTGCAGATTCTCCTCCTCTCTCTGAGCTTTCTCAGCCCAAAGCACTAATTGATTCACTCCATGTCAGTGCCTGGGAATTAACTGGTGCATATTTACAGTGTGGATTACGGCAGTACTAGCACTATGATGGACCAAAACAGAGAGTGGATCTGTTTGAAAATATATACACCCCTAAACATAGTTACACCACTTCTAGTAGCTTCGTAAATACATTCAGGACTTTGTTCTAGGTAGCTGTGAAACACTGCATTGTACTTTACAGATGCTTTGATTTCAAGGTATCTTTATTTACAGGGGTCTACGATGGTTATACTGTTCTGCTCAAACACTACAAAAGAAAGGTTACTTACTGTCAGTAACTGTGTGTTCTGCTGTATTTGCTACCATACTTTTTCTAGGTTAAATCTCTGTTACTAAAGAGAAGACGTTACCTTAGGCCTTCGCTGAATGTGGAAGTGTCATTGCGAAAGAAAACTACATTAGGGAAATGGATCTTTCTAAAATTGCAGAGTAGCAGACAGCAAACAAGAAAATTTTCTGCCTTTATTTTGCATGTAGTACACTGGTTTTTTCCAAAAGGAGGATTATGAGATCACTTACAATTTTCTTATGAAAAAATAATGGAACCTTTAATGAACGTTAAATGTAAGATCAGCTGGGGTTTTGTGCCTGAGAAAACTTCAGATGTCTTGGCACTATTCTAAAATTTGTTGGGAAACAAAGGCAAATACTCAGCTACTTATGCCATGCATTATTGAGTAAAGAAAATGAAATCTGTTTGTGGGAAATTAAGCTACAATTTAGAAAATAAAATCAGATGAGGCAATTCAATTGCCTAAAGTCTAAAAAATGTTGCAATAAATGTAAACAACTACCGGTAAATTAGTTTAATCATTACCAATGTCATTTTTTATCTTGCAGCCCAGGTATAACATCTGCTTTTGAATACTATACCCATTCGTTTCCAGAATTTCAAGCCAGTAGTAATCTGAATTTTATTATGCAGGACACCAGATGACAAGAGGTAATTTTTTGTTAATACTATGACCCTTTTTACTGTAAGCACTGTGCAACTTCCTTCATGACACATCTTGAGCTTTCAGGTGCTTCCACACCATGTCTACGTACACTGAGGACATAGATCATGAAGGAAGAAAAATACGCTGAGAGGCAGACCCTGTGCAAACCCTAAGGGGCCGGGGGGTAAGCTGGTGATGAATAAATTTAAATTAGAAAATAAAGAGAGGAACCAATGACAGGAAATTCTTCTCCTTTGTTCGCCCAGGGCCCAGATGAATGTACAGTTCAGACTGTTTAGGCAACAAGATACAAGATCCTGTGGGGACTGGCTTTAAAACTACAGCAGGCAGTAAACACCGAGTGGGGAACAGGGAACTATATGAGCTAACAAACACTACAAGTACGTAAGCAAATAACTAAGTAAAATTCTGGCTTTGCATCTGAGTGTTTTAACGGTCAGGAAGAGAAGTTCTGGGACAGTTTTCCTCTTGGAGCAGTGAGAACACAAACCAATTTCATTGTGCACTTGATAAACTTATGAAAGGAATTACACAAATACTTGTCTGTGATTGCTTTGTGAACTCCTTAGTGAACTCTCTACTATTGTGTGCACTGCGTATGCTTCCAGCTTCTAAAAGGTATCAGACTGACACCAAATTAAATGAGGCTTTTTTATTTTTTTCCAGGAGACAAGTTCAGTCCAAAAAGGTTTACTTTGTAACTTCACATTATAAATTAAGGGTGAGAGAATGTATTGGCTATAGTGCACAACTTGTGGATAGGAAACTGAGATAGGGAAAGAGAGGCATAGCTTGGCACAAGGAAGAAGTTAGCCATCTCAGCCTGGGTCTACACAGCACAGTGGGACTAGAGAAAACAATACAAGAAGTAGAACCACACAGTGTAGGAAAGAGCCACTTTTGTGTTTGAGATCCAAAAGCAGTACAGCCACAGTAAGGACTCACCACCTATGTCTATACTGGGAAAGGAAACAGCCCAGAGCTAGACTCGCTTATCCAGCAGAACAAGGTAGCTTTTCCAAACTGCCTATTGAGAATGCTTCCTCACTGCAAAAGCTCAGACATGGTTTGGGGTTTATCTGGAAGAGCGCTAGCTGGCCCTAGCTGGTCCCCACACCAGGGACTGCATGCTGCAAAGCTGAGTACTTGTACTCTGTCTTATTCCCTAACTCTTCTCAGCTTAGTATTATAGATGCAGCCACTGGGACTAATTAAGCTAGGCACTCTGCTGTATTGTTATAGCTGTAATGCTCCCCTCTGAAGTTCCTATAGACTAAGAAAAACTTCATAACTCTTATCATTCTGACAGACTTTCTGAATATATCAATTGTATTTAGAAACCGTACTTTTCAGAGCATAAGACACTTTTCCTACTAGATAGCGGTGGGAAGTTTTTGATAATGAAATAAGCCCAAAGGTTTTGCTTTCTTTTACTATTATCTCAGTTTTTATTTCTGGTATATTTGCATCTTAGCATGTGGAGAAAAGAAACCTTACGTGCAGAAAAGTGGTTGAGTTTTTATTGAGTTAGAATCGATTTCACAGAAATATTCACTGCTTCATTTCTGGATTATGGATATCCCAAAATGAAAGCTATACAATTTTAGCAAGACAGCCTCCATGAGACTGCAAGATAATGCTCATCGACTGTCTGCACTGTCCATGAAATAGAATCTGGAGGCTGATAGAAGATTTCAGCTACCCTCCATGTGAACCTTGAATAGTTCACGTGTGACACCTTCCTGACTTCTCCATCAAGGCTACAGTGGATACATAGGCCCCTGAAGTTAGGAAAAAAAGTTTTTACAGTTTAATGCACAGTTTACATTTGTTGGATGTCTAAAGTAAACTGAACTTGTATAGATGTAGCCTGTATTTCATATGAACTGCTATAGCCACCCCAGTGGCTGCGATTTCTGTTGTGTAACACCTGAACAAGAGCAGAGGCACAGTTCTCAGTCTGTTGTTTTCCTGTGCTTCATTTCAGTGACTTAAAAATGTGACCTTGTAACATCACTTCTTCTATGACACATGAAATTCTGGTGCTTTTGATTGCTTGCCGCAGTCACTTGCCCCGTTAAGATGTCTCTGTAAGAAATATGTTGTTACTTAATCTTGCTTTGGAAAAGCCAGAGATCAGCAGAAGAGCTCTGACTATCTAAAAAATATGATTTAGGGACAAATATCTTTGTTTAATTTGGTCCTTTTGTATCTGAGTACCAACATCAGATTTTTCAGCTCATGCAAACAGAAACCAAATAGTGATGCATTTTCTTCTGAAGCTTATCGAGTAAGGTGAATTTTGATTGACAAAGCCGAATATAAGCATAAATAACCTTTACTGTTTCAGTAAGTTGCTCTGTCCCTAAATTTCACAATAGCTAATCCTGTTTTAGAAAGATTTCATTTTTTTTATCTCTCTGAGTTTACTGCAGAATTTTACTTTATCTCTACTGATAAATACATAGATTATATACATAAAAAGATATAATATATTTTTGATACTAATTGAACATGGCAATTTTGACTAACAAAGCATGCTGGAAGAGCATTGCCTTGTGAGTTTATCATATTAACCAAAATGTGATCATCTTTAAATATCATTAAATTTAAGCCAGTATTAAGAAGATAGATCTTAAATTATTTATGTTTTCTCTCTTCTAACTTAATGAAAGTATTTTTATCTCTGCTGGTAATGTGAAGAATGAATTTGCATCACTTCACAATGCATAGGCACCAGCAAATGCGCAGCTCTGGATTACAATGATGTAGTCTCATCTGAGTCATTGTATGGTATATCACCAAATGTCATGCAGTAACTCCTTCTTGCTTCAGGGAATCACTGCTCACCCTTATAATTAAAGGGACCGGTAGAGCTGGTGTTTCTGTGCTGAAATGGGAAAAGTTACTTATTAGTGATAATTCACTGTTTGAGTGAAAGCTGGGTTTCATTATAAACAGATAGTCCATAGCTGATTTGTAAAAGAAATATAAAAATATTGCTTGGCTACTGGAATATATCTATATTTTCTACAGCCAAGTGTTGGGGCAGGAAAGACTAAAACTTCCTCATGAATTACTGCATTTTCTGTAATATCCTTTAGCAAACTCAGCACAGCAGATCCACTGCAATGAACATTTCAGCCCACTTACAGAACAGGCTAATGCCTTGCTCCATGAAGTTCACACAGCCTTTGAGTCCCATAAGGACTGGCAGACTTCCCCAATGCACAGATTCTGTGGGAATTTAGGTTTAGCAGGTATATCTCGACTGTGAGGTCAAATACTGATATGCAGGCATAAGTTCATAGTATGTTCCGGTAACCTGGAATGATTAATGAACATGGCAATTGACACAGCACCAAAAGAGAAAGAGCCAAAGAGGGTACACTTTGCTCGCAAGCCTTGTGTACTGCTAGAATCCCAGAAAGCATGATATCATCACAACTGAACTACTGAGGACCCTAGAGGGAAGCGACACAGCAAATGGGACTGCTGCCTAGATGAACTCACCTGAAAAAAAGGATTGGAAGGAAGACTAATGAGATGATACCAGATGCATAAATTCAGTCTGCATCCAGAGGAAATATTTTGGCAGATTGTCAATCCAGAGTCTGGATTTCTGACAGAAATATTAGTCCTTTCAAGGCTTACAAATGTCAACAAAAAGCCATATTTTCCAGAAAGCCTCTTTTCCTCTATTTCTTTTGGTATCTGTCTGTTTTGTTAGAGCAAGATAACAGCAGAACTTAAAGGTGAGTTAAACATCCTCCTTTAAGAGCTGTATGACAAATCAGAGAACTCTAATGGAGATGTCTTACACAAAGGCTTTTTCCTTTCCAATAAAAGGGGAATTGATAGTAGCTTTTACACTGGGATTTATCATTCAAACTTCAATTTATTGAGAGTAATACACTAATACTGCAAAATTTAAAAGCGAGAAAGCAATTCAATTTCACTTGCTGGGAACAGCAGGCAATATTACTGTTATCTGTTGAAGAGAGCTCAAGGTATTCTCAGCCTTTCATTTTTCCTCTTATCTCCCCCAGATTTTAAGCATACGCTTGCTTGTAAAATTCTCCAACTATCCCAGAGATAGACTGAATTTTTCCTGGCCTGCCCTTCTTCTAAAGTTTCTCCTTTTTTCTCTAATTTGCCAGATTTAATTTCTTAGTTTCTGGGAATTTTTTGACAAACCGGGAAAAAATGCTTCTTCCCGTTAGTAGAGCAGAAGGATGCAAAGTCATGTGCATATTTACCATCTGGACTAAAGAGAATTGAGGCACAGGAAAGGTATTGCTTACCAGTCTTATATTTTTATCGTGTCTCTGCATCACTGATCTGATTTCTAGACTATTGCTGCAGTCTACCCACTTATATTTTTGTCATCTGCTTTGCCTGGAATCTCATAATAGTAGAGATATCTTTAACAATATTTAGGTTATTTTCAATTGGAGAAGCTTTGAAGAAACCCCTAACCCAGAGATATGATTACAGTAAATAACAGTACACAGAATTACATCTTACACTAACACACATTTACGTATGGTACTGATATGTATATAGTTACAATTTCTATAAGCAATTAGATTCTAAAATCACCCTTCTGGGAGGCTCCTAGTTTTTACCAGAAGTACCTTTCATCTAAAAATGATGGGACTTTGAGATCATTGACTAACTTCTTTTACATTACCAGTTTTATTTTCAAGATGCTTTATCCTGGTTTAGGATAGTGTCGTCTGTAAGTCATGGTCAAATCAAGTAAATGGGTGAATAACAAGAAACATAAAATCTTTATAGGCATGGAAATTCAAGGCCCAAATAGGAAAAATATAGTATCAAGACTCAGTCAGGACAGTGACAGTGACTGTGAGAGTCTGAAGGTGATTAGAAGCTAAGGAGAAATATGTAATAACAAGATTCCATCTACTCTAATATAGACTGGCTAGAAATCACTTTTCATGTGTGAAAATAAGAGTTTTTCAGGCAAAATGAATGACAGCTTTGCAGATCTAGTTTAAAATTTACTTGCAAAAACCCTGATGAATAAATATTAATTACCTTTTCGGGAGTAAGAAAAGCAATACAGCCATTGTAGCAGTATTTAATTTCAAAGAGGAGCATTACATTAATAATTAGAAAAACTTTTAGAGAGCATTGAAAAAGAGGAAGCCAAAACTGCAAAATGTGGCAGACAACACATTAGGAATTCAAAACAAATGTGCGCCATTTGCCAAAGTGTTATTAGAAACATCCCAAAGAAGAAAGCCAGCACGTCTAAACAACACAATAACAGAAAGCATTTCAAATGAGAAGGTACATTTCAAAAAAACCTGTAATTGTATTAAAAGAAAAGAGAATGGAGAAGAGGAAAAAATAAATAAGGGGAAAAAAAGTTTCAATACAGCATATCAAAAGGCATGAACACCTGTACTAAATCCTTCTTCAAATGTGTATTTGGTGAGGGGATCCTCTCCAGGGATGCCTTTGAAGAGATGGTCAAGGTATTAAAACATAGCTCAGAGAAGTTAAGAGCACAACATACACATTAAATGATTCTTTCCATCCAAGTTTGCCAGAAAGAAGATAAAGCTTAGAAAGGCACCTGTGTGACAACGCTTTTTACAGAAGAAGTATTAGAGTATTTACCTAGAACTGGACTGACCGTCTTGAACAGTCTTTAGCATGTTTGGGTTTTGTTCTTTTTCTTCATTTTTGTGGACACACTCGCTCCACCAACATTAACTTAATTGAAGTTTCCACAGTAGGGAAATGCAAGACTAATTTATTTCTAAAACTTTCATTTTTAAGAATTTACTCTGTGAAAAATTACAATTGTCTTTTTGAAGATACTTCTCCAGCTATTCTTCATTAAATGGTGTGGAGAAGATTGTCTTGATAGCTGCTTGAGGAGAAAACAAGGTTGCCAGGGCTATAAACTGAAAAATGCGCCGCTTACAAATGTTAAACATCCTTACAGCCCTATTACCAGAGATACGTTGAATCACAGTTAAACCAATATTTCTTTGAAGCAAAGGACTGTCCAAAAATAAGCTAAAGAAAGTGCAGTGAACTGTTGTTTTACAAGGTCTGGGAATCATTTGCAGCTACTTGTGTTGTGGCTCATCATAAATAATAATGATCATTTAGAAACCAGACACTAAGTGCAGCTGATCCCAGCCGTGCTTCCTGAGGGTTGAATTGATCTCACCTGCTATTAGTCTTCTAAACATTAGGCATCATGTCTAAACAACCAGTTTAGACTCTCTCTACACTCAGAGAGATGTTCTTTCAAAATATGATTCATCCTACCAGTCTTAATATGAATGAATGGGGAAGCACTCATCTTGCTCCTCTTCAGAACAAGGAGTTAATCCCAACATCTATGCTTCTAACTTTTAGCTGCCAAAAATTAAGTTGGATAAATCTAGGCCTGACTGATTCATGAACACCTTAAAAAGGATTTTTTTCCTTAATACAAGAGGCACAGGAGTCTCAATCAGGCAGTCAATCAGAAGTAACTTTTTTCTTTTTTTTGAAGTGTAAATCATGTCAACACACAGTGTTCACAAAAAGTTACGCTAGCTAAATCCTAGTATCTCCTTCTTTTGAGATAAAGTGCATTTAAAGGCAGTGGAAAAAAATTGAGTCAATAGCTTATTGAATATATTAAATTAGACTTGATATGTGATTGAAATATTTTCACACTAGTTTTCATATAAAGTTCAGGAAGAAAGTGTAATGAAGTATAATCCTGTTTGTCTAGGTATGTAATGTGCACATACGTATAAACAGATAGATCTATGATATCTTTGCAACCAGTAATGATAAAAAATAAAGAACTGCCTTCATTCTCTGGATAATATTTAAAAGTTGTTCCCTGGACTATTAAACACTAAATATGTTGCTTCTCTATATGAGAAGGCATACATCTGAAAAAGCTGTACTAATATTTCAGGTTAATTTTGAAAATTGGTGTATGTGATTAGACTTTAAGTTTTCAGTTCCATTGGCAATTAGAACTGTCCTTACTATGGAGGAGAAATAATGCTTTCCCTTAATTAAACTAACTTGCGTATACCCGTGGCTTTTTCTTGCAGTAAGATTGTCTTCATATAAAACTGATTTTCTCAGCTCTATAGATGGGACCAAGGCTTTCCCTTGAGCTAAGGTTAGCAATGTAGAAATCTTTCAACCTGACAGCCTGAACCAACTTAAATGTGAAAGAACAGAAACACACTCACGTTCGTCTCTGCTGATATACTTATGTCAGAGCCAACATCAGTAAATCTGCTGTTCAAAAAGCTCATCAGAAAGATGAGTTAACCTTTTTTTTAATATGTCACAAAAGCTGAGTAAGTGTGACAGAGGGGATGAAAAGGAATAAATAAACAGATGTAAGTCGTGCATTATACTGAAATTAATGTCACTGTGCATGAATTCAGAAGTAATGTGGTAAAGAACCATGCAAAGACATGATTCAATTGCAATACAGCTCTCACAAACATCTAGAAACAATACTCCTATTTTCACACCTTTTAACCAGTCAGATCTAGTTTCACACAGAAGTCTCAAGTGGACCTTCATTCCTTAATACTATATATTGTTTTTTAAAGTCTAAAACTAAAATATGCAAGGATTAGAGAACTGACGTTACATTTGTACTTAAACTAATTCCATGATGAAGATTTGCAACTCCCTTTTGTTGGTCTTTTGCTGGAAAATGTGGAAATTAAGACGTAAGAACCAATAAATCAAATAAAACCCTCCTCTTAAGTTCACATGCATTTAAGAGAACTGGCTTGAAAAATGGTCCATCTTCCCAGGTTGCTCTCTGCCAAGCAGGGATTTATACCAGCCACAAAGCAAACAAAGTCCAGCCAAGAATTGTTATTATTTGTAAGGAAGATGCTTCTGAAGGACTGACTGATTTCACAATAGCTATCACATTTCAAATGCCTTGTCTAAAGCAGACAGATTTCTTGGAACTGCACAACAAGGGAATGCTGTCCAGCTTTTCCTGGAGAACTTCCAGGGGTTCATACCTTTGGTTATAGCACAAAATAAGCTTGTAGTGGGCACAAACGAGCAAATAAGCACAGTAATAGGGGGTGGAAAAGTAACTGGTAAGTTTCATAAGTTATTGACACTTTATTATTATTTTGTAAGGAGATTTGGCACCAAAAGGTCAGTTCTTATTTTACCTAAACCAGTATTAACAGGTTAAACCCTGAGAAAACTTTCTAAAAGTAAGAATAATCAAGCACTGGTATAATTTTTCATTTCACTAGGGACATTTTGATAACAGAAATTGGAGAGGGTGGTAGGTTGTTTAGTTTTGTATTTTCAGGAACTGGTAAAACATAAGCCTGACAGAAATTGTTTAAAAGAGGCGGTTCAGCTGTGGCCCATAAGAAGGAATTGTGACTTTCCTTTCAGCCCTGTTGCCTATATGAAATTCATTCCAGAAATAGTCTTTCTTTGTTTTAAGCAGTTATTTAAGGATACTAATAGAAAAAGTAATTTTTCAGTATCTTATAATTGTTAAAATTTGTTTCATTGATGATGAGAAATGGAATGGATTTCTGCTGCAAAGATGGTTTTATTAATCTATTAGATCCTACCAATGATATATGTATTTAAAGAAAGGGAATTGTGGTAGGCTGTCATCAAGAACATTTGGTTCACCTCCTTGCTGCTACTATATATCTCTTTTCAATTTTGTTTACCTTTCTATTTTTTCAGTTTTGTTTAATTTTCAGTTTTGTTTAACAAAAGCTGTAACACAACAATATGGGCTGCAGATGATTCAGGAGCCTTTTAAAATGTGTATATATTTCAGGGAAATATTCCAAATTTAGAGTCTGGCATTATCAAATAAGATTATGTAATAGTTTCATTGTTTCTGAAATTAAATTTCCCCATGTAAATAAAATCTAGCAGATAAATATGCTGTTCGACGAAACAGATGGCACATAGCCCCTTTAAGGCATAGATCTACACATTTCTTCTGAACAGATGAGATATTGATCCAAACACTTTGTTATTATTATTTCTCCTAGTGAGTGGCAAAGATGCCCCATTTCACCAGACACAAAAATATGGCTGCAGATGCACAACAGGGAAAAGAAATAAGCTGAAGATGGGGATTTTGATTTATGAAAGTAAAAGAGTACAACAGACAGATAAAATGAAATAGAAGATTACAAAAGGGAAGAAATAAAAGCTTAATGGGGAGCAGGTGGAATGGACCACAGAACAACAGCTGAAAATAACCCTTGCTTTTCATACTGGGAGGCAGAGAATCAGCCTCAGCCAACTCAACTGCCTCTCTTACTACAGAGTACTGGGCACATTCTTAAAATTAAATACCATGGAAAATGTCCAAGGAAGACTGAAAAAACCTGCCCCAAATCGACAGTTTTCTTATTTTCTTTAGCCCAGTGGCACTAAAAGTGCCTATCAAAGCAGAGAAGAAAAAGAGAAAGGTAACTAGAGATTCTTAGAAAAGCATGTCAAGGATGGAGGTTAAACAGCTAGGCAGCATGTATCTTACTGCTTTTCTTGTCTTCCATACTATTCTTAAACTACCTCAACTCTTTTTAAATAATTTTCTTTCTTTCTTTTTTCTTTCTTTTTTCTTTTTTTTTTTTTTTTTTTTTAATCATCATGGTTAATTTTTAAATTTTAATAACTATTGTTATAAAGCATGCCTAATTAACTTGTGGGAGGTAGCTAGTCTTCATTAATTCAGTTCTCACTTCATTTGCTTTGCATACAGTCATAATTAGCTTCAGAATAGCTTTGGTAACTTCAGCAGATTTATAGCTTCAGTTTTATTCTGCATTTGGGCTTTTCCTCGTTTCAATGCAATGTATAAGTTCTAAAAAATCAAGAACAGCAATGATTGCTTTAGGGAATAATTTCATGTTGCAATTTTTAGAGTGACAATCTCTCTACACCCCTCTGTCTGCTCAGCTACATAAACAGTTAAAACACTAAGCCTTACATAATCTCAGATGACATTTTCTTACAAATAGGCAGAAATTCCCGCTTTATATGGCATGCATTCTCTTGAGAAACAGTCCTTTTCCACGTAGGCCAATCCCTCACCATAGTGTATGCTGGTAACACAGGAACCCACCCATACTGTTCAGAGCTGAGGAAGGAATCATGTCAGTCCTGTACTGATGTCCTATAGCCAAAAAAGAATTTGGTTTATTCATTAGGGATGTACTGCTGTAGTAAGGATACATGCACAGCACCACAGAGCTCAAACTGGTTTACATAGGCTAAGGCAGCACTCCTATTTTAAGAAAGGTAAAGAGGACACAGCTGAAGACAACAGAGCCACAGCATCTCCTGATACCTCTGTAGGCTTGATAGGAAGTGTGTCAGTGTATTTAGTACATCATCCCACCCCTGGCTGAGCTGATGATTTCTTTCTTCTGGAGGCAAAAGCACAATGCTTTATTCCACTATACTGGGCCACACTGAGTAAGAGGAGAAATAAACCCTTCAGAAAAGTCCCAGAACTTTCACATAAATTATCATTTTCTTGGCACATGTGCCAAAGTACCACCACCAGAAAGATGGAAACACTTCCAGGAAGAAGCCACAGCAATTACTAGAGATATTCCCTAGGAATTTCTGATGCTATAAAGGAGCTTCAGTGAAAAATATCTGTGGTAGAAATAAGGTGTGCAGTCCCCCACGGACACCATTTATGAACTGAGCCAGTCAGAGCACAAGGCAAGGGTGGGAGTTATAAACACCATGTTAAGAGCAATGCTGCAAAGGCTGCTGTTTTCCTGGCTTAGATAGAAGTCGCTCACAAAGCTCTGGAGTCTATGTTCATTCACTGTGTGCTCAGCCAGTGTGAACTGTCTGCAAAGCTCACTGAAAACTCCTCACTCCAATATTTTCGACAGAAAACCAGAAACCTATGAGTTAATGCTCTGTAGCTATTATACTTTTTCCTTACTTCAAAAGCCAGCTGACCCAGTCTAAAACAAAATTAGGTTCTTAGGTTTTACCAATACACTTCAAGTGGTTCAGTTTATGGTATGAGAGAAGTAAAGTGGTATTGTAAATGCTAATAACCTGCCAGAGTCCTATTAATTGCTCTGCATGGACTGCTAAGTTGTGGCTTCTCTGTAGCAGTCCACATGCTGCCTTGGTGATACACAATCTCAGAGAACAGCTCTCCCCCATGGTTAGCCAATATGCGAGCAGGCCACTGGGCCAGGCTGATGGTGTTCTTGGCACACTCCACATATCTCTAAGAAATATGTTTTATTTGCTCCTCAACACTGTCTGAGTTTTAGCTCAAGAGTTAGACTCTTAGGGTTGTGATCAGTCCCTACCACTGCCACCAGTTGAGCACCTGGCAAGCCCAAGCCCAACACTTAAATAATATCCTTATATCTGTCTTAAAACCCATAGGTAAGGTCACCTTGCATGCTCACAGGAATGATTAAGCAACATTCCTTCAACAGCAGACCACCTTGCAGAGCAAATTGTTGACTGGAATCCAAACATGCGGCAAATCGAGCTGACTTAGTATGTGGAAGACTCCTGGCAGAGCCTCATGAGCAGCTTGTTGTGCTGATCAGATTTCAGACAGCTCCTGGCACCTGGAGAGACACAAGAGCAGCCTGTTTTCAATAAACGCTGGGTCACCTGTCCAAGATGGTTGACTCTGTGATATCATCCCTCCTATACAAGTCTTCCCTCAGGAGCCCAGTAAAAGAATTGTGTATCATATTGAACCTGTTACATTGTGAGCACAAAAGAGCGTCAAGCTACATCATTGAGGAAACAGCTACAAAACTGTTTGTGATCAGTTTTGATGTAGAAATCTCAGAAGTTGTTTGTATGCCTGGGCAAATAAAAGAGATTTCTGTTCTATCAGCAGATACTCTTTTTTTATTTATCAGGTTGTTCTGCAGATAGTTGGTGCTCAGATTCTCCTGCCTACATTACACCACAGAATTCATTCTGACTTCGTTCTCTATTTTGCTATAATGTTTTGTGCTACAGTTTTACTTCGTCACCAGGCTTGACCCCCATTACCCCAGTTTAAGCTGCAGGTTCCTTCATCCAGCAGGTACCAGAGTGCCCAGTCACCTTTTGGAGCTGTCCCATTACTCCAGACGGTGGCTGGAGGTGACTCTCCTCAGAATTCCAAGTGCCCAACACCACCAAATATTCAGAAGGAAGGCAAGGTGCCCTTTTTAACCTCTAAAAGCGCCACGTGACAGGCCTATTCACAGTATGAAAGCCCTATAAAATCTACTAAAGTATAAATGAAAGAAGATTACAGAGGGGTGAATTTCAGGGTAACTGCTAACATACCAAAGTGCACAATGTCAGGTTGCAGTCCTGTCCTGACTTATACATAAGAACAGAAGAGCACTGAAAATCATTATGAAAAATACTGCTCAGTTCAGTACCTAATAATGTATGTTTAAAATATGTTCATAACTATAGTATGCACTATCGGTAATTTTTCTCTGTGTTGAAAATATAGGCAATTCCGAGTTATCATTTTGGAGGGTCTGAGAACTGTTACTCAAGATCTATAAAGGGAAAGCTGCAGGGTAGCTGTTCTGGAATATCAAGAGAGTTCACCACTGGGACAGTGCTGTTTTCCAAAATAAATGTATTGTTCTGCACTGGGTGGGGTGTGTATCAGGGGCTGGAGAGAAAGTGAGAAAGAGAGTGTAGGGCTCTTTCAGCAAGTCAGCAAGAAAGGCCTGACAACAAATGACGTATCAGTCTTACCTCAGTCCATGGGAAAGTTATGGAACGAATCCTCCTGGGGGCTATGACAACTCAAATGAAGCACATGGTTGGGAAAAACCAGCACGGACAATCATGCTTTGATGAACACGATTGCCTTCTATGACAAAAGTAACCTGTTGAGTTGATGTGGGGCAAGCAGTGGACATTGTCTACCTGGATTTCTCCAAGACTTTCAATACGGTTTCCCACAGCCT
>JAVJGI010000062.1:17416510-17447716 GCA_035590275.1 Ibycter americanus
TATCTTTATATAGAGGGTGCTTTTCCGGAGTCTGGTTTCTCAATAGTTCCTTGGTTAAAAGAAATTAGAGGCACTAAATTTATGAATTTCTTGAGAGCCTTTAACATGTAGTTCCAATTATTAAAGGTGCGAGGCCAAAATAATGTAGATCATTCTGCCTTTTAATGATCCCTGAATAACATCCAAGTATCTGGTACAGTCTCAAAGAAGCTAAGGTATGTCTGTCTTCCGTAACCAAATCTGTCCCCTCTCAACCCTCTATTCAGTAGCTACATCTGTTCTCTTTTGACCCATGGTAAGGTAATAAACTTCCAGATCTCAGTGTGGCCTGTGCTGGCTGAAATGATCACAGTTTTGTAGAAAAGTAATTTTTTTAAAGAAACAACGCTGCAGACTTAAAACACATGGAGCATATAAATCGAAGTTAATTGGGCACATAATGATTCTTGAGCCATAAGGTTAAGTATTGAAAAACAAGGAGATAAACAAATCCCATACGCCAGCCTACTGTGCATGCCATGTTGTAATTGATGTAATACACTGCTTAGCTTTCTTTCAGAGATAAAGAAGTGTTAGGGAGTGAAGTGAAGCAAATAATGCAATACATTAACAGAAACAATAGTCATTGTATTAATTTGATAAAGTGCTGTAGCAGAGCAGTCCCTCTAATCTTGTAAGAATTTATCACAGAACTACTTCACAGTTAGAAACCACAGGATTTAGCTCCTAACAAGAAGAGACATTAAGCTTTGTGGAAAAAAAAACTGACCAAGCTGTCTACAGTAATAACACATTTTGTAACTATGATACTGCACTGTCGACTTTGATTTTTAAGAGATTAGTGATAACAGAGGTTCTTTCTGCATATAACAATATTTCCAGAACCAGCTATTCTGAATGCAGGACCACAGTCTACTGCTAGTAGTTCAGGGTCTCACACCTTTGGAGGAGGGTTGGCTGTCGATAGTTGTTTACTTGCAATGTTTAGGTCTTTATACTCTACCCAAACTGTCAAAGAAGTCTAATCTATTTTATTAGTTTTGCTTAGTTTTCCAAGGCATTTCCAGTTTCCCTTTCTTCTGTTGTAGCTATTATTTTTATTTGAAACTGAAAGCTGTTCTTTAAACACAGAAAACTTTTACTGCTTCCTAGCAAAACATATTTAGGCTTCCCCTTCATTTTATTTAGGAAGTATTGTAGGTATACATTTTCTAAACATTTAAAGATCTAAAATCTTCTTTCAGACATTAAGGGAACTGATTCACAGATATCTCATTTTGTCCATCTTTCATCTGGGATTGAATTCTCTTGCTCAGTTTGAAACAGAAAACAGCCCCTTATGCTATTAATTGATTTTCTTGTCAATTAAAACAATATAGTAATTATTATAAACCCAGCTACAACAATAATGAACATTCCTTCAGCACAATCAAACCCTGGGATTTTACATGAGATAAAAGAATATCTTGAATCATTCCAGGATTAAAATAATGATTTCATGCCACATACAAGTGACGCTTATGGAACACTCACTAATCTTGAAAAATTAAGCAAAACTGTGAATGCTTTCTCAACCCCTAAGGTAAGCCATTTAAGTCTATAGACTGAGTGTTTTATACTTTAGTACAAAAAGGTTGCTTGTAGCTGTCACCTTCCCTTCTCTGCAGAATATATTCATACAGCTTGGCACAAGGTGACATAAGCACTGTATTCTAGAAATGTGGATATGTGCATGCTACTACATAAATGTGAGAAAAGGGAAAATTCAAACAGCCCTTAGCTCACAGACATGAGCAGGCATTCCGCATAAAATGGCAGAAGGGGATGCTGCCTTAGCTTCTGCAAAGTACAGAAAAGAAAGAGAAATCTGTAAGGGTGTCGTCCAAAGTAGAATTGGTATGCCTGAAATGCCATAAAGCCCTAAAGTTTCCTGACTACGTTCTTGCACACAGATGCCTACTTCTTTTACTGCTTAAAAATTTTGTCAGTGGGGCTGAACAGGTTATTCAACTGAACTGGTCTGTCTCCTTTTGAGGGAATTTCTTCCAAAGTGAATATGCTTGAATCCAAGCCCAAAAGAGACTTGATCTAATAAGTATCCAGTAAGTTTTTCCTCCATTGTGCTGCAGAACAGCTGTTAAAAATAGGCAAACAATGAAAGAAAAGGAGTGGTGCTTTCCCTTCCTTTTGCTGCAGCTTCATAATTGGGATGCCTCCTAAAAGCAAAGAGAAGAGACACCCCTCTGACAGTCACCAGCCTAAGGGGGTGCTGGTCACCGCTGCTCTCCCTTACACAGAAGCTGCACACATCTCTATAAAAAACCTGCATAACACTAAAGGCGTTATGTCTCATGTGCCCAAGAGCTGAGAAACAATATGGAAAGCAGGAGAGAAGAATTCTGATTCTGGAAGGCACATGGGGAACGTGATCCTGCTTTCAACCCCTGCTCCCAGAACTATTCATCCTGGGATGAAAAACAGGAATAATCCAGCTGGAGAGGACAGAAGCTAATTTTTCTCAGAAATAAACTAGGGCTCTAAAGAGCTCATCCAATGCTCAGATGGTCAGTCGTGCACTGTTAGATGCAGTGGGGTCTTTTTTGCAAGTTATTTGATACCATATCCTTCTTTTAAGGTTATAGATTGTAACTACAAATGACAGACAAGTAAAAAATCATAAGAACAGAGGGCTGGAAAGCACCTGAACAAGGTGGGATATTTTGAAGCATTCTGAGACCACCCCTAGCAAGTGTTCATTTCAGCTGTTCTTCATAACCTTTGATGCCACCAGCTCCTTAATGCAGCCTCTTCTGTACTTTCACAATTCTAACTATGAAAAAGGTTTTCTTCATATCCCCCTTAAGCCCTCTTGCCTTCAAATTAAGTTGTTTTCTTCTTTTCTTTTTCCCAGTGACTATGTGGAATCGTTGATCACAGGTATCTTTATAAAAATCTTAACATCTCAGAAAACGGCTTCAGTCCCTCCTCAGTCTTCCATACTTTTGCAAAACAGCTACAGCTCTTTCAACCATTTTTGTTGTTGTTGTTGCTTGGGCTTCAAAAATCTCTCATAATTATTAATGCTCTTTTCTGGATGGTCTGCAATTTGTTTACTGCTTTCTTGAGATTTGGTACACAACACTGGACATAGTTCTCCAGATAACCTCACTAGCACCAACTGGAGTTAAATAATTACCCCTCCTGTCAGACATAACCTCTCCCTTATAATAATAATTCCAGAAAGAGATTAGGTTCCTGGCAACAGCATTGTTTCTCAGCCTTGTTTATATGCATCTTGCATTATAATCCCCTGCCCTTATCAGAAGTAGTGTTGTCTACTTATTTCCACCTTTCAGTATTTGTGTTTGATACTTGTCTCTGAAGAACTGTACTTTGTGTTTGCTTTTATGTCATATTGCTGATATCAGAGCATTTCTTCAAACCATGAGCTCAAATGAAGGAGTTCACAGATGCTGTTTTGATCCATTTTATTTATAAGAATATGAGTGAAGATTACATGCATTTCTGTGATTTCCTTTATATTCTTGGCACAATCAAGATCTAATCATCACCATATTTTCTTACTCCCCTCACGCTTTTCACCCAGCCACCCACATTTTCATTCTCTCAACTTTTTTTTTTATTATTCTTGTTCTTTTTTACTTGGAAGAAATCAGAGAACGATTAATAATTTTCTTTCCTTGGTAGAATAAAGGTCACCTTCAACAACATGAAAGTATTACAAAATGTACCTGAACTGAAAAAGAAAATAACAATTTTCACCCAAAATGGAAAGCTATATAAATTTGGACTCAAGCATATTCCATTGATATATATCACTCAACTGAAATAAAGAGACTTTGTGGGTTAATTCATATCACAGGACTACTCAATATAATGTAGAAGTTATCTTGTCATTAAGGAAGATGTCAAGGAGCATATGTCAACTCTCTAGTCCACCAACAACACTGACCTGTTGGGAAGTGTCATTCAAAGGGGAAAAGACCACAGATGCTGTAATGGTGGAGCTTCCCCTGCAGAGCCAAGCCAGGAAAAACTGGTAGACAATTTCTTTTGAAAATTTACATTTTTATTATTCTTTTGGCAATTGCTTTGAAATTAAATAGCACAGAAAGCCATTAGGAGTTTTGTAACCAACAGGGGGGATGTTATTGCAAATACCAAGGGAAAGGGCATCTGGAAAAAAACAAAAGTGAAATGACATGTTTAGAGGAAACGAGAACAGGCAAATAAAAACTGGTATTTAGGAAGACAGATTTCAAGGTACTGATGAAATTTCAAGATACAGCCTTTTGGAAGGCTGATACAGGTGGAAAACTGCTAGAGACTGAGTTCCTTGAAGAAACTGTATTAAGGGTAAATACATAAACAATTCCACCACAGAAGAACAAAAAGAAGTATAGCAAACAGCCTGATGTTGCTAATGTGCTTTGTGGATTTCAAATGCGAGGAGGAGGTGTACAGGAATGCTGACAAGGTCAGCCTAAAAAAAAGAAAAAACTAAATTTTAGCATGACAAGTAGAGAGAAAAAACAAGGTACAATCTGGGATGAAACTGGCAAAGTACATGGAGAATGGGACTGTATATCCCCTGTGTCTGTGTTTGAAAATTTTTCTCACCTGGAAGTTTTCCATACCAATCTTGATCTCCCTTGTTGCATTTTTGCATGGTTTTCCTGTCCTGTCATCCCAATGTGAAGAATAGGGTTTTACATCAATCTTTCAATCCAAAAATCTTTAGCATGCTTCCCTTTGATCTTCTCTTCTAATCCTTAATTACATTATCACTTTGCATTTTCTCCATGGGATCACAAATTCATTCAGTACAGGAGTTGTTTTTCAGCATTTTGTTTTAACCTTCTTGTTCAGCTCGTGATTTAGATTTTTTCTTGTTTTTTTATTAAACATATATACAAAAGCTTTGCACAGATCACAGAATTATTTATTTCCTTCTGGGTTTTTCCTTTGAGATGCACTGCATTTGAGCGCTTTAGAAGCGTTAATTAATTTCTCTCCACAATACAGCTGTTGTGAGATAGATGCTATTCTTTTTTCACTGAATAGTTGGGAACCTGAGGCACACATGGTCAAGTTAAATTTGTTAAAAGCATTCATTAATTGCTGATTCCCAAGTTTAGCCAAGTAGGAGGGTGATCTTTCAAACCTTAGGCAAGCTCAGTGCACGGTTCCTGCAGGCATAGCTGGGGATGTAAAGCATTATCCGCTTTAGCAGATTTGTCCCTCGGTGTAACACACTGGGAACACATTCATCGCCTAATAATTTAACTGACTTACCCAGTGCCACACAGCAGCTCTCTGGCAGAGGCAAGAACAAAACCCAGTTTTCCAAACCAACACTCTACTCCCTGAAGCATTAATGAGTGGTTATGCAATTAGAGATCATGTCTGTGTATGGAAGACCAGAAGTTGTATGGGTAACCGTATCCCTGGTATTCTGTATCCTGACTTTGTAACTTTTACGGTAGTCAGACATTCTCAGGAGACACGTAGGGAGCACAGGGAGAGGAGTCCTGCTGTGCTCACTTCTGATATTTGACATTACAGTTTCCCCCAGAAGAAGGAGAGCCTCAAGGGAAAATCCCAGCAATTTCGGACTGGATCATACCCTGTCCAAAACTACCAACTGACACAAAGCACGAAAAAGCTCTGGTCTGTATGAAATTATTCCCACATTCAGGAAAATTTTCACCAACATTGGGATCCTCTCACCAAATACCTTACCAAATATCAAGACTTCCCATAAAAGCAAGGAATTCACAGACTTTGTGAAAAATTCTATAAAACAAACAAATGATACCTAATTTACAATTTTAAAAACTGAGCAAAAAGCAGATTATAGCTTGAATTCAGGTTTCTGATTTTGGTTTAAACACAAGGCATCCTGAGAAATCCCTCTGTTATCAACAACAGATAAATGCCGCAGCCCCTCAGTATAGTTATTTTTGTATCATCTCCAGACCAGATAAAATTCAGTGTTGGCCTGGCGTCAGATTTTTCTTGATGTAAAATTTCCATGCTGTTCAAATACCATGGTGCCACACACAGCCAGATTAGTAATAGAAACAGTGTGTCACTGGAAAGCAGACTCCTGACTCTGAAGTCAGAAAAATAATTTACTTGTAGCTATGGAAGGTCACATTTCTTCCTACCAGGAAATTTTAACACAGCCAGATGGATTCACAAAACCTGCTTATCACACATAGCTCACAGCCTGTCCCGCACACTCACCTGCCAGCTTGTCTCTCCCACACCATCCTAGATGGCAAAAGTCAAAACATAATGGATACAGCAAACCCGTCCTACCTATGCAGCACACCAGAGGAGGATTCTATATGAGACAGGCTGCAGTCCCTGCTTCTGGCTGGTTACCCCACCTGAAGGCAAGTGCTGTGGCTGGGAGCCCAGACCCCATCAGCAGCCCAGGAGCCACAACACGTGGCAAGTCAAGGAAAGGGAATAGTCAAAGGCCTGGCCAAAGCTCAAGAAATCAGGGTTTGTTTACAGTAAGCAGAGGTACTGTGGTATGGGTAAACAGGCAGGAGCAGGTCAGGAATCACAGCCAAAATAAAGTGAGTTTTGAAGCTGGAAGAGGAGCAAGGCTTAGGGAGCCAGGCTGCAGATGAGGTCAACAGCAGGACTCGAGGCAGCCCACATGGTCCAAGGGTGTCTCCTTCACACAAACACACCTACCTGCCATTTGCATGCTGACTGCAGCAGCACACAGCAACCGATAGCCAGGAGTCACACCTGGAGAATATGTCTCCCTGAGGCAGGCTGTGACTGCTGACGGGCAGGAACTCCCACCCACGGGAAACCAGCTTCTGAAACCATCCACACTTCATGGTTTCCATCTCACGACATCCCAGTACCCAGCATCACACAGAAAGGGAAACATGTATTTGATGAGGTCTTCAGCCCAAATACAAAACTGATCCACTGGAGCAGAGCAGTATGGTGCATGCAGACCTCAAACACCTCAAAAGTGAAAAAACATCATAATTATGAGAACAGTCATTTCACTAGTTACGGGATTTACAATTCTATTTGGCTTTAAAGGATTAATTCCCTCATTCCTTTACCTTTTTAATGTCAAAAGTGACACAGTAAAAGTGTTACTGAATCCTGACAAAAACATCAGAAAAAGAATGAAAAATGAGCAGAACTTTGATATAGTTGTGTCTGATCCCCAACATCACAAGAGACTCAGGAAAGTAACTGCAGTGCTATAAAGATATTTTATGTGAAAAGAATATAGATATTTTTTTTTTCCAAGACTTGCAACATCACATCGAAGGAAATAATTTGTGCATGGCAGGGAGGCCTGTGCGCATGACAGAAACATGTCTTCACACATATTCCCAGCTAAATTCCAGATGGAGCAGACAAACTCTTTGTAAACTATGAACAGGGTACAAACAAGCAGTCTAGGACCACAGTGAGCAAAACACTTAAGCTAAACTCAGTGCTATGGCAGGGACTTGAGTCCTATACTGAGATATGGCTCTTTTTTTGTTTTTTTCTTTTGTTTTTTTCTGTGGTGGTGGGTGCACAGTTTGACTGCTCCTCTGTAAAACAGACACCTCGAAGGAGAGCTGTGCAACCCTTTACACTGTATTTGTAACCCTTTACACTACATTTATGATAGTAAACTGAACAGTCCCAGAAAATATAGCTGGGCACTCAGTTACCTCTGTGGGGAATTGTTGAAACTGGCTCCTGCTCCCAGGCAATTTCTGGTCTTAGTCAGGAATTAGCACAGGCCAAAAATGATGCTCACTGGGCACGCTGGGTAATGAAGGAAAGATTTCAATAGTGAATTATTAGGAGGTCATTTAAAGTTAGTCCATCTCAGTGCCAGACAGCAGTCTTGAACACAATTTACTAGTACAGACACAGCCTAAGTGTTTGTAAACTGCTTTGATGTAGAACTGCAGGAAGTTGTGCTTACAAATGCACTGCCGTCAGTCTGTAATCAAGCAGCCTCTGGTGACTCCAGCATGAGTAGGCTACAGCATTGCCCAGCTGCCTGTCCCCACAGATGGACATGCCAAAGCAAACCGTGACAGGGTTAATAATCCATTTCAGGACAAAGTCACCCAGCTCCATTTCAGCTGCCTTCACCCATAAATTAAACTAATCCAGCTAGATTTAAACTCGTCTGGATTAGGAATAGCTGAGCCACCATAGACATTACATTCACTGCAACAGGAAAGAAACCCCAGAGGACAGATTTAAAAGGCAGCACCATGACAGAAGTTTCTGACTCTTCTAATTACATGAAAGGACACCTAGATGCACCTGAACATGTATCTGTCCAATGGCCAGAACAACAATACAGCAATACACCTGTTCATAATTTTAAATAAAAGCTTTTCTTCATTATAAAGAATTAAACCAAAGTAGAGAGTGGCAAAATTGAATGTTCTTGTGTTGTAGCTGCAGAGTGAGTTAGGCAACTAGAAAAGAAACAAAGGCAGAAATTATCAGATTGCCTTGGGTAAAGTAAACGACCTGCATCTTCCCTTCCAGCCTGATCATATCTACCAGGAGATTTGAAAAACAACATTTTAATATTTTTGCTAATTATTCAGTCCTTCCCATGATACTAGATATAAGCCAGCAGTAACTGAAAATAACAGAAACCCAAGATACATTATTCTTAAGTTATGTATCCAGACCATCCAGAACAATGACTATAGGAAGCTTTGCAGGTTTACTTACAGTGATTCTCTTTCAATCCTTCTTGGCACACCAGTGAAAAATAAAATCTCCTGTCATCACAAAATGAGCATGCAGATCTACCAAACTCATTTAGACTCCTTTCACAAATGCCAGGGGAAATTAGACACGTCACCTGGTTTCTCTAGCATCATTTTAAGTCAGATGTTTTCACCTGTAAAGCCCTAAAAACTTTTCAGAGAACTGTAGAGACCCTTGCAGAGCAAATTTAAGCCTATTACAGCTTGGTTTTCTTGACTGCATGTTTTTCAGATCCTTTTAGACAAACAATTCACCATCAAATTTTAAGTTGCAAATCATTGCTCATTTCAAAACAAAAATATGTCACCTTTCCATTTTACCATAGAAGAAAATTGTTCAGGAAAATTACAGCTGCCAAAACACCAGTGACTTTTGTCTCCATGTGATCAAATCTGTTCACTGCTTCACAATGCTTCTGAATGACCAAAAGCCTGAGATGTTTGTGTGATATGCTATAGATTTACGTCAACGAGGAGACACATGCAGAAGCAAACACGCAGGACACTCCTGTCCATCCTCGTATGGTAGCACCTTAGGGTTTACTCAGCAGAGCCAGGAAGGAAGCATTAGTATTGACTATAAGCCTTGTGCTGTTTCAACTTTAGAATCAGAAACTGACATTTCTATAAAACAATCTGTGTAAGGCATCATTGTTTTATATTATAGCCAAACCTACAACCAGTTTCCACATTAAGGGGTGACTTCCCCTTCCGTTCATCTCTCCTCCAAAGAAATTATCATGCTTTCAGCGGTCTTTAATTCTCCAGCATGTTTTTCTTGGGAACAGAAAACTTACTCTGCCTCTTTCTGTTCACCTGTGGATCTTATCCACTCCTGCCCAAAACCAAGGCAGGTCTATTTCACAGCACCACAGAAGAGATTCTGAAAAGCTGTCTCATCTCCTCCTTCCTCCAATCCATGGAATCTCATCCAGTTCAGACCATTTCATCCCTTTCAGTCATTCCTGCCATGTATTCTCCTGTCGCTCCTCTATACAGTGAAATACTACCTCACCTACAAGTGTGGTGTATTACTGCCAGCCCTCGGACAAGCAGATCTCTGTATGGTCTTCCCCATCATCAATGCAGCCACACTCTGTGTCATCCCTTGGCAGACAGCCATAGTTGACCCTGCACCTTCCTCCTACCTGTCTTGTTCTTCAGGTTGCTTTCTACCCTTTGTATCTTTGTACTGAAGAGTATTGCCATCCTCTTCCACAACCAGATGTACTCGGTTCACCTCCCACAGGATCCACCCACACTTGTTATGACGTCCTCCAGAGTTCTCTATAAATACAACCCAAAACAAAAAAAATAAAAAAAAAATACACTGCACATTCCCTACAATATATAATTTGCAAGAAGAGGCATGATAAGTGCATTGTTTTAAATATAGAGCCTGATTTTCTTCTTTTTTACGGAATACATTAATCCCACAGAACAGCAAGTAACACTGTAGGAAATAATGTCGCAATATTGTTGCAGCCACATAGGAAATCACAATGCAGGACCTTATGGGAGGGGGAGGTGATTTTATTTTCAAACAAAACCAGTTTCAGTCATTGATACTTGCCTTCTCATATCCACATACTCACAACACTAAAATGTGAGCCCAAGTCATCTGTCCAGCGTTCAGGCAAGAAGCCATGTACATGCAGGTGCTGTGTCTAGGAGTCTTTGCAATGATGTGGGGATCAAGGGACACCAGCTATCAAGCCTTTCTCACATCTTCTGGGTTCCTCTTATGCTGGAGACCATAAGCTGGCTTTAGATATACCTTTTTGTACCCTTTAGGAGCTGTCAGTTTCTCTATCCCCAACTCCACCTCCATCAGGATTTGCTCATTGCCCTTTGTCTCCCAGTCTTGGTGGGAAGTTGCAGATAGATGTGTGCTGGGATCTTGCCATCTGTCAACACAGGCCATTCTCACAGCCCTTGTCCTGACTTTCCCTCAGTGTTTCCACACCCCAACATTCCCAGGCTGAACATTTCTGTAATAACTCTCCATAACACCATCCATACAAGAAAGTTTCTAGGGCTCTGGGTTGCACTAGGTGTCTGGAAGAGGGCTGAGAGTTCAAGCATGGTTATTCTTCAGAAGAGGATGCCTAAAATGACTGTTGGCCATGTAAGGTGGTTTGAACATGTACCCAAAGACTGCATTATTTGGGACTCTGTCCTATGACTTGGATACACTTATTGCACCAGTGCAAACAGCCCGCAATGAGTAAAGGGAAATCGCAGGAATGCAGATCAAGCTCTTTCACTTGCTGCTCTTAAGGTTCATTTATATCTCTCAGAGCCTGCGTAAAACCCCATCAAGGGCAATGCATTACTTTTAAATAAATCGATTGTTAGGAAGTTTCCAGCAATAATCATAATTACTTTAGTACTGGAGAAGAACAAAAATGTTCCCATAAAAACACTCTCAAGCAATTCTTTCCACAGAAGAACACACACACTGGCAAATAAAAATCTATTGATAGAAAACAATTATACTTACAAATTTCTTTATGTGCTTATAACATTCAACCTAACACATAGAAATTGTGAACAGAATAGGAACTAGTATTCCGCATTAACCATACAATATCTAGAAAAAAATGTGAACAGACAACAGATGACTCACTTTATATGTTTCTTGCTTGCTCCAGACCCCTTGCATTTCTCCACTCTCAAAACTCAATGTCTCTGAGTATCAAGCCACCTGGTAACTGCCTAAACACTACCACGGGATGCTTTCCACTCAGTACCTCCTGCTTCTTAACCCTTAACTTTCACTTCCAAATATTAGTAACAGCCTTGATATAAAACTGAAGCTTACTTTAGTGGGCATCACTTCTCCCATATTACTTATCTCAGACCCTGCTTCTTACAATAAAAGGCCACAGACAATAACTTTCCGCTTCAGCAACCGACCAAACTCATTATACACTTCCAAAGTTAAAAAAAAAAAAAAAAAGGCTTCTGTGCCAGAGTAGCTAGACCTTAGGCTTCTTATAACTCCAAGTTACCATGGCTCCATACATTATCAATACAGCAACAATATTATGAGAGAGAGAGAGAGAGAGAGAGAGACTGTATGTTCTCATCTGCATGTCCTTTCAGGTGGGTATGGTATTAAAAGAGTATGTGTGTGATGTTCACTCACCTTTTCTGTTCTGTTCTCTTCTGCTCTATTCTATTCCATTCCATTCCATTTTATTTTATGCTATTCTTTTCATTTCAACAAGTCTGTGCAATTTTAAGATCAGTTCTTCATTTCACCTACAACAATTACTCTTTTTCTCCTTTACTTTGTTATTTCAGTGTGTCCAGTATTCAAGACTGATTAAATGCAGCTTGTTCATCACCATGAGGACAATTATATTGACAGAAAAGTGCCTCTGACAAAAAAAGTATTAATGCCTCTCAAAGTACAGCACCAAGTTCATTGCTATATACCTCAGACTTCCATGGCTCTGCTGCTGCTGCTAATAACAAGACAGAGATGTGTGATGGATGAGAGCTCTGGGCTCTAAGAGCAACTCACTTGTTCAGCTGTTTTCTGACCTCCCTGCTTTGTCATCCTAAACCAGTAGCCAGAAGTGAGATATCAAGGCAAAACAAGCATTTTCTGGAAGTGAAAGACAATGTTATATCCATGAAGAAAAAAAAGGGCTTAATCTGAACACATCAGCAGCTCTGTACATGGCCAGAGGACTGCCTGCGTTCAACCCTCAACACGAATTTCATGTTGAGATTTGCTAATGGGAATGGTTCATAGCATCATATTTTAGAAAGCCATGGTCTAGAAGGTGGGGCTAGAAGGTGGCTTGTGCCCAAATCCTGATTTCAAATTTTTACAAAAAAATGAGTTGTGAAGACGCTTTACTTTTTTAAAAGAGAAAAACCACACAGTAGGACCCCTAGAAATTCCTACCAAAGAATAAATACCACTATGTGAAGCAGGGATTGTGCTAAAATAGTATTTCATGTATAAACTGGATTGACCCAAAACAAATTAGCATCATTTCATAAAAATATTTCATATGCAATACAGAGATAATAATATATAACAGAAAAGATATCTAATTGACATAATGTTGAAGTCATCATTACTTTTTTACAGTAAAGTTCTAAAGTTGCATGACTTTTAACACAGCAGCACAATAATTGCATTACTTCCAAACATGGCATTTTATAGCTGCATATACACGTATTTTTTATCTTTTTTATTTTCATCATTAATAATAATAATAATAATTATTATTATTATTATTATATACACACACACTTAGGTATGATGTACTTCAGGCTTATGCGGTAGAAGATATGTTACTCAGAAGGATTTTTGTCAGCTAATCTCGTATATTTAATGGCAGCAGACTCTCTGCTGAAGAAGTCATGTCTCCACATTACAGAGAACCTATCCCGTGGAAGTGGCTGCAATTAACAATTTAGACTTTGTCAGAGCAGTGGCAGCCAGCAATGTTGCAGTACAGCTATGCAAAATCAGAAACCTGCGCACATCAAGGGAGAGTAGAAGAAACAGTCCTTCAATCCGCTTTTGAATATATAACTTGAATTATTGTGCAGCTAATCATACACCTCCCTGCAAAAGGAAAACATCTGCAATGTTTCCTTTTTAAACACTGTGCACATGGAGTTTTCCTCTGGGTGGTTGTTTTACACTTTTTTCAGATATTTCATAACAGTGCAGTAATAGAAATGAAGACTGGTTTTGTTTCTGCATAAAATAGGACTGCAGACCAAGATTACGTCTGCCAGAAACGATGTATCTTTGCTTCCATGCAATGCAGTGGCTGCTTGACAAACAAAACCCATCCTGGTAGTGTCACAAGTCTGTACAGGTGTGATGGACTGCTGCTTTTCATGCAGAGCTCTGATTTATCTCATTGCTCTGAAAAAGGCCACAAGTAGCGCAAGGCAATTTCAAGGTGACCACTCATCTGCAGACATGAAGGAACACATGTCATTCCAGCTGGGAACAACTTAAATGAAATTTCTGCATGTGGCAGTGCCACTCCCATGGCTATTGTAGGGCTTGATCCCACCCTCCCTGCTCACATCCCACTGACTGAAACAGAGGCGAGGAAGAGCCTGAAAGGAAGCAGATTTGATTCTTTATGGACGTAGGTGAACACTTCATCTGTTATATCCTGGATATACAATTATCATGCAGTCTGAATAGTTGTGTTTTTCATGTGTCCAAACAATAATAAATTCATATGGACCTGAAGATAAGCACTTTTTAAAAAAAGTGTTTTATCACAGCATCCTGACCATGGAGACAATTCTACTTAAGCACTGAATATTTTAATAATGTCATTCTCAGGGAGCAAAACATTATAGAGCTGACATTACTATGTGGGCCAGCCAGAAACAGGGTTTCAGGGATGGAAATTTCGCCCTTGTATTATTCGCTGAGGAAATAAAAGTGACAGCAGCAAAAGTCACCTTTTTTGCTGTACGCTTCTGGATGAGCTTTGTCAGAACACATGATCAGAAAGATATAACAATTTAGCATTGCAAAGATCAGATGACAAAAAAGTGCAGTAGCTCTGCTCGTATTAGGTTACTTGCAATGAAATGGCAGTAACTATAAGAAGGAAATTTCAGGAGCACTTAAGACACTTCAGACTTGACATAGACATGACTGCAGGATTTTTCCTTCTTCCCCTGAACTCAGTGGGCATTAAGGGTGCTCAGCACCTTGCAGGAGCAAAACCTTTCCTTCCTCTCCTTGTCGTGCATCTCCACCTTTCAGATATTCTCTGCTGCCTCTATGGCTTCTCCCTGCTACCTCCTTATTCCTGAAACATGCTCTATTTTGATAAGCGTTCCAGTGCATGTCATAGGCAGCTCTGCTCACGCTCTAGCTGTTGGTTTTCTTGTCAAAACATGTACGCCTCACATTTTCTGTTGTTTTTGTCTAAGCACAGCAGTGCTCCCATGTTCAAGTGCCTAGACAGACCCCTTCCTGCAAGCCTCCCAGCGGCTAGAGCAAGCATGCAGCTGACCTGGTGGACACAGAAGATCTCGGGAGCGTGGTGTTCCAAACACTCGCTGCTGGCTGTCATATTTACTACTCTTTGTCAGCCCACCAAAGACCAAGAAGTGGGCATGTGCACAGGAGGAAGCATTTGCAGGATGATTGCCCTGCTCTGTGTCAGTCCTCTTCAGTAAAGTTACATGATATGATAAGCTATCCCATGTTGTGTCATGGACAGGCCTACTTTTACCTAGCTCTTGGTTTGTATGTCAAGACACGTATACCTCTACTTTATGTGTCTGAATAAAGAATATGGGAAGAAATCCAAAATTCCGTGGCTTAACCTGCATATTGTTGTCGACCAATATAATATTATCAGACAAATATCATTAATACACTAAAACCTCTGTGCAATGACATAAAGTCCGCAGTGCCAAGAACCACACCAGTAGAAACCATTCGCTCCAGAGCTGCCACCTTGCGTTAGGAAAGCAAAGTCTCTTAAAGCCATTTGCAGTAGGATTATTTTTTTGTCTGAAGTAAAACCGCCTTCATGTCCTCTAAACTAGTAGGGCAAAAGCGATCCTTTGTCTCCCTGTGGCACTGGAAATGGTGCAGTCTGCTGGAGCGAGTGCAGGGCTGGCAGCAGGGAAGTCCTGAGCTGTAATTAATCCAACACAAGCAACTGATTCATTATGTGGCCTTAGGCAAATCCTTTCCCTCCCCTGCTTTCCTTTCCCCATCTGTAAAGTGAGAACAGCAATATGCACTTTGCAGGGATGCTGTGACTGCAGGCTGCAGTGATGTCAGTGCCTCCCAGCCATGCTTTCCAAGGAAACTTTAGCCTGCTCACGCAGAAAGCAAAGCCAGTTCATTCCCATGGCGCAAGCTCAGTGGAGCAAAAACAGAACTGTGTATAGGAAATTACCAAATCAGAAAGTAGAAAGCAGAGCCTGGAAAACAGAGGCTGAAAGGGTATTGCATTAAAAGAGGCACTGGCTCCTTTGGGATTTACTGAGCTTCCTCTGGCGGATCATAAATTCTGCTTTTTCTACCCCTGTTTAAAAGTTTTGGCAAAGTCCATGAAGTTAATATTTTACCTGAGGTGGAACTTAAAAGCCATTTAACATGACTGTGATTCTGAAAAAAAATCAAAAGGGAACTTTTTATGCAGACATTTGAGCCAACATTATCAAATCTATAAACAATATCCATTTTCTGTGTATGTCATGTTTCTCTTCTGACTGGTTCTTACTATCAGCAAGCAGCCTTCATTTTTTAGAGTACTGTAAAATGCAACAGGCATTATCAAGGAAAGAAAAAAACAACAATTGAGGCAGTCTGTCAAAGCCTGTCATATTTTAACTGAGTCCCAACCACAGTGAACAATAAAATGTGCCAATGCCAGCAGCTAAAGGAAGATGCATTTACAAGATAATGTTCGGTCTTCTCCATGCTAAAGCACCCACTTGAGCAGATGAAGGGTGTACATGATCATTGCTTGGAACGTGTGGCTGGTAAGAAGATGTTGCTACAGCTGCAGTACTGGGCAGTAATTGGACATGTCTGTCCCATTCTCTGTCCCTATGCAACAGGACACCTGTGATATGACTTCTGACTTTGCCATTCTCTGCCAAGTCAATCCTCTCATTAGCTTCCTTAAACACCGCCTGTCCGTGTTGATAAATCATTCTGAAACAGCAATATCAGTGTGTTACACTCTGCTCTTACTAGGAAGCTAGCTGTAAGCATCATGGACCTAAAGGCAAGGTACACAGCCTGAGCATTGTCATCTGTTTTGGCCATTCCCATCTTTGGTGGCCTGATCTTATAAAACTGTAAACTGACAGGCCACTTCTTTTTCTGCTGGTTGTTGGAGGGAAGGCTGAAATGCATTGTGGTGAATTATTGCAAATAACTAATCCACAGTTATAGAGCCACAGGATTTAATCAAGGGAGGAAGGAAGATTTTCAGAAAAATGTTTTACGCATAACTGTGCACTTAATTAAGTGTAATTGTACTGAAACTTCTCTTTGATCTGACCCATTTTTCTCCTTTTTAGGCACTTCTTTACAGGCTACTTGGATCCTTGTCAATGGCTTAGGAATGATCTTCTGCATTTACCTGACAGATACTGTCATTACTCAACTGATTCCCATAGAATTATAATAATTAGACCTATTAATCTGCCAATACCTCTACAGCCATGCTCCTGCCTTCAGTATAATTCATCCCATCTATTTACAGAGTCATCACCTTTTTTTCCTCCCATAGCTGACTCACTAGTCCCAATACAGTTACACTTTGGATTTCTTTGAACTCCCTTACTGACATCTATTCTGTGCCTGTTGCACGAATTTTGAGAGGAGGTCTGGTGTGACTATCTCTGGAGATCTGTGCAAACCTTCTGATTCTTCTTTCAACCAACATTGACTCATTGGGAGAGCAAGGTAGAAGGCATGCTCCCTGTATGCCTGGCTAGATCATTGCTCAGAATAAGCCTTTGCAGGAATCCTACCAAAATAAAATTACTTTCTTGCAACGTAGCAAGCATCCCAAATCACACAACTATCAGACTGGGGATTACAGCCACCTAACAACATTAGAAGACAATTACCATGCAAAGTAGGGAAATATCTGACAGGATGAAAGTTTAACCACAGACAGAACCATCTATATTACAACGGATTGCCCTGCATCACATGCTGCGATGTTTGCGTACACAACCCCCTGCCTAGGTTAAATAGTCCTGCTGTAATTTTGTCTGCAGTGAGAACTCCATGGCAGACTGTAACAGGAATAAGAAAGAAAGTGTGAGGGAAGGAGACAGCTATTTTCATTCTATTTGATGCATTAAGTGTAGTTTTTCCTATTCTGTATCAATAATCCATAGTAATTGTATGCAGTGCCTTCAACATCCATTTGCAGGACGTCTGGCCACAGGCACTCCCTTTTGGCTGCACAGCAAATCTTCCTCAGACTCCTCAACCTGACTTTCCCATCCCTACACAGAGGGCTAAGGATGAACCAGCAGGTCACCAGGACACCAGCCACCAGGAGGGCCCAGAGGGATTTGTGAGTATCACAGAGGAGGGTAAGACAGGATCGTTGGAGGCCTTTGTGCACAGCCATTGCAAACCCAGCAGGCTCAAACCGCAGAAGGGCTCCTTCATCTGCATCTGGGGTCTGAGGCATGCCACTGCAGCACATGCAACTCTTCTAAATGGTTAAGCAATTTATTTTTCATGTCCACAAAAGTACATGGGCCTTGGGAATCATTTCTGTCTCCCTCTCCACCTCTGTTCAGCCCTGATACACATTAAAGTGCATAATACACTGCTAAAACCATTGCCAGGCTGGCTCACAGTTATCTGCCTGTTTTTCCAGTTTCAAAACATTAACCATCTTGGAAAAATGTGCAGAAGAAGTATTTGACACATATTCAAAAATAAACAGCTGGAGGAATAAAGGGGTAGGTGTGCAGTGACTACACAGTACAGTCCCTCCTACAAAAAGCCTAGAAAACAAAGAAGGTTAAGTTGTTGAGTGATTATTTCCAAACTAAGATGCAAAAGGAGGTGAGGAAACTGGTACAGTCAATAAAACTACAGGTAGTAGCAAGCTTTTGGCAGCACATTAATAGTTTAGTAGTTAATAGTGTACAGTCTCTAGTACAGCAACAACTAATGCCTTCATTTTGTTACAAGGATGCAGACAATACAAGGTGCTGCTGTACTGGCATGAAAACTGTGATACAGATGCTGTGGTTCAGGACACTGTTTTTCCTTCCCAGCTCCCAGACAAAACGGATTCACTGATGGAATGTATTTATGCTAAATCATCACACCTACGTTGGCCAGTGGAAGAGCAGTGTCATTTTACCCATTCCTCTTCCCTTGTCCATTTGCTCCCAAATTGTGGGAACAAGCAAAATGTTTTCCCCTTTATCCCAACCTGACCAGACCCAATTTCCTAAGTAACACCATATGAAGCCTTCAAGGCAGGTAACCCATAGGCACAAAACTCAGATCCCTGCAATGCCTGAGCTGTCTAATGCTGTTCTGAAAGAAGAGCCTTGCAACTCAGGTATAATGCTGATGAAATATTACCATCGTTCCTTCAGAAAGTGAATCAATTTATCACAATGTTGTTGGCTTTTATTCCAGAAATTCCAGACACAAAGTGAAAAATTTTATGGTACTAAATATTTTGAAGTAATAAATTAATATAATTACAAATTTAATACTAACTATAAAATGTTCTTTCTCAGGAGAAAATAGGTATTTTTCTACTGTTGTGATATTCCTGGCAGTTGATAGAAATGCAAAGTTAAACAACAGAACCTCCTTTAATTTCACAGTCTGTGATTCTTTCGTAAAACTTTTAAAGACCAATTATGTCCCATCAATGCAGAAGTCAGGCTGAACTAAGTGATTTATGCATAAATAGCCTTATACAGTCAACTACTGTAGAATAAGCAACTCATCTGTTAAACGTACATTCAAAGAACTGTTATTTTTGGCACTGTTTTATACTTTACCATTACATTAGTCTTTCTGATGCTTCATATTTTCTGTCATGCAGGCATCGTGTTGTACACATAGCTCTGTGTGACTTTCATAAAACATGTGCAGTTGAATAAAATAGAAATTGAAATCCGAGAGTAATTGTTTGCTGATGAGCCTGTGCAATATCCCAAACACAAAAAGAAAATGGTGAATTAATGCTTTCCAAAGCCACCCTCATTTTTTAGGTTTATCTCACAGTCAGTTTGTTTAAGAAAAAAAAAAAAAAGATAGGTTTTGTTTCCTTTCCCCTGGAAAACAGAGGAAGTGTTTGCATTCCAGTAGAAGCTGGAAGCATGGCTGGTGTGACTTTTGGAGAAATGACATTGCAATAGCTTGTTGGGCCTTTCAGGTTAAACTGAAGTCTTGCCTGAAAACTGAAAGCACTCTTCCTCGTCTGAAGCAGAGCTGGTGACACCCAGACACGTTTTTGAAAACTCATTCTCCAACTCAGAGAGGCTGGAAATATCGAGTAGCCAACATCTGGTGGTAGAGATTGCGTGCTCTGGTGAAAGCTGAAGAAAATTGTGTCTGCCTTAATTTTAGCGCTACAGTCCATGTTAGTAATTTTATCACCAGGTACATCTCAACGTTGTTGCAACACGGCAGGCAGTACCCACAGCTCATGGGGAGTGGGGAGGAGCAGGGAGCCCTTCTGGACCTGGCTTTTCCCTCCTGCTGCAGGGCAGCTGCCGAGCTCTCGGGTGGCAAAGGCAAGGTCGGGAGAAGAGCTGAGGGACAGAATATATCCCAGCCGGTGGCACACAGAGCTCTGTCCCAGTACAACAAAAGGCTGTTTGTTTTCTATTCAAAGAAGCCACAAACTATCAGAGCAAGATGTTGGCATACACTGACACTTTCACGAGTCTGAGAAATGGTCTACAAAGTCAGTATCCAACCAGAGATCTTCATGAGTATTTTTGGACTGGCTTATAAAATACACCTGCATACTCATGAAAATGCAGGCTGGTGAATAGTTTTGTTTCACATTTTTAACTGAAGAACTAGAATTATATTCATGGTGGCTCTTTAATCGGGCAGAAGAGCCACTAGGTATTTTGATTCTGCTGTTACAGGGTCCTGCAAGTCCATACTCAAAACAGTACACAATCCAAATGCTAACGTAACAAAGAAAATTCTATCAAGGAGGAGAAGAAACAGGCAGTATCTATTCAGGCAATATCTAACAGAGCAAAGCACCAACATTCAGAAATCCTTTTCATATTCTTATTCATAAGTCTATGATCATCCAGTGGACTAAATTATTTGAGGTGCACCTTTAAAATCTCCCTGTAAAGGATTGGAGCACATTGCAGCAATACAAAGATTATTGCACAACTAAACCTATTATCTACAAGAAGCAGTTACAGCACTGTCATACCCGACAAAACCTCCCTAGAAAACCAAGAAAGAGTAATTTTTTCTGCCAGTGTTAGGATGAGCATGGGGGAGAGCATGAGAGAACCTACAAAATATGTTTCTATTTGGGTCTGATTTATGGTTATTTCTCTAACAGCAGTGTGACTGAGCCCCTGAGCACTGCAGAAAGAGACCCTCTGTGCTGCTTTGTTCTCTGCTGGTGGGTGGTGGATGGATCACTGCGCTCAGTTTGGCTCAGCCCCCCCATCTATTTCATAACAGTGTTGAGGTCAGGGAGACCAGAATGTGACTGTCTCAGTTTGTTGCAAGAAGTTACGACGAAAACCAAAAAAGAAACAACCATAAAGGCTTAAGAGCCCTGTATCCAGCAGTCACCAGCTCTTAGGAGGAGAATGAAGGAGTCGGGAAAGGAATTAATTGAAAAACTCTCATCATAATAATACAGTCCTTTACCAGAGGCACTTCACCTGTTAATGTCTTTACATACTCTGAGCATGAGGTACTTACAGAATTTCATGTTTTATTGGTCATCCCATACTTAAATTCAGCTAATGGATGGTACCGGTTATTCAGCTGGTTGGTAGAGGAGAGATTTTAAATCATGTTGAAACACATATATGACTCACAAGACTGCACTCTTCGCAGATTTCATGCAAGTGCTAGAGCATCATAGCTTACAGTTCAAACACAGAAAAGATTTTGAAAAACAGAGCAGAAGGGCTCTGACTCCACACTGCTCTGCATCCTGCAACCTTCTACCTACATAAAAAATGTAATGCAGCCAAACAAAAGCAGAGGGTTTCATCCACTTTCCAGTGACACCAGTGAGGCACCTATCCAGGCAGATCATTTAGGAGCACATACAACTTTCAACATGCAAGCAGTGTAATGCTACTTCTAACTTCCCAACACAGTAGCAAGAGTTCCTGCTTTGCTGGATTGGGCCCTAAATAACGACCTGCCATACAAGACAATGGAAAACACAGTATTTTCTATTAAATAACCATTTTAACCTCTTCTTTAAGTAAACAAATTGCAAACTGAAGGTTCAGTCTAGCTGGCAGAAAAGTTCATTTCATTAGCAATGGGAATTTAACTTGTAGGAAACAGGGGGGAGGCAAATTAATTTTAAACATGCCTATCTGAACACATGGTTACAGGACTCAAGCAACTTGCTTAGAGGTCCCTGGCAATGATGAGAAAAGTTTTATTAACTTCCCTTAAAGAACAGCAGACACAGGTAGGAAACAGGTACCTACGGCTCTCCAGTCTGAAAGGGGCTGCAACACACATGCAGGCAGCTGCAGCAAGATAACCTTTACCAGAGATTGCTTCTTTCCAGAAAACCAGCCTGGAGGTAGAAAGGAGTTCTGCGACACTGCCTTGATGGGGCTGCTCCTTCCTGCCTCCATATGAAGGTGAGGTTCTCCTTGAGGACTTCTTGTACCAAGAGGTTTCCCACCCTTCCTCAGCCACAGGGGAGCTGGGTGGCCAGTGCTATCCCCAGACAAGACACAGATAAATACACATCTGAGGGCAGAGATGGCAGGAGAGGGTATTAACTCTTTCTTCCTGGAAGGGCTGAGGGAGGGTCATGTGTGAGGATGGCCAGTAACCCCTCTATGGTAAAGAAAGGGCAAGAGTCCCCATGATTGTCCTATTAGTTGTGTTACTACATAGTAATGCGACAGGCAGGGTTTTGGTCCCCATTTCTCTGCTCTGTTGAGCTTCCTCCTAAGCTGTTCCTCCCACATTTTTGTGTTCCTGCAGTTTTGCTTGTCTTTGCTAAGCAGAAGCGCACCAGCATCTCCTGTGGCTTAGGAAGAACTGTAAAACCCCTGATTTGAAAGGCCCTCTGGGCCTGCTGCCTGGATGCTTCAGGCAGCAAAGGATTCGCATGCTATTGAATTAGAGTCTTCTGTGGCTGAAGGGAGCAGCAAGGGAATGCCACGTTCACTGGCTGATAGCACAGCTGCTGAAGCATCTTTTTACAGATTTTAAACATCCGCTGTCTCTCCTATAGTAGTTGTGTTGCATAAACAGCACGTGCAGTGCCTTAGCTTTCGAACTAGCATCCAACTGCTGAGAACAGCTTAGCCTGATCTCTGGTGGGGTTAGTCTGTAAGTTTATATAAATGTATATATACTCCTGCATTACAGAATAATGTTATACACACATATATAAATGCAATCATGCCTTATATAAGGTAAGCATATTTACATGAGGCATCCCAACACACATACCTCTAAAGTCCTATGGAATTATCCATATCAATGTCATATACTATAGAACAGAAAGAGGTTTTGTATTACTTAAATACAAAACATTTATAGTTTTTTATTTTAAACTATATGTGTCCAGTCTTTAGAAAATGATGCAGGTGTGCATAGAAGTGTGAGCCCATGTGCATATATCTAAAAGATCACGTATGTATATATACTGTACATATCAAATCACACACGGTGTATATACATACATTCTCTGTAATATGAATATGTTATTATGTGATAAGAGAACATAACATCTTGTTTCCAGGAAAATTACAACTAAGGTCCTTAAGCACATCTCTCCTCTGCCCACATGAAGAATGTTTGAGGTAGTGGGGGGAAGAAAATAAAACTATGGTATGATCTCACACTTGTATACAAGACACGAGTTTGCAAGGCTATGAAGAAGGCAAGGATATAGTTTTTCCTCCAGCTGCCAGTGACTGCTGAGCTCAGATACTGCGAACCAGGAGACATTCCCTTTCATAGAAACAAGGCACCACCAAGCTGCTGGTGACTCCCATCTTGCTCCTCGGCAAAGTCTTCCATCAAATTGAAGAACTGGCAGCATTTTGAAAGTAGCAAGGAAAATGTTTCAAAAACAGCAGTAAAGTGGCAGTGAATCTACTTTCTCTCCTCCTCCTTTGGCAACCTTACATACCACACATAAACACACACGTAAATTATCTACCCTTGTATTTATGAATGTATTTCTCTAATGCATGTGTACATACATGCTCAACATAGAATGGTTTTACAGGAGTTTAAGACAAATGGATAAAAGCATGTAAAAACATATGCGCTTCTACATGTGCACAGACTATCTAGGACTCTGCTACTCACGAGCAGAACAAATGCAAATGAATGGAGAAGAATGCACAAAGCTGTGTCTTCTACCTATTTTATTTCTTTATAACATTTATGGAGGATTTTGCAAAGCTAATTCTCAGCCATTACTTGCCATTTTACAAGCATGTTTAACATCTGCCGTGTCAGGTAAATGTGTAGCTATTTACTCTTCTGTAGAGATGGTGCTGATTACATAAAGGAGCAGGTGTATTTCTTAGGTAATGCAGCTGAAACAGAAATATTTTGTCCCAGGAGAAACCAGCCATGATGTATGAAATGTGCTGAGGATATAGGATGTAGTGCTTACTAGGAAAGTCTCAACAAATTCCCTTGCAAGGTGTGCAACCTCTGTACATTGGGAGCATCACCACCAGGTACCTGAATGTGCTGTAATGAAATTATTACACCGACAATTGCAGACTCTGTGCTTTCAACAGGGAAGCCAACAGCAATTTTCCTTCTCAGCAAGAGACACTAAGCCCTTTTTTTTTTCCTCTCTCTCTCTCTGCATCACACAAACACACACACTTTGCATACTAGAGCCCTTTATATGCTCTTCTTTCCTTTAGGGACCATAGATGTCCTGCCTCCACAAGTGCATGCAGCTGGCCAGGACCTTGCTGTGCAGCTCCATTGCTGTAATGTTTATGAACTGTGCCAAAACCTATTGCTTTCTGCTCCTGTGCCAGTACTACCATTTGCTCTAGGTGCTCTTCTCCATGTTTAACCTCAGATTACAGCCCACACCCATCACTGTCTGCCCTGATGTTGTTCTCCTCTGTGACTGGCATTCAGCTTCCAGCCCAGATCATACTCACAGCTGCCTGCTGCACCTTTTTTCATTTTAGCTTCGCTTAGCTTTCCTTTCATCCAGCCAAAATATAGCACCTCCAAGCCATATCACACACAGGCAGCCTTTCTTTGGATGGAGTTACCTCAGAGTATTTATTAGATAATTTGTAAGCTCACTCTTTAATGGGCTCTACTCTGGCTGCAGGCAGATCTAGTAAAGGTATGTTAATTAGCAAGCAGTCAGACCTATGAAATACTGGCCCAGTAATGATCTGCTGAAAATTTTCATCTTACTGAACCGTTTTTGAGCCCATCTAAATTGCTTCCCATCAGCCCAGCAGGGTTGTTTCAAAGGTAGTAACTGGTACAGTACAAAGAGGGTGTATCTCACTAATGAAAAACCCTGCCCGAGAGGAGTATGCAAATGGGATTCGTATCATCCTTTATAGTCAGCAACTTTAAATGCTGTATGGCTGCCCCGCTCCTTAGAGCAAAGGCGTTGTGCTGGCTATACACACTACCTCTATCCCTGTTGCTTTGTTCCTCAGTAAAATCCACACTCAGGAAGAACTGAGCAGTCAATATAGTTCACTGAGTGATGCAGCACAGAGGAACAAGGCTCTTGCAGAGAATATAGAGTCACACTGCAGCTTCCTCACTTCCGAAAGCCCAAGAGGTTTCCAAATGTTGTGCCTTTCCTTGCACACCCTGCTTACAATCTGGAAATTCATAAAAAGGTTTTAGTTCAGAATTGCACAGCAAGGGTAATGAAATACTGCCCTGTTGGCGCAGTTCAGTGTTAGGTTGTGATGGTGGGCTCCCTGCACCGCAACCTGACTTTTATTTCCCATAACACTGCTCAAGCGATAACCGCCAGTGGCAGCCATAATGGATGTGTCTGGTCATGATGGCTGCATCTGTCTCAAGGTGGATTCGGGGGAGACAGACAACAACACAATAGCCAGTAGTTAATTTGAGTGATGCACCTACCTACCCGCAATGCTGGCCGATGTCTGACTCAAGCCAAATCTGGAATAAACTAACATCTGTAGTCAGGATGCAAATATGACTATGAGTCAATCACCTTACCCCATAAAGAGAGGGCAGCCCAGGGTGCATTGAGCTCTCCTGCACGGCAGCGGGCTGCACAGCAGGATCTCCCCTTGAGTAGGGATGCCTCTCAAAGTTACTCCTCGAAGCTGAGCGATACTCGGAAGTAAATCAGGAATAAGAGCGCTGAAACTTTGAAATCTTAGCTGAGTGATATAAAGGATTGATTATGCATATATAATCCTTTAGACGTAAATTGTTGACAATGTCTGGGACTAGGAGTGGACCGGCTGCACCGAGAATCCTCTCTGAGGAGTTTAGGATGTTAGGCGGTCCTTTCTGAACCTCATGACTCAATAGGCAGATCTCCCTGACAGTTTTATCTGTCCTCCATGCAGTAAATAATCAGGTGTACCTTGCCATCAAATCTTGCTAAACCACTGTCACGTTTACTATCAGACTTTGCTAAATCACTGGTTTATATCAATAAATATATTGTTACTTCTCTCTTCTAAGTGTGTCACTCCATCCACGACATAGGTGCTGCTTTGACAATAAATTGTGAGAGATCGCAGGCTCTTGCCTGATGGAGAACTTCCTCAGTGGATTTTTAACAGGTCTTTGATCTGAGGCTTCACAGTGTGATGCACAGATTGACTGAAAAACACAATGATGTTACTGAAGTTTGAGTGTTGTTTGACTGGTACAGAAATGCACTAACTCCCCTTGTCTCCTGTGTCATTTAATTTGATCTTTCTTGAGCTTCTTCCCTGACACTTTTAATCATATAGCAGATTTGTGTAAAGGCCAGAGGGGTGGAGGGGGGTGGAAGGCACCAAATTGTTTTCAACCTTTTGTAAATGCAGCGGCCTGTCACAGTATTTCCCTCTTTTACAGAGATGTTTTCCTGGAGCTTTCCTCCATTCTTCCATTACATCTGTACAAGTACATTCAGAGATGAGAATTCAGAAAAAAATAAATATATGAGCACAGACCTTGCATGAGGTGCATTTATCATTATTCTCTTTAACAGCATTGATTTCCTTTTCATTTTCACTGCTGAAGAGAAAGGAAGAACTGTAAATAAGAGAATAATGCTACTGTCACACTGACATACTGTAACGAACAGCACAATATGCCTTGAATGAAAAACACAGGAAAGCAGTTCTACAAAACTACCATTTCCAGGGTCATAGGTGATGTATTTATGGAGTTTTATTTTTTCCTGGCTTATTGTGTAATGGAATCATTGAAATGCAGAACCAGAAGGCGCTCAAGGGGTCATGTAGGACAGCCCTCAGTGAGACATTTAACTTTGTCTTCTAAGGAAGAGGAGGTCTGGCATCCTGACGCACCTCTCCTGGTATCTAGGGACTGAGGCTGCAGCTGCAGAAAACTGTTTGTCAGAGTGTGGGATGAGCTGCACCTACCCAGCACGTCCTTTGCCCCTACAGAGCCCCGGACCATGTGGTACAGATGAGCTCAGGAAGACTTTGGCCAGAGCAGATCACTGTTGCACCAGAGTAAGTCACCCTAGCACCCTCAGGAATGAGCTTTTGAGCAAGCCAGAGACAGACACCAGGCTGAAAACTTCTCATTTACCCTATCCCTCCTTGCATCAAGACACAGTCCCCTGTCTCCAGACCCTCACATATCCAATTTGCTTGCATGAACTTAACCCAAGGCGTTCTATAATTGTGCATGCTGCGTTTACCCTAGAGGGAAAGCTTTTTCTAATATCTAAACTAAATATTCTCTTGATGTAAATTAGACTGAATTATTCTAGTGTTTCAACAAAAAGTAAACTACAGCATAAATTACCAGTTCCAGAGAGATCCTGTTTCAGGCTCCTGTCATACTCCAAGATAAAGCCTGACCCTAAGCATATTGAGACATACTTTTCAAATAGGACTGTCACAAACGTAACTCAGCAAGAAAGCATAGATAGAAAGCTTTGCCATTTCTTAACGAGAAAGATGCCTGGAAACACCTCTTTTTAGGGTCATGCTGAGATACAAGTGAATAACTAGTAGCAATTGTCTGAGACAACCTGAGAAGATGACTTGGAAAACTTGGTCTGGTGATGATCTGTGACAAGAGAAAGTAAGCCTGCTTTAACAGAAATATTCCCTGACGTAACTATTTAGAGGTATTCGAGTTCAGCAGCGAGTCAGACCCAAAAGGAATGAAGCTATTTGCACTTACTCAACCAAATCTCATCAAAAACTACCTTTATGAAAAAAGCTTTAATGCTACTGGAGAAAGGGGGCTGGAGGAGGGGCAGAGGGGTAACCATCAGGTTAAGCTAATTAACAAGGTTAAAAAAGAAACAAAACACACCACGAAGGCATTTGTTCGGTCATTGCAATGAAAGCCCACAGGATATTGTGAATTCTTCCAGACTGCAGCAGAATACCAGTCACAGTGATATTGCCCCTCTCCTATCTAGCAGTCATATGCTTACATTTTATTTGATCCTGGTCACAGTTCTTTAATCCTTCTTATAGAGCAGACTTTACTGAAACAGATTATTGTACAGCAAGGTCTTTGCTATTTCCCTTGCTGTATTTATCTCTCCAGAGACTTGTGTAGGAAACCAATCAGAGCATCAGCTTCTTTCCATCCGTGCAAACATGAAAGGTTATGAGTTTCACTGCTCAGCACTGCCTTATAGTCTAGTATTTTAAATGAGGTCATTTGAAAGAGAACTAAACCTCAGAAAATGCCATAAACTTCCTTGAAGAGTATGTATTCTTCTGCAAGTTAAACTTAGTTACAAGACTGAATTTACAGTTAACTTTAGTGTAGACTTGCAACAGAGAGAAGGAGTAAGTGCCATGATGTCATGCTGAGACAGACCTTTATATGAAAGAAAAAAATACATATGTGAAAATTCTGAAGTACTTGGAAGCAATGAATCTGAGTGTTAGTGTCCAGAGAGGGAATTTATGTGATACGTAGATTTATCTGTCTTTATGGAGTCAAGTCTTTTATACTAGTGGCTTAACAGTAGGATTTTAGGTTTTGTGCTCACAAGAGTTTTATGATGCTGGCTTCCTGAACATTTCTTTGCCTATCAAGCATTCACAGACAGAGTAGGAATAAAGATCAATGTATTTTTAACATACTTACATGGTACATTTGTTACAGATTATGCCATTTTGAAGACAGACAACAAGCCTCAGAGCATGACTATGAAGCAGACCTTCAGCCAGAAGATGAGTTCTGCCTACCAGAAAAGATGCACAAGGAAACATACTTAGATGAAGAATTGTTGTATGTCGGATGTTAAACAACAGACAGAAGGAAAGCCACAGGGAGAAACAACAATGATGTAACTGTGCACCAAGAAATGCAAGCTGGGTCTACTTGAAGATCATCTAAAGAGAACCCAAAGAACTGATAAACCAGGCAATCATTGACTCTTCAATATCAGTTCTCCTCAGCTTCTACCTGCCAGTGTAACTGTAGGTTGGTGGCCAGATTTCTGTAGAATAAGCTCTACAAGTAGTTGCACGGTTTTTTATACATTTATTAGTTATCAAAGAAAGAAAATGGAAAAAGAGAGGAGAGCAGCAGGATAGATGTTCAGGGTAGCAGGGCAAGCAGGAGCTCGTGGGAGCTGCAGGGTCAGAGCCTGGTGTTCTGGGCCATGCTGAATGTTCAAAACACAAACAAGAAGAGCTTCAAAAGTCTGATCATCACCCGGAAGTCCAAGGTGAGGCAGCCTTGTCTGAAGCCACAGCAGCCAACTAAGGGACTGTGACAGACTAGTTGGGCCTGGAGCAGCAGCCTGGTGAGGGCCAGGGAGCTGTGAGGTGGTCATGGAGAAAGTGAGCTTTGACTCTTCCAGGGCAAGTCTGTAATAGGGATGTGTTTGGACTATTGAAGGTGAGTAAAAGATCATGCTGGTCCTGATTACATCAACTTGAAACGCCATCTGCTTCACCAGATGAAATGGGCTCCATGGGCTTCCAGGTCCCATGGGAACATGACAACACAGGGAGGTACAAAGGAAATACCACCTCCTTTCCCATGCAATGCAATCCAAACTGACATACATCTGTCTGAGTCCCTCTCCCAAACCATCTGCATTTACAAAATGAGCAACTCACACTTGCAGTTTATATCTTTGTTATCTGATCTGAACACTGGCTGCTTAATTTCTAATGCTTTTCTTAGGGAGTATCTAGATATCAAGACTGCCATCCTGCAGATGAGGAACTTGGTATCTGGAAGGCTGTGCGGTGTGTTTCAGAATCAGAATACAGACCAAAGCCCAACTCTCCCTCACAGCAGAGTCAATACAGCATCACAGCAGAGTCAATACAGCAGCACAGGATTTGCAGGTAGCTTCAGTGAGGTGAAATTTAACTGACATAAAAATGTAACTGAATATTCTTAACGTGTGCATCCCTGCCAAAATCAAACTGTCTCTCACTCCAGCGTGCTCAGAGGTGTCACGCAGCTCCTGCACAAGAGGAGTACATCAGCACCACCTCCTGGCAGCTGCCTAACTCCAGAAATTTATGAAATAAAGAACAACAGGAGAGAAAAAAATCTGATCACCATGTGGGAAAACCAACAAAATCATGCTGTCTGTGCGCTAATGATAATATTTCCAATTCCTGTAACAATCTTTTGGTACTAGGATGTGTCCCTGCTATTTGGGAGTGATGGTCTCAATAGTAACCAATGTCTTGAATTAATGCAGAGCACCATGGCAGGGAGCAGTATGAGACAAACACACCAAGACGCACATCCTTGACACATAAGAACTAGGGTGAAAAAGTAAGCCCAAAATCTCTGCCCACATCACATGTTTTCATCTGAAAAGTAAAGCACTCTGAAACTTTAGTGCAATAGTCTGAAAGAGGTTTTGAAATGTGTTTAAGCAGTCTTTGCAGTAAGAAAGTCTGAGTACATCCATGTTTTGCTTCCTCCTCATATCACTGTAGCCAAGATTGTGGTATCCTTACAAAAGCCAGGAAAACAACATCAACATTTGTCTGGAGCCGAGAAAAAGCAATTCAAAGACAAGTGCTGAAAGTTTCCTTCAGAAGGTGTTGGATCCTGTACTTGAACATGACAGCCTTGTAAAGGGCAGCACGTTGATTATCAGCACTACAAGAAGGACCAAGACAGTTTTTCCTAGCTCTTTCTTTGCACACTTGGCAGTGCAAAATGATGATGTAGGAGGGAAATCACTGAGCATAAAATGCTCCTGACTCTCAAAACTTACATGGAAAAAAAAGGAAATAAACTCTTGCAATATCAAATGAAATTATATTATACTTATGCCAGTTTTTCAAGCTGTGAGATTACTCAAGCAGAACTGCTGGTAAGCAGGAGGAGGGCAAACTGGCAAATCGAAACATGTTTATGTCTGTAGGAAAGATTAAGGTCCTAAAACAGAGGGAAAACAAACCTCATCATACTTAGCTAAAACTAAAAAAAAAAAAAAAAAAAAACAACAACCAAATTTTAAAAATCCAGACATATATC
>JAVJGI010000062.1:17447816-17497253 GCA_035590275.1 Ibycter americanus
AAAAAAAAAAAAAAAAAAAAAAAAAACAACAACCACTAAAAAAAAAGAAAAGAATTTGGGAGAAATCCTGATTTAATGTCTCAGAAAAAACCTGCACATTTCAGCATTTCATGAAAGCTGAACAGTAAACTCTCAGGTTCTGCACAGAGGGCTTCAGATTTGAAGGTTAGAAAATTAATTTTCTCACTCCTAAACTTCAGTGAAAAGATTCTCAAGAGCCCTCTTCTTTTTCTGGTTTATATAGCTCTTTTCACTTTCTCGTGGCCAAATGCAACTTCTAATATACGTTAATAGAAAACCTACTTGCAGGTATTAGCAAGGGCTAGCACCTTTTTTTTCCTGACATAGATGCAAAGTCTTTATTTTTATAATGAGTTAATTTATTAGTAATTTTGAAAGGTTATTGAAGGAGAACTTGTGATCAGTCACTAAAAAAAAGGTGTCACAAGTGAACTTGGCTTCTGTGGGAGTACAGAATGACACTCCAAGGACAGACTCAAAGACAGAGTGCCTCTGCTTTTCAGCCTTTAAAGAGTCACCTGGACAAATTTCACTGCGGTGCTGCAATAGGCAAGCATGTTATGTTCCATTAAACCTGGGGAGAGAAATGTTTTTCCCTGTTTTAAGGCTAAATCTCACAGATTCTACTCCAAAAGTTAAGCTGAGTAGGGAATAAATTAATATTTAAACATGCTTGGAATCAGGAGGAGGGAATATTAGTGACATGTGTCACAAGTTCTGTATCTCACCTACCACTTCCCAAGCATACTAAATACAAGGTGTACCATTGCTACCCAAAAATCAGCTGAACAAGTCTGTTTTACTGGTCAGGAAGAACCACAGGGAGAGGCTACACAGCACATGCACATGAAAAAAAGCCATATAAAACCATACAAGTAGGTCAGCCTCTGCTTAAGTACAATATTTTTTTGCCTTCCATTAAAGCTTAGTATCTCAAAGTGTATCAGGTCAATTTCCTGACTGGACATCCAGCCCGTATTTCAAGCTCCCCATTTTCCTGAGTTGTTGATACTGAACCTTAAAATTAAGGAGGAGAGAATGGATCTTTCCTAGAGCTGTCCATGGCTCCATCTCAGGTGGATACGTGGTGTTGGTAGCAGTGAAGACTATAAGGCAGAAAACACTTGTCTTTACGATACATACCCAACTTTGCCTCCAATTGCCTAACGCTTTCAAAAGCTGGGCTTGCAGTCTTGATTTTGTCTGTGCAACAAGCTCTTATGCAAAACCAGAGGTTTTGTAGAACAGAGCTGAGACAACCTTCTCCACTAATAAGCGCAAAGCAAACAATCATCTGAAGACACCAGTCACCTCATTGCAGCAGATGCATCTTTTCCATGTGTGTATTTAAACACATGATAATGTACAGCATATGTTCAGAGTGTAGGTCAGTAGGCATTCATGATCCCAGGCTAGGGGAGAGTTATTCAAGTCTGTTATAAAAAGAGGGATGCAAGTATTGGTATTATTCATCAGTCTTATAAAGAAGAATAATTATCACTGTTAAAAGGCGTAGGTAGCTGGAAATACATTCAGGGGAAACACTGATGAATAAAAGCACAGCCCCCAAATGTTGTCCTTAAAACCCTTTGGTGAATTATAAATAAACAATATCTTAATGACAAACAGACAAATATAAACATAATAGTTATTTTCTCTTAAAAGGGGCCTAACGATCATCTGAGAAGTCGGGCTTACTAAAGCATGCTCAAGTTTCGCAACCAAATGAAATAATTCAAGTTTGAAACTTTAATTAAAAGTGCTTTACAAATTGCATTGATTATGTATGTTTGCACTAATATATTTCTTTGCTCTCTGGAGCAATCTGTTTTCCTTGCTTTCTTTTTTTTTTTCCCCCACTTAATAAATTATCCTCATTTACACAAAATGTTAATGCCAAACTCTTTATTAATAGGATAAATATGGACTTCAGTAACAACAAATTATGCGGTGTCACTATTAAATGATCTGCCCCTTCCCAGCTTAAGTTCACTGTTCGACACCAAGCCTGTGTACAGTTTGGCAACTGCTTTTTGCAGCACAGAACAAGAATTATTTAAAGTAAAGCTTTCGGGAATTACTCCTTTGGAGTGGTCTAGCACAACCTGTTTCCTGTGCCTTATTTTGAGAAAGGACTGTGAACATTCCCTTCATTGCATTGCCCTGTCTCTCACAGTGCTGCACCAATGAGGATGCTTGGTAAAGCCAGTGGCAAGAGCAGACCAACTTGATTTCTTAGCTGATATGAACCGTTCAACATTTAAACAAATATAAGACATGAGACCCCAAATGTATTATGTTTTCTCACAGATTTTGGCTGTTATGCCAGATCCCTCATCCTTACAGAGACCATGCAGACAGAGACAGCTCGATGGAAAGGGGCAAAGGCTGCTGCTGCTTCCATGCAAGCATTACAAGCTGCAAAGCATATGCAAAGATAGCAGTGTCTTGCTTTTCTTATAAAACCTTACTGAACGTTTTTCACAAGAACAAAAACTTGGGACATGGCCTTCAGTAGTCTTAGACACTCCCAACTATAGCACCCAGGCAGCAAGGAAAAGACTGCCCCCAATGCAAAAACAGGGGACAAGGAGGAAAGAATGGAGGGAGTATGTTAAGACAAGTAATGGCTAAAGGCCCAGGAGAAGCTGGTAAGACTGAGATTAGCTGACTTCAGAGGACTGAATAAGAGGACTGAGGAAGAGACTATGATAGACGTAGTCAAGAAGGATATCTGACCACCAAATGAACTTCCTCTTCAAAATGCAGAGCATAGCTTCAACTTCCTAAACCTCACCACTCCTCTGGTATCAGCCATGGGCTAAAAAGCACCTTGGAAAGGGTACTTTTCATTCTCCTTAAGTCCTGGTAAACACAGGTGATGACAATCTGATACTGCTATCAGTTATTCTGCTTCCAAACTGACAAAGATCTGTGTGATAGAGGGCTCCAGTTCTGTCACTTTTCTCATGAGAAAATTTCTGAGTTTTCAGTCTGACTTCTAAAAACGCAGGGATACATAGGCATTTCTTCTGAAGAACCGGTAAGGCTGCAAAGTCACCAATATAAAACTTAACAAATCATAGAATTAAGGTTTTACAGACAGTATCACTTTGTGCAAATTCACTATGATACGGTTAATAACTACATGGTCTTTGACGTCACGTTCTTTACAGGCTCTCCCACATCATTTAGTGAAATAATCAGTACTCAACTAAATGAACACATTTTGGTTTCATTGTTCAGTGTGATGCCACAGATCTTGCATGCTGCAATACTGTTTACCAACACCAAGGGGCTTGGACTTACCTAGTTTTCAATGCCCTCACAGCAGACATCCATTTCTGAGCCAGACAACTACCTTCTCTGTAAAGCAATAAAGAGGATATAGGCAGCTTTAAGAAGCAACTCTTGAGACCCAGTTGAAACACCTGCTTTATGATAAGATAAATCATGCCCTAGAGGTGTCAGCTCCTCACCTTCAGAAGAAGCCAAGGTAGAAATATCAATACATAGTTGGATAAACCCATGTTTATAGCCCTATATTTTTTCCAGACTCCATATGCATATCTTAAGCATGGCTTTTGATATCTTCAGTAGCAGTTGTTGAGTGCTTAGCAGTTTTGAGCATTGGACTTGGATGTAGTCAGTCAGGAACTAAAAGATGAGACCTTTCCAGACAATGACCATGTGAAAGAAGTCAGTGGACAAGTGGTGGCCAGGAGTTTTGTGGCAAAGGCCAAAAAAGACTCTCCCTCCCTCCAGGAAATAGTATTCCCTCACCTAAGAATTTTCCTTTTCCATAATTTACATCTCTCTCAGCTTCCTTTTTGGCATTTCCTATTTTTAGGTGATTTTGTAACTCAGTGACCCTCAGGATGTAGGCCGCGTATGTGCATAACAAAGGTATGGGAGTGGAAGACAAAGGCTACTGCACTGTTATTGCATGCAAAAGCACTCCTGATTGCTTTAGGACTGCTGCAGCTGACCTCCGGAGGGCCATCAAACAGCCAAAGCTTATTTGCTCTGCATAGACAGCGGAGATTTTACAGCAATTTCAAAGGTGTTTACCATCTTCATTGTAACAGAGGAAAAGCAGGCTGGAGAGCTGATCAAATTGCAGTCTGAGAAAAGAGGGAGACAGACAAGGCTGTTGAGAGGGGTCAAGATCTCCAGAAAAATCACATGCTTAGTTTCCTCTAAGATCCTCTGTCCATCTCTTAGCAGGACTGTCTTTTTCTGTCCCTGTCTGACAACAAAAAAAAAAAAAAAAAAATATTCCCCCCCCTTTACAGACATTCATTTTAATATAATATTATGGTGGGTTGACCTTGGCTGGACACCCAGTGCCCACCAAGCGCCTCTATCACTCCGCTTCCTCAGCTGGGCAGGGGAGAGAAAATATAACGAAAGGCTCGTGGGTCGAGATAAGGGCAGGAAGAGATGAGTCACAGTTACCATAATGGGCAAAACAGACTCGACTTGGGGAAATTAATTTATTACCAATCAAAATCAGAATAGGATGATGAGAAATGAAAACTAAATCTTAAAGCACCTTCTCCTCACCTCTCCCTTTTTCCTGGGTTCAGCTTCACTCCCATTTTCTCTCCCTCTTCCTCTCCAGCGGCACAGGGGGATGGGGAATGGGGGCTGCCGTCAGTCCATCACACGCTGTCTCTGCCGCTCCTTCCTCCTCAGGGGGAGGCTCCTCACACTCTGCCCTTGCTCCAGCATGGGGTCCCTCTCATGGCAGACAGTCCTCCACAAACTTCTCCAACATGAGTCCTTCCCATGGGCTGCAGTTCTTCATGAACTGCTGCAGCGTGGGTCCCCCATGGGGTCACAAGCCCTGCCAGCAAACCTGCCCCAGTGTGGGCACCTCTCTCCATGGGTCCACAGGTCCTGCCAGGAGCCTGCTCCAGCACGGGCTTCCCATGGGGTCACAGCCTCCTTCAATCATCCACCTGCTCCCGCGTGGGGTCCTCCACTGTGGCATATGAAGGCACAGTCCCCAGGTGAGATCCTTTATTGCATACATAAGTGCTGGTTATATACAATTGCTAATCTACCCAAATTCTGCCCTGGAATACGCCTATGTGCAGCAAAGCACCTTTGCAGCCAGTTCATACTCCACCAAGCTGCTTACCCTCTCCATGCTCATCTGAGATCTCTTCTCCCCACTACTTAAGCTGCGGGAGGCCTTGGGCACCCCCCTCATTGGGGACAGGTGTGCACAGAACTGACTTGCAGGTGAGCTCAGGGAGCCACATTCAGTACTAGTTGCTTCCTCACTACATTTTAAAGCATAATCACTCTGCAACCTGGCACCCAGACAATGAACAAAGCCTTTTCTCAGAAAGGGCCCCTACACTCCACAGGCTGCAGGTGGAGATCCGCTCCACCATGGACCTCCATGGGCTGCAGGGCACAGCCTGCCTCACCATGGGCTTCCCCACGGGCTGTAGGGGAATCTGCTCCAGCGCCTGGATCAGCTCCTGCCCCTCCCTCTGCACTGACCTGGGTGTCTGCAGGGCTGCTCCTCTCCCATGTTCTCACTCCTCTCCCCGGCTGTAGTTGTGCAGGGGTTTTTTTCCCCTTCTTAAACACGCTGTCCCACAGGCACTACCACTGTCACTGATGGGCTCGGCCTTGCCCAGCAGTGGGTCCATCTTGGAGACGGCTGGCATGGGCTCTGTCTGACACGGGGGAAGCTTCTGGCAGCTTCTCACAGAAGCCACCCCTGTATCCCCTCTGCTACCAAAACCTTGCCATGCAAACTCAACACCAATATACATTTCATTCCATTAGCACCCTGAAACTCCCTCCTGAAACATCCTGCCCTCTGCCACCCTGCAGGCCGGAGCCCTTGCAATGCCTGTTGTTTGTGATGTCCGAGTGTGAAGAAATCATGAAGTGCAGGAAGCATCCAGAAAATGAGAGTTGCCTGGCTTGAAAAAGCCTTTAATCAAAACTCCAGCACCTTCAGAGTGAAGATGAGTTCAGCCACACACCTCAGCAGAGCCAGTTACATGTGCCTGAAAGTGAGATACACAAGTGGGCATGCCTAGATACAGAAAATGAACTGCCTTGAGAGGAAAACTTGATGTAACCACACAGCTGAGGGTACTATCACCATGTGTTTGTTGGTATTTCCTGACGACAATTTTGACACAAGGCTTGGCCTGGAATGGAAGATATATAAATATATATTTCATCTGGCAGCCTGGCCTAGATAAACAGTGTATCATTTTCGTGGATACAGGATTTACAGATGTCTCTGGAGACTAGAAACTCTTGACAGTCCTCAACATTGTAATTGATCTTGCTTGCTGGCCTTTTGCATTCGTATCACTTCAGTCTCTCATATGTTAAATAATTCAACCATCTTATTTTCTGATTGCAGAGTTAGGTTTGACTCATATTTTTTTCAGCAGCGTGAGCCTGCAGAATAGAGAAATGGTAACAGCGGGCTCCTGTGTGGTAGATCACTTTTGTGACAGCGTTTTGTTCTTGCTGTGAGTGTGCGCCACAGTAGTGCCTATTTATATTTTATTCAATAAGTCAAAGTGTAAATTCCAAAAATAAAAGCACAAATGTTTCTTTTATGGGGAAAAATAGTGGTTGTCAAATACTTGTACTTATTTTTGAGGACACGAGTGAGTTAACAGCATGTCTAACCTTTACTAAAGAAGGGTATCTGTGGTATTCAAATACTTTTTCCTTTTCCCCTAATAAATCAGAGGATGGATGGGCAGGTGTCTCTTCTTATGCAAGAGTCTGATACAACACAAAAAGTATTTAACCACTGAACATGGACTCATTGACTTTTTTGCCAGGAGAAGCTGTACTTGCAGTGTTTTACATCTGATGTACATTAGCCCCCGTCAAACAAAACATTTCTCATAAACACATGGAAGGGTCTTTTTATTTGCCCCTTAAGCAGATTGACTTGAAAGTACTTGGTGGAGGAACGCCGGTGACAACTCTTCAGCGCTAACCATATTTTCAAGATTTCTCTGATTAGCTCTCCAAATCCATATGAGCTACTCTAGAGTAAATCTGCAGAAAAGAAAACTGAAAGAGATCCTAAAACATCCCTCAGCTTGTGCTAAATGGGAGGTTCTGTGACTCTTGTCAGGGCAGGAATTGCTCTACAGAATTACACCCACCAGGCAGATTTTCCCTGAACGCATCCTTCTTTGCACCAAGAAGAGTAGCAGGACCACCACACCAGGCGTGATGGTGGCAGTCACAGGCTCTGCGTCCCTTTCCTGCTGCTCTTGCTCCCCCCTGATCACTGCGCTACCACTGCCTGCCTGCTGCCCGTGTTTCTCAAGGGCCTTCTCAGCTCTCCACACCCTAGGGCAATTGCAGGCTCCAAACCTTTTCCAGCGGCTGCGTACATCAGAGTTAAGACCAAACAAGAAATAATGTGGCCTAATAAATACTTAATAGCCCGTTACAAACTAATGAAAATTCCTAATGCTGCCCCTACGTTTCTGGACAGCGTTAAATACCTATATAAGCTAACCTTTACATTTTCCAAACAACAGCTAGTCTAAACATACAACATACAGAAACAGAACAGAAAGCATTTTTAGCATTTTTGTAGGGTGGTGGAGTTGATTTGCTAGCATGTGTATGTTTAAGATGTAGAGTACAAAATATGTTACAGTGCTCGAAGGGCATGTTCAGCTTCTGGTTTTGCGAAAATCCTGCTTGGAGACATACTCAAGGTTTTTTGCCTTTGACAGCTTTATGCTTATGCTATCAACATGTTCATCTTCTCTTGGGGTTTTAGTATTCTGAATGTTCCTGCTACAGTGTCTTCAAATCAAAATGATGAGACACAAGCAGGCACTATCTTAAACATGTCATTTTCGGTAATTGACAGGGACTGCTTACTTGCAGACCCTCATGGCTGTAACCCAGGCAAAGAGCTTAAGCTCTATATTGAACCATAACTCTAAATTTAGAACCATTGTGGTCCTTTATTAATAATAGCAATACCCAGCACTTAAGTATAGCAGTGCCTTTTATAGAAGAATCTTGAACATGCAGTGAAAGCACTAAATAAGCCACAAAACACCCTTGGGTAGTTCAGGATGATTATTATTCCTTCATTTTACAAAGGAGCTTCAAGAGGTCGGTTTTTTTTCAGTAGCAACCATTACTGCTTCATCTAAGTATTTGCAAGGAAAACCAGGTCTGCCTAGCTAAGTTGTTCATAGGTTTTGTGGACCGCTCTGCTTTTACTCATAAATTTTAAGGCCATGAGGAATGACTATGATCATCTAGTCTGACCTCATGGATAGCACAAGACTCTTCTTTCTGGCTGGAATATGGAAATTTTCCAGTTCTGTAGAGCAGTATTATATCCATACCCTTACTACACATATTATACACTCTATAAACATATGCCATACACACAGTCTGAGGAAATCAGTCCTGTTAGAATCAAATCAGAGGTTTTGTGACCTGTCAATCTCTTATATAAATTCATTTCACAGTTCACCTTCCTCAGCTGAGTACATGTTATTGCCAGCCCCCACACTGCAGCACCGTGTTTTATTGAGAGTGGACTCTACTCATGCACCACCATGGCTAAACGTTGCAGAGGTTTGTTGTAATTAAGTACCGTGCAGTCTGGTGTCTTATTGCCCAGAGTAAATTACATCCTTACTGTGGGCAGAATATTTAGTGTTCAACAATAAAAGATGATAGATGTCTGCAAGGAATATTTTGTAACAATTACCCTGTGCCACGTGCTCTCCATTAGCATAGCAATGAACTACTCTCTTCTGAGATAATGTGAAGGAAAATCTACCACAGAGGTTTTCTCTCTCCTTCTATATTTAACTCATCTCAAACATACAAGATGTGAGAACAAAACAGAGTGGGCAAGACAAAGCCATTACGACAATGCATGAGTACATGCATACATTCATCAGAGAACAATAGGATGAGAAAAAAAAAATCAAAGATAAACAGATACACTATAAGTATGTATACATACCACAGCAAACTGAAGCTATTTTTTTTACTGGTTTGCTTAATGCCATAGAGGCATAATTCTGATCACACTGTATTCAAGGCAGAATTGCCATGTGTAAACCACCAGGCATCATATCTTTACTATTCAGAAGTGGTTTCTATCAGACATATACAGAGGATTTTTCCTACTCAAAAACCTTTTCCTGGGAGCCTTTTTGTCCATTGTTGAACCAGTGGCTGATGACATATCAATGGAAAGGCCCACTTTCTGGTGGACACCAGACTGGGCTTTTAAATGTGTCTTTTCCATCAGAACCTAGTGGTTTTTAAAAGCAGCATACTGTTCAATAATATTCCAGGTTTTGGGAGAACATAATGTCAAAGTGCTTGTAAATAATAAAACCCAGGAAATGAAAGGAGAGGATATGAAGAAATGATGGGAGAAAAATGCTTCCTACTCACAGCATCTTGCCAACAAATAGAAATGCTTGAGGAAGGTCATTGTATTCGGTGGTAGAGATACAAGTGGAATATGACTTGGTAACCTTTGTTTTGGTTTCAGTAGAAATGGAGCAGAAGTTGTTTAGGTGTCCTGTCAGGGTCTCACATACAGAGAACAAAAGAAATGCATGTCTTAACAACAAATCTGCCTTCCAATAAACCCCAGAACAAGAAAAGAAACACACACAGGGCACATGTTAAATCAATACTTTCAATGTCCAACAGAAAAGAAATGTTTAAAATGTTGCTGTTGAACCAGCTGTAATTATGGTAACAAAGAAAGGGAGAGGACAGAGAAAAGAGAGTACCCAATTAAAAGAAGATAGAAACTAGGGACTTAAAGAAAATTTTTAAAATGAAACAGACTCTGTTAGGCTCGTGATGCATCCACATTGCACCAGCAGCCCAGTATGAGAAAAGGTTTGTTTTGCTGGGAGTAGTCTAGTACCCCTTCTCAGCCAATGGTGCTAGTTGCAGAACTCCTCTGTCCCTCAAGAAAAGGGTAAAAAAGATATTGAAAGACTGCAAGCATTTATGGGATCTCTGAAAGTGGCTAGTGCTCAGCATGGTTTTAATCACACCATCTGCCACGTGAGGAATCATGGGTTGAATACACGTGCTTAACAACTGTGGACAGAAGGGCACAGGCAACAGGACATGCAGAATGAAAGGCTAAGACTACAGATTATTCCACTCTGTGAAATCAAACTCTTGACAGTTATTTGTCAGACTGCTGAGTGCCTTTTCTGACAGGTCTCTTCAGGAGAGTCTGTCTCTTGAGAATAATGGAGGTTGCACTAACTTTTGAGGAAGGCAGAAGTGCAAGTACAAGAATACAAGGGGCTTCTACAGAGACAGCGCTGCAATAAAATTGGCATAAGTGAGCAAAGGAAAAGGGGGAAAAATCAGTTGTATGAAGTATCATGGACACACATCTTTGTGCTTTTCTGCATAGAAGCATGGATTTTTTCTCTTTTGATGCATTTTCAGTTAAAATGTCACTGCTCTTTTCAGATAGAGAAAACACTGGTTTTCATGCTCTTTAGAATATATCCACCCAAAAAGCAAACAATTTGTAACACAAGACATATGCCTTATTACCTCTGACACACATGCGCACAATTCTCCCTCTCATACATAGAAGACCTTGTCATTGATTTGTTACTGAAAGCTCCTATGAGGTCAATGAAAGTCTGGAAATTGTGACCATATGTTTCAGTTTTGCACTTGGTTGGGTAGTTACTGACACCTTCCTTATCCAGGATTAAAGCTTCTTTATCACATCTTATGTTTCAAAGATATAAGTTATTTTAAAGTAATTGACTGAGATAGTGATCTCTGGAATTAAAATAAGTGTAATTTGCATGCACATCTGCTTTGCTATAAATTGTTGGCAAGGAAATGCAGTATCTAAACTTCAGCTGCTTTGATCATCCCTGCGTTAAGTTTAATATGCTTGCAGTGAGAAATATGTGAATAATAAACTAATTTAACAGGAAGGAAGGAAAGAAGGGAGGGAGGAAGGGAGGGAGGTTGGCCCAGCCTCTAAATGAAAGATAGTGACATTACCAAAATTTGTAAAAAGGCCCTTACTGATTTTTTTCTGTCCTGTCCTGAAAGGTTTCATGTTTTGGATGATAATAACAGTGTAACTGCAGCAGTGTTCCCAGATGTATAAGGATGTTTCTAAGATATAACTTTTGGTTTTAGTTAGGTGTTGCTGAGATAGAAGTTAAACCAAAGGAGAAAAAGAAGTCCTTACATACAAAATAATAGAACCACAGAATTCAGGTTGGAAAAGGTCTTTAAGATCATCAAGTCCAACCATCAACATAGCACTGCTAAGTCCACCACTAAACCATGTCCCAAAGTGCCAAATCTATACATCTTTTAAATACCTCCAAGGAAGGTGACTACTCTTTCACGTACATGTACCTTTGACTTAGCCAAAATATATGGCCTGAATTGCATGGTATGAATCTTCTAAGTGGTTTTTGTCTAAGACTCACACAAGATGAAATAAATTCAACATTCAGAAAAGTTTCAGGCTGGTCCTACTCTTATCAATGCAATTCAAACTGGAATGTACCCTGGCCATTCTTAGGACTTTTCTATGATAAATGAAGCTAAAATTATTGATCAGCTTTTTGCATAGTGCAACATAACATAATGGTTTATAATAATGGGGAAAATTCTCTAAATTTCTATTGAACATCAAGAAAAATTAGAATTTTTTTTTACTTTCTCCCCCCTAAGAAAACCCCATATTCTTTGCAGTAAGTCTTCAGACAGTTTTATTTTTGTGTATTCAAAACCAAAAGCTTTCTAGTGATTCTGTTTTTAATATCATTTGACAAAGGACTATAACAGGTATCTGGGTGCCAACAAATCTAAATCCTAGTTTAGCAGGTGCTGCAAAAAATCCCAATCTCTGCCATAAGAATCATAAAGAGACAATAGGCAGCCAAGGAAAACAAGCACGTTACACACAAAAAAGAGAGGGGCACAATGAAAGGTTAATAGTGATTATTTCCTATAACTACTGTTTGAAACATAAGGTATTTTACTTTGGCAAACCAATACTAAGAAGGATATAAATACCAGAGGGAAATAGCAAAAAGGCCATGAGGAGGCATGAAGAAGATGTAGGAAGAAATGGAGAGGTCCAGAAAGGAAATTAAAGGCTCTGAAGATGCCTCTGAAGAAAGCCAAGTAGAAGGCCTGAGGGATAAGAAAATCTGAGCCCCACTGTTAAAAGCAGCCGCAGCCCACGGTGAAGCAGAAGCTGAGAGGGCAGAAGGCAGTCTGTGTCTGCCACTGTCAGGTTAATTGCACATAATCATCTGTGTTACACTGCCCACCGCCTGCTTGCCAAGTCCTTCCACTGGCTTGAAACATGGATGATAAACCTTTCAGAAAAGAGACTGTCTTTTACATGAAGATTTGGTAATTTTGTAGTTAGCAGAATGGAACAATTTCTGACTCAGGTCTCCCACAACACAAAGACCGTTATTAATTGCAGAAATTGTACAGCCCTCTGCAGTCATCAATTACACTGTGTGGTTAACGCAGTGATTTTCCTCCTATGGCCTACAGACTCCCAGAAAGTTAATATTTCTAGGTCCACAAAAAGTAACTACAACAAGCATTCTGTTATAAACAGACTACTAAATAGACTACACAGGAATCCACAGCTTTCCTGGAAAGCACAGAATCATGAATGCATTGAAAAAAGACAGAAACTGCCAGCCTTGTATCATTTTGCAATAATCAGCAGAGGAGGAAGAGAGACTCTGCCTCCGTGGCCAGCGTGTGGTCTGTGCCGTGTTAGGGAGCAGAGGGGCAGGGGAGGTCCCATGGGATCCACTCACCTGGCGCCAGGGTGCTGCCCTGCGGGCTGTCACTCTCTCCCTGCGGGTAGCAGAGGCATGTCCCCGCAGGTGACAGCATACAGATTGGATGAAGAACTCTGCCTCAGGCCTTCATCATTTGTATAATCTCTTCTTTTTTTCTTTTCTTTTTTTTTTTTATTTGCACGCCTATAATTGGAGACATTATACCATTTGTCTAATTGAACATACGGTGAAGAGAGTTTCCTTGACAGAGCAGGTGTTTTGACTAACACTTAAGATGTATCAAGGGTTTAAGAAAGGGGAAAGAGAAAAGACGGTTGTACGACCTGCTATATTTCGCTGACTTTCTCTTGTTTTAAGAAATGCTGCCCCTGGAAGGCTGTTGAGCAGAGCAGGTCAGGGTGTTACCAGCTTGTCCTCGCTGACACATTTTGCATTTATACTGTCCATGTTCATTTTACGGACTCAGGCAGAGACACAATACTAGGTAAAAGTGTTAGCTACATATTTATTGGAAACATGCTTTTAATTGTTGGCCTGCTTTCACTGCTGATTATTCTTGTTTCTACCTGTTTTATAACCCGCTTCTGCCTAGTAACACATTTCTGTGGTATTTTTTCCCCTGTATTCTTCATGGATTATTTTTAATAATTTTTATTTTTAGTCATTCAGAGGAGGATTTCCCCCAATGTTTTGGTATGTTTTCATACAATTTGGGGGTGGGGGGACACACCAACAAACAATCATTTTAAAAAGGTCTGATTTTCAAATAGGCAGTATCAGATGTGAAAACACAACAGCGTTCAGCTGCAAGAATTTCTATATATTGGTAAATAAAAGAAGATACGGGGACACTCGAAATACAGATTTTTAATAATGACATTATAAGAAACAGGCATTTCACCTGAAAGGATCCTTGAGAGACAATATAATCAATTTCTTACATTTAAGCAGGATTGAATGTGCCTACACTATTCCTGGCAGATGCTTGTCTAACCTGATCTTAACCATGATCATGCTCTCAAAACCTCTCTAAGCAATCTGTTTCCACAAATAAGTAGCCTTTTAACATAAGAAAGGTTTGGTGGATTTTTTTAATGCCTTACTGTCTCATCCAGATTTGCCTTGCTGCACTGAAAGCCCATTTCTTTTTGTCCTATCCAGAGAGAAAAAAAATTAATGTTTGGAGGGATTGGTTTTCTCTTATTCAGAATAAAGAATAAAAACCTTCTCTCCTTAAGAAGATAAAGACAGGTACCAGTTTTCATTCCCTCAGAATTTCACTCACCCTCCACAAATTGCCAAAGACTAATAATGACTCATGGTTGATTAAGCCGGTTCTTCCAATATCCTGGCACAGATGTCATGATTCAGATTAATTTGTTAAACTGCTTTAAGTGTTCTCCCAACTGTCTTTCCACTGGTCTGACCTGAGCTTTCACCCACTTACTGCCAGCCTAAATAGCAGTTGGCCAAGTGATAATCTGAGGAACAAAGCCAAGACAGCTTTAAATATTTCTGTATTTAAGGTTGGATCTGTCCACAACTTTCCGTCTTCACTGAGTGGAAGGTTTTACTTCCTGCTGTTGTACTTATATAATGATTTATTTAATACTGCATATTCTTGGTTTGCTTATCTTTGTACGTCTTGGGTTTTCTGAATTTTTTCTTTCAATCTTATTTTGTACTTTACAATTCATCCCTAGTAACTTGACCAAATCTCCACATCTGCTCTTTTTAGACTTAAAATACGCTTTTAGCTAACCTTTTCCTTATAGTACTTTAGAACTGCCAACTATTCCTAGCTCCTTTCTCCATCTCAGACTTGCCTCCTGTGATTAGCAATACCACTGCATCTGTAAATCTGAAACCACATGCAGAAACCTAACACAACCTTTGCACACAGCAGGAAATGAATTTCAGAAGTGAGAAATTACTTGCAGAACAAATATGAACTCCTCCTATGTATATGAACTTGGGAAAGTAGCCTTTCAAATGGTACATGAATTTGTCAGGTTTTGAAATGTGTAGTGACGGGTTAATGCATTGAATCCCAGCAGTCAATGGTGAAGAAAACAGACTTTCATAAAATATATTACTATAATTCAGGAAGCTGTGTGAAGAATTAGAACCAATTTAAAAGTTAAAGACAGCCTTTCTGAATGACAAGAGTCAGCTTAGTAAAAGGTTCTGTTGTTAGGACAGTATTCACTAGATGTCAGGATAACATGCTTTGACTTTAAATAACAAATGCTACTTATGAATTTACTTAACAGATAACAGACAAAGATATTTCCAACTAATCTTTGTCCTATAAAAGTTTGGGTGTTCCCATGGGGACAGAAATGAGGCTCACTAAAGTCAGTGCAAAGCCTCAGTTTACCTCAATCGTCTCTCGATCCACCTTTAATGTGTATGATAAGATAACGTGAAGTGAAAAACTTGAAGATAAACATAAAGCATAACTGAAGAGCTCTGCAGTCACACAGACTTGTTAACCACATGGAGGTACGTGGCATTGCAGCTCAGATACAGAGAAATAAATAAAGTCTATCCCATAAGTCAAGTCTGAGAAAAGAATAAATAGGTGGCAATGTAGAAAGATCTATGGAGCTGTTTATCCTGTTGGTATTGAGCCAAGTTATGGCTATTGGAGAACATATCATTCAAGTGACTTTTATACTGCTGTATAATGGACTGATTAAATAGTCTTATAAAACATTAAAGAACATAGAAAAATTACTGCAGATTAACAAAAAAAGGTTTGACAAAGCTTTGGGAGAGAGGAAAAATATCTGAAAAGATACAGAGAACTCTGCAGGCATCCATATATATATATATACACACACAGAAATTATAATTCTCAAGTCATTGGCACCCTCACTACAAGAGATTTACAAGCCTGTACATGCTGGTTGCTCAACAAATTGAAAATCCAGAAAGATAAGCAGAAATTTATCAGGAATCTTCATAAAAGCATGGAGATTTGCAGTTGCATAATAGGATGTGAATATGCATTTTTCCAAAATTAAATTACAATATCTTTTCTACTTGAACTGTTAAAAGGTGGTATTTAGAGCACATTTCTTCTTCTGGGGACCATCACAGTTCCAGACGGCAATGGATTTTGGATTTTGGATTTCATAGCATTACATCTATTTTCAGACAAAGCAAATTAGTCAAATAGCCATTCCAGCCAAACAGACTTTAGTGCCTTTAACAAATAACTTAATGCAACCCAAAAAGTGAATAGTAACAGGAAGACAACACTGCCACTGCCCTGAGAGAACAAAAAATACATAGCTCTACCCAACAGCAGCTCAACGTTCCCCCCTTAAAGTAACAGCCAAAATGTATTATTCTTCTCTTAAAAGACAACACATGTGAAGTGCCAAACTGAACCCGATAACTGAGCCACATACAGATTTCCCTTCTACAAAAAGTTTCATAAACTGCTATCTCTTACCTAAGGGATTGCTAGATTATTCTAAGCTTGAAGAGAACACTTGAAGAGAACACAATGTTAGAAAAAGCTGGTGAGAAACAAGTAGGTATTTCCTGGCATTATTGTGATTCACAAATTTTGTCCTTAGGTACTTAGAAATAACTGAATCAATATTACAGATATTGGGAGAGGACTGAGGTTTTACACAGGTTCAGGACATAAAGTTACCTTTATGTCCTGGGAAACACTTAAAGGGAAAACACATGAACAATAATGACTGCTGAAAGGTTTCACCTTTTCTTTTTTTAACATCATACAGGGTTTTAGCTTCTTAAAGAAAAAACCTTTTTAAAGCCTTTCTGTGGCACCAGAAGATTGCACCATGAGGCTTCAGCCCAACAACTTCAGGGATTTCCTACCCCATGGCAGGACGAAGGCCAAGATCCTTTTGTCAGCATTGACTGTGACCTTACATCTAATGATCAGCAGTTTATAAATGTATATAAAACATCTGCATTTCAAGCTGGGCATTGCTTTGAACTTTGCTATAGATACTTCTGAAATGGAGAGATGATCTTCAGGGTACTTGCTGCCCTTGGAAGGGTCAGAGAGGGAATCATTTGGCCCAACAGGTGTAATTAGTGCTTGACCAAGAAAAATGAAAGGACTGAAACTGTCTTCTCCTTTTCAGGAGCATTCTCTATTATCCTGTCTGTCCACACAAAAGTCATGGTCTACTTTTTATTCTTCTTTTGTATCTGTTTCTTTGAAAACAAACACGTTTTAATTTAGCTGTACAAAGTGCTTAAGTTCAGCCCTTGGTCTGTAAGTGCCAGTAGCAATCCCACCAGATGCATGACCGCAGTTCTCGGTCATATCTGTACCGTAAATATTTACAGCCCAAAGAGTTATGCTACAGGGTTTGGAAAGATGAGATATTCTGGTAGCACAGTGGTATTTACACGACCAGGTGTACACGATCAAATTAGAAAAAGGTTATACATCCTGTGGGAATGACTCAAGAGGAGCTCAAGGTACTCTCAGAGCACAAAAAGCTGCAGGTTACCTCTTCTGAGCTGACATTTGGCAACAGACCACATGCACTTCCAGTCATTTGAATTGCAAAGTGAACAACCAGCATATAAATCACCTAAAATCTCAGACATTCACCTGTCAATGCTACAAAGAGTAGATTAACAGCACTTAGCTCTGACTAAGCGAGAAGTGACATCAGGGTTACTCCATGTTTTACAGTTGATATTTCATTTTTGTTTTCATCTCTGCTTTGCTTTTGCATTATACTTTGTTAATTGCTTCAGGAAATGGTTAGAGTTTACAGGCTGCCTGGAAATTGGGATTTTAAGAGAATGTACTGAAGCGCATTGATCTGAATGATATTGAATCTATTCTTTCCCAACGGTGCATAGCAAGTGACCTTACCCAATCGCACAAATCTACTGCTCTTCCATTAATAGCTTACAACTCATGGTTCCAGTTTCCATCCATATTAAACATATTATAAATCTTTAATGTGAGAAGCAGCCAGCCAATGTGCAGGACTCCGTAATGTATTGAAACTCCTGTGCTGTTTGAAATTGTGGTTAGCTCCTGGGAATGGGTTTTCTCTGGGCAGGCAAGGACTCTCTGCTGGAATATGCTGTTAGAAAAGGCAGTGACAGGTAAACTTCCTGCTCAAAAAAACCCCCCACACCCAATAACACCTTTATGCAAGTCATCCTGAATATATGAACACATGCACTCACCAGTAGCCTTTATTGAACACAAATCATTCCCCCAAATATAGCACAGGTACAGGACACTCTCAGCACCTCACCTTGTCTTCTAGCATTTAGTGAGTGACATTATATCTTGAGCAGCTGCTTCAGAGAGTCTATCCAACATTTTGACTAAAAAATTACATTACTTTTTTTCTTTGTTCCTAAGCCAATGGTCTCAAACCCCTACACAAGCTAGTGCTTGACAGAAGACCTATGCATTCTTAGCAATAAGACATGGAACAGAGACCCAAACTCAGAATTGTCCTTTAACGCTGCTGTTTTGTCTGATAAATATATATTCAATTATATGGTGGGGTTTCATCTGTCATATCCATCAGTATTGTGCCACTATAACTAACAAGCATTTTCAGGAGCTCCGATAAACTGAGAAGCAAAAGTTCTGGTAATTAGTTGATGCAACCACTGTCCAGAGCATGAGGGTCATTTTTGTCCTTGTTATTCCAGTCACTGGAAACACATATGGAAAATCTGAGATTTTAGCTTTTCATTTTGTTTTTGAAGCAGCAAAGTGTCAGCTATCATCAACTATATGCAATGTACCTGAAGACGAATGAGAAAGGAAATGTCAACAAAACCTTATCTATAGCAGTGTCACCAGATAGTGCCATAGTACAATATCCACATAGACAAGAATAACCAGAACGGTGTCTACCACTTGTTTTCAACAAGGCAAAGTCCATGTAGTTTAAACTTAAAAAAATAATAATCTTTTTCTAAAGAAGTTGTAGCGGCAACTTGTAGCCAATTTGTAGTTACTACAGATAAATATAGATTTATCTACTTCAGCTCTCCACAGATGAAAATTGATGAGAGGATAGTCATTATTAAAGGAGGTGTTATGCTGAAGAAAAATGGATTAGGATTGTAATTTTCAAAGAAGGGCTTATGTTTGCCTCACAAAACTCGTGCCTGGAAATGTCCATGAGGCTGCGATGCCAAGCTTAGCTTGGGGTTGGCAGAACAAGGAAAATTAATCCGTGCACAAGTTTTTCTCTTCTTGAGAAACATTTATGAGAACTTCAGCATGTCCTGCCAGAAATACATCTCTTGAGTATGCAGCTGAACCCAGCCCATGCCCCTCCACCAGGGGAGGCAGGACAGCCCCAGATCCCAGCCTGATGGAGAGGGGATGCACAGTGTCCTCTCCCGCCTTCCCTCCTCCCTTGTTTCCATGACACTCTGTGTTATTAAAGGTGCGTTTTGCCAGAAGATTAGCCTGCAGTTTCTCCATAAGTGGCTCCCCCGACTCCACAGCCTGTCCGGGGTGGATCAGTGTGGGACCAGGGAGGAGCAGCTCTGCCGGGCTGCAGCTGGCAGCTGAGCAAAACTGCACCTCAGCCTCCCCCGTGCCCAGCTGAATTAATGAGCCTGGTCTCGCTGGGTGGAGAACTTTTATTGTGAGAATAATCTGGGGCCCTGAGAAGCCACCATTTCCCCCAGGCACAGGACTCTGCTAAAAGCATTTCTGTTTTCTAATATCAACTTTTTTCATAAATAAATTTCATAAGCAAATTTCTCTGTCAAAAAGACAGGAGTTTTGCTTATCTCATTAATGCTTTGAGAGTTTGCAGGTAAGCCTGGAAAGGTTTACAAATTCCCATTTTTTAGTTCCAATACCTGCGACTGGATATGATTTTGTAAGGAGCTTAAACAACACATTTTATATTTTTTTAAAGGACCCTTAAAACATATGCCTGAACATGCATTCTCCTGGCTAACAAAACCCATGTTTGTTGGTATTTTTCATACCTGCTTTCTGATGCTGTGGCACAAGCCAGCTGCTTGTTGAGGGAATTAGACACTAACAAAACTTCCTAGTAAGTCTGTGCTGTTCATAAACCCGAAATAAACCAAAACTCCAGAGGCTTATGCAGATTTAATTTCCTCCCTCAATAACCTTGCCAAATAATTCCTGCACACCACCAAACTTTGTGTGAAGACCAAAGGTCTACTTTATGGTGTTAGTGCTGCTTTACTGTTTCATTCCCTGTAGGAGTGAAACTAGAGCAATGCAGGCTCTTTTCCCATTGGAATAATGGCATGACTTCAACATGGATGATATTAAACCTTACCAATAAAAGAAAAGGGTATCTGGTGTATATAAAGAAACACTTACTGTCTTTGCCTTCACAGTTCTTACCCAGAAACTATGGACCTGTGACCATGAGAGCTGGACTCAAGGGGAAACGTGCTGTGCTGCCCCTTGTGTTTCCTCTTACTGATGGATGCTATTCACCACATATTTAAAAAACATTTAAAACTGACCTACCTTCTACAATAAAACATTATTGCATGGTGCAGAGGAAATGGTCATACATAAAGCAGTGCCCTCCACGTGCCTGAAAGTTTTATTCATTTTCAAGGCAGGGTCTCAGTGGTATGTCTCTAACAAAATCTTGTTTCAAAAACAACTCAACTTTGCAAACTAATTCTGCATAAACAGCATCAAGGTGTTTGTCATGTCTTCATGATTTACAAGACAGTTGTTCATTTCACAAATAAGGAGATGGGTATTACTGACTCCAGCTAACCTAGAGCTCCTTCTGTGTTACTCCTGAGTCATACACAACCTCCATCACTGAAGTTTTCACAGGCTGCATCCTTTCTGTGTGCCTTTAGTGTCCTCTCACAAATTTAAGTGGGGACTCAACTTGGCACCACAAACCAGATGTTATTTAATGGTTCTCTTGTGCTGGGAAAGTTAGAAGCAAATCCATTTCAGCCCTTTCCAGGTGCATCTGCAGGGCCAAGAACAAGAAGAAAATAAGAAGAAAAAATTCAGGAAATTCCTCTGCAATGAGCAAAACTAAATCCAAATCTGCATACACACAGGAACTGAAATTGCTCCGTAAGAACGCACCACTTTTATATATTAGCTCTCCAAAGATAAACCGCCCTTTAACATGTGAATTCTGGACATCACACATAAGCAATGAGAGAATGAAATTCCAATTAATAACCTTGGGCACTAAGAGAAAAACTCAGAAAAGAAGCACACCACTTCTACTGTCCCTAGCAGCCCTACCCATACACAAGGGGCAGAGAGAGTTTGTGATAAAAAGAAACCCTGTCAAGGACATGTCACCATAATAGGGGTGTTATTCACTCTTCGTTTTCTTTATCCTGAGGCTATTCCACCTCCGGTCATTGCAGAAAAGGGTATGTTGCTACTTACAAATGAAGAGTAACCTAATATAGTTTTATTATCAGACTCTGGTAAACTGGGAAACATAAACAGTGACTCAAGAAAAAGAGATCTTACCTACTTAATGTCAACAAGTGAACATACATGAACAAGAGGTCAAGGTGGAAAGCAGCCAGCTCTGAACTTTGATCCATTGCAATGGTCACAAGAGACTTTCATGGGGACTGCAGCATGCTAGAAGACAAAAAAAAAAAGGACATTATATGGGAGAAAAGCATACAAGAAAAATATTTGCCTGTTTCATAGAGATGTGTTAATGGAGAAAAAAAGAAGTTCAATTCCTCAGAGTGTAGACAGGACATCATAAAAGCTACCAGAGTAAATGTTAAACTGTGAAAAGCATATCAATTAAGAAAGTTGTATGTTTAACTAGGTTAGAGGTTACTGTATATTTTTAGCCAACCTATATCTTACCTCACATATTAACACACAGCTCTATGAGCACACTCACCTGGAAAAAAGTATGGTTTGACCACTTACAGGGGCTCCAAGGATCAGCTGCAGATCACTTCCAACGACCAAACGAGTCCTCAGGGGCCCCACCAGCTGGAGAGCCTCTGACACCTGGGTCACAGCACAGCACCTCTGGTGACACTGGGAGGCGAAGGCCATCCCTTCCCTCCATTACTGCTGCCCCTCCACCTGCACAGCACAGACACTCGTGGGACTGTGCTAGGAAACAAACTACAGAAATGGTCCAGACTGAAATAACCCTCCAGATGAGCTACCTGACAGGCCATGAGCTTTACTTCCAATTGCCTGTTTAAAAGATTTTTTTTTCCTTCCCTCCCCTCCCCCACAATTAGAGCTGTCATGACTGCTTAGGTGTGCTACAGTTTGAAAACTAACTTTGCAGATTTTATTCTTTTTATGTAGCTTTGCACATTTCATATGTTTTTTTTCTGAACCTGCTGGGAATTCTGCTATGGCCATTTTGAACTGAGCCCATGCCAGGCAGGACCATAAAGCAGTGTCCAAAGGAATCAGCTATGAAGAACAAGCTAGAGAAGTATATGAAGTGCAGAACTGTTCTCATTTTTAAATACAAAATATACAACTGCATTGCATTATCTTCCAGTTAGTAACACTTGCTGAATAATTATATTTTATTGTATCTCATTTCTTTAATATCCTTTTTCTGGACAAATAAGCAGCATGTGTGATTGTAGGCACTGACCACATCTGCTCCAGTGTATTCCAAAAGAAGCATAACGTACGATCCCCATCTATTATTTACCAGATTAGTTGCTGGACAGTAAAAGCAGAGCTCTGCAGGTTTTATTCTCAGTGGCAGAGGATGAAGTCAAGAGGAGTGGCAGTGTTAGAGCAGCATCGCCGAGTGACCCCCATCGGCATTGCACAAGGGAAACTTCAGCGTCGCCCACAGAGTCTGCAGTCCAACACCAAAACACTTCTAAAATATTTTTGCCATTTTACCTGTAAGCACACAAGGTTTTTGTGTAGTAGCAAGCGGGGAAAGGGGCACGGAAGAGGTTTCTGCCTGGCATGAAATAGACATGACCCGAGACCCACCATGCCAGGCCCAGTTAGAAGAGGACGCCTCCAGCACTGACAGAAATCATTTACAGCTCTCGTTTGCTTCTTTCCTTCCCTCATAAATAAGATAACAGGCACATCATTGCTGGGACACTCCCAGCCTTCTTGAAAACTGCTGGCATTTCATAGCTAAAGACAGGAATTACATGATGAAATGGGTCATTAAATAAAGCAGCTGCTTTTATTGTAGCACATTACCTTCTGTGTTATTCCCGAAAAAATGCTTACGCTTGGGCTAAGTGCATGCTCCATTCCTCCAAAGCCAGCCACTGAGTTTAAACCATTTGTCAAGCATTAAGGGATTCAGATCCACACTATTGAGGTCACCCACTGCCTCATACATTCATTTGCTATACTTTCTTTTTTTTTTTTTTTAATCCAAGGCGCTTCTTTACAGTAACCCATATATGGTACCTGGCTCCATTTCTTGTAATGTCGTATAGCTCTTATGGCACCTGTCAGCATCTATAGCTGCTCCCAGGGTAACCTGGGAGGTAATCCTCAAGGAATAATAGTCCTGATCAGGGAGCAGCTTCTTGGGTTTGGGGGCTTTGTGTTTCAAGTTTAAGGTAAACATACTGCACCTGTATCTGTCAGCCCAGCTGATTTTTCCAACACATAGAAACACCTTGTGGGAACCACAGAGCAGGTGGTACACATGGGAGTCTGGGAATTTAAACTGGGGGTTTATTTTCCAGAAAAGACACAGAACACATCTTAAGCAAGGACAACAGAGCGTAACAAAGTATAAAGGGAGGTAAAGGGGGAAGGAAGAGGGGGACGCCCTGAAAGTCCACCTCGCAGCGTGCTCAGTGGCAAAATCATGTCCTTTTAGCTTCAAATCAGGTGGATGTGTGCAGCTTGCTCTTTTGTTTCTGCTGGAGGAAACTCTGTGCTGATGCTTAGATGAATGGTCTCCCACCTAACGTGCACTTTCAGTTTATGGAAATGCAACTTCTAACATTTCAACTGCTTCTGTCAAAAGTCATTTTGATGCTAGATAACATTGCTGAGCATTGTTTTATTGGAAGGTGGGTTTTTTCTCACAGTTGCAATATGTGTTTCCTACCAAAGTTAAAAATAATGCAACAAATGTAGAAAGAGAGTAATTCCACGGACAGCTATTCAGTGGGACTCTTCAGACTAACCTATTAAAAGAATTTTGTACCGGGATGCCCTCCCTCTTCATTTTCAGGTTTGTTGTTGTTTGGGGTTTTTTTGAGTGTGCCTCTAGATATTGGTATTCCAATGGGACAGGCATCCATTGCACCTACCGCCTACAGAGGCATCCCAGATGTGCCACAGTCCAAGGAGACTTTTAAAGATTAAGGTGCAGCAGCTTCAAACACCACAGCATTGCCCTACAGCTGAGGGTGCCCTCACCAGGCATTGTCAGGGCCACGTACACATCTCCTCCTCCCTTGGCATGGACACTACAGGCACAGGCTGGAAAAGCCACTGCCAGGTCAGAACACACTCTCCACAGCATCCTCCTTGCGCCAGGGAGGTCTGGGTAGAGAGAGGAATATTCCTTTGTGAAAGGGAAGAAGGTGAAAAGAGAAAAGGATCTGCAGAAACCAGCAGTCCTGCTTCTTTCATGCATTAGTAAGGCAGAAACAGATTTCCTTCCCCATTACAGTAACGTGGGTTTTTACTCTTGTCTGACAGACCCATTTCCTCACTGCAGCATCACCTCTCACAGCTGCCTGGGTAGCAGACAGGACAGGATGCCTTGTGCTGCCCATGCTGTGAACACATCTCAGTATTTTTCACCAACTGCTACTTCTCTTGCACTAACCTCAGCATAAAACTCACTGTTTAAGGTTGTCCAGGCTGTCAAAAGTGTGGAGCTGTCTTGCTGCCTTTCAGCGATGTGGGCAATCCAGTCCTATAGGATAGAGGACTAACCAGGGACAAGGCAGGAGGACAGAAAGGGACTGGTGATGAGATGGAGGATCAGCACAGCAGCAGCCTTGGAGAGCTTCCCCAACTCGCTAGAGAGAGAGAGGTCGAGGGAGTCGCAGGGAGAGGAAGGACTGGCCAGGGCGGCTGCCCCTCTCACACAGCCCCAGAGCCACTGCAGCAGCTCAGCAGAGCCCCAGGGGCAGAGCCCGGCAACAAGGTCGCGGTCCTACGCCTGTTTTCCAGAGCACCTGCTTCCTCTGAAAAGCATGAAACTACATTCTTGACCTTTTTTGCCCCCCTTTTTTTGGCTCCAGTGAGTCAGTGAATTACCTGAGGTGGGGTAGGGGTGGGAGGGGCGGAGGGACCGCAGTCCTCCTCTGTGCAGGGGGTGAGCAGCGTTACTTTACACTGCCTGCTCCTCCTGTGTCACTCCTCCACGGAGGTGGAAGCAATGAAAAGCTATGGGTTGATACTTTTTAAATCGTTCTAACAGAGGGGTAGAGTTCCTGCGCTCATACCCTTCCACAGCAAAGAAAATTATACCTTAACCCTCGCAAGTAAACATTTATTTCTCCCCAATATTAAAAACTTCAGTGATTAACCAGAACCTGAAGCTTATGCCATGAAGATTTACTGACTGCTACTTTGGACTATTGAAATGTAAATTCAAATCTCTTAGGGCTGTGTTCTGGCAATTTAATTTTAGGCTGTGCAGAGCTGTGGAGGAATGCCAGGAAACAATCTCCCTCCCCTTGTAGAAAAGCCAGATTAAAATATGAAAGCTGGTTTACAGCCTTTTGTGCTGTTGTTCACCCCATGCTACCTGTGTCAAACGAATGGCTGGGAATCAGGAGGTCATCAGTAAGTCTCAGAAATGTCAATGAACTTTACGTGCAGACTTTGTACTTTGTACTGGGTACCAAAAGCACTTCTCTGCATGCATCCGTCGAAGTGGAGCTGAGGAGAACCAGTGCTTTACACCTGTGAAGCACCAACCATCCTGGTATCCGCGCTGGAGCAAAACGGGTGAAGCTTTGCAGAAAGACTATGTGGGTGGGAAGAAAATGTATTTCATCTAAAGCTGCTGAAATTGCCAGATCCGGAGCCTGTGGACTGTGTGGTGGGAATTTGGGTGCTGTGCTAAGTGTTCCTCTGCTAAACACTATGTAAGTAACGCTACTATAACCAAGTTATTTGCCTTTGTAAATCAGAAAAGAAAAGAAAAAAAATCCATCTTTTCCCCTCATCACAATGGAAGTGAAGCAAGGGAGGAAGCCTGGTGGGAGCAATTGCTCTTCAGAAGCCATTAAATATAGAATAATCTCAAAGACCAAACATTTGGCCCCTCTTCTGCCTAACCCGCTCTGTTGCCAGTGAGCAGGATCATTTCTACAGAGTCAGAATGAGCACATGGGTGAAAACACAATCTCGTTAGTCTATGGCAGCCATGCACATCAGGCTGTCCAGGCCCCCTTTCCCAAAATTCCTACTGAGCAAACACTCTCCAAACACAACGTTACAAGTGAGAGGCTGCTGCCAGCACGCCCGGCTCCAGTACCCTGCTAGCCTGGAAACATGGGAGAGACCAACATTCACTGTTAGCACAGTCTGTGGCAAAATTAATACCTAAGACTACAAATTAGCCTACATGCTGGTCCACTCTAGAAAAAAACAAGGCAGTCAGCACCTAGGCTTCTTACTTCTTTCTGGGGACGCCATCATCACCAGTGTCACAGAGACACCAGAGCTATTTTATCACTGCCCATGCAAGTCGGATTTGCCAGCCACAATCGCAAGATTAAGGAACACCATAAAAAGGCCATAGCCGAAGGGAGAAAGCAAACCCGTATATCCTGACTGCTATTAAAGAAATGTATCCAGCCTACACTGGTAAAACTGGGAAAAGATACTGTATTACATCCCAAAAAGAAAAAGTTGTGGAACAAAATGTTCATTTAACATTGCTGATGGTATCAGAGCAATAAACCTTCCTCAGAAACTATGACCAGACAGTATTGCTTGGGAGCCCCAGTCCTGTCACTCTTCAAACCCTCTCCATCCCTCCGTGACCACAAACCTGCTCCATTTCTCACCTCTCTTCATTGCAATGCTCTCCTCACTGCTTTTTGGGTCCCAAAGGCCAGCACTTAGGGAGAAAGCTCCAGAATCAGCAGTGCAACCTATTGCTTTGCATAGCATGAAGGACATACCCATGCAAGGCGAGAGTCATTCCTTAGCTGTAAAAATAATCTGGCATCCTTCCACGTGAGTGGGTGTGTTGTTACTGAGGACAGCAGGGCTGAGCCCACGGCCCCCATCATGCTGGCCAACTGGCTTCTCCTGGGACAGCTGGCCAAAATTTTGTAGAGTTTTGAAAGCAAGATCATTAGAAGTGTGTTTCACCACCACCACCTTCAACAGCAAAAATAAGTCTGTTATCACAATGGGTCTGTCTGATTACGGGTGTAAATTAAATATGTTGGAAGTACAGGGAGCAACGAATACTCTGATTAATTGTAATAGGCACTGGTCCTCATTTATAAAAACTTGAATATGTGCTGTACAGTGGTTTGACAAAAAGCCTCGGTAAGTCACTCGCTATCCGATAGTTGCATTGAGTTATCACATGAGCAGCCATTATTCAAGGTGACAGCCTCAGCACAACAAGCCCCTGTTGAGAGCACTCGAGTTTATGTCAGCACGGAACAGCTGAACCTAATGGATATCCGCCTGGATGAGTCCAGTGCCTGCACGGAGCCATAAGCCTGACTGTACATAGTGGGACAAATCGACCAAGCAGTGCATCTCTCCAACATTACTCTCGGCACAAGAAGACTGACATTTTTCTGCTTTTCTTCAGATAAGCCTGGGGGTTTATTGATTTTTTTTTCTTTTTTTCTTTTTTTTTTTTGAGGGGGTGGGAAGTAAAAGTAACTCCAAATTAACAGTCACCAGTTACATCTGGCAACATGTTTAGTGTTGCGGGGCAGGGTGGGGAGGGCAGTAACCTTTCAATAGGGTTGGGAGAAAGCTTGGCTTTCTTTTTCCCCACCACCCCTGATCTGCCTGGCACACTGGGGCACAAAGACACACAAAGGCCTGGCGATGCAGCCCACTTAGCTGAAAAGAGGGGCTGTGCCCAGTTCTGGTGCAGGTTCAGGTTAGACCAATCTTGGAAGCTATCCTAACCCAAAATCCATAATCTTCTTTAGCTAACTCCATAGACTTACCAATTCTATCAAACATCTTGAAAGGCAAGTTTCCTCAAGCTGCTAGCTTGGAAAGAGCAGGATTTCCTCCACGGCTCTGCCTCTTGATTAGGAGACATTCCCTTACTGCAAGCAGACATTGCCTTTTCTGAGCTGATCCCAAATTATGCTTGTTAAAACCTATAGCTGAGCCTCATGGTGCAAAGAGAAGATTCATTCCCTAGCCAGAAATATTAAAGAACAAATAAAACACACACCAGTTATTTTTCTACTGCCAAAGTTACTCCATTGTCATTTTATAATACACAATGCTCTAAATTACATACAGAAATTTCCTCCTCCTTCTAAAAAACATAATGAAAGTCAATGTCTGAAAGCAGAATATTCATCTTCTGACTTATTTTACTGCAGTTTTAGGATTCTGTATCTTCGCTGTATATTAGAAGGGGGGGAAGCCCAATAAGTAGCTACTGAGATTGATTTCTGGAGCTGCTATTTAATCTCTGAGGTTTTTTCAGCACTTAATACAACATAGCCAGTAGGGAACAGTCACATTTTGTGTTCATTCATCTGATTAAGGAGAAAAAGTAATTTCCCAGTGCCACGCATTCAGCGGGGGATTAGCCATATTAGCAGGGTCTCAGTCATTAGGCCCATACCTGCTCCCCATCAGTCTCCAAGCAGCGATGTGCACGGCGTGGCCCCGCACCACTGCACCCCAGCCATCGCGGTGCCACCACCCCCAGAGCCAGCCCCAGCCCCAGCCACTGCCAGCTCCCCTGGCCCCACAGCAAGCGCTGCTCCCGCAGAGCCAGGAGGCAGCAAGGGGCTGAGAAAGCCCTTCTTGCCATAGCCACCGAGGAAACATCGGCACGGACAAGCCGGAGGAAAATTACGTCTATCTGTAATCATTTATTTGGAGCTTAGTTTAAAAGGAACATGAGGCAGATGGGGACAGTGTAAGTCCATGGTGAGAAGTGAACTAGGTTAACAAATAAGATGACAATGCTGAACTCTGTTCTCCAGGAAGCAGGTTAATATTCTTATCTAACAATATGTCCCTTTAGTGATAATACACTGGAATCAATTCAAAACCATATTAATATAAATAAGGGGTAGCTGTTACCAGAGCTCAGTTTAAATGGCAGTGCTCTCTATTAATGTGAATTCATTAGTATCCTCTTCGCTGGATAAGTATACTTAATTTGCAACTAAATTATTGGGGGGCTTTTTGCTACACATGGCCCCAACCTGATGCTGCAGTACTTTTACCCCCAGAGAACCAGGCGCGGGGGGCTGCAGAGCTGGGTCTCATCTGAACCATTGCCAAGTACCACAGTACAGCAACTCCAGTGCTTGATCGTGCAAAACTTCCTTTAAAAGGCAATGGTTATCTGCAGAGAGAGTAAGGAGCAAGAGATCAGCTCCGCTGCGTGGCACAACCACAAGAAATTACCCCATGTCTCTGTCCAAAGATGGAGAACACCACTTACAGAAACCACAGTAAAACTGGCAGAGTCATCTTCCATCCATCACAGCGTCTGCAGCTTCCTTCTAGAGGCAGGCAAGATGATGATAAATACGGCATAAGCGTATCAAAGTGTGTCTTTTCCCTGAGCTACAAATAAAGCTGCCTGCAGGATCTGCCTCCCCAGGAGTAAATGCCAAGGAGAAATTCAGGGAAAACAAAGGGAGCTGGTTAATTGAGTGATGCTCACATCCCTCAACAGACATGATCCTACAGAATGGAGCATGCAGTCCCAATCTGGCACTGTTTACAAACATGATGCAACTGGCATCATTTCAATATTGTCGTAACAGGTGAGCACACGTATAGCCTGGGGAGGAAATAGCATTTTTATTGACTGACAGATTGCAGTACTACGTTACATTGAACACATCCCATTAAAAATGGAGTGAGCCCTGCCTAAAATATGGCACTGTGCCAAGGTTAGCAGTACAGTGGTCATTTTATTATCAAGGTTAAGGCTACCCTGTAAAGCTTTGCTAGAGCAGCTATGTTGGTTATGAACGTTAAATAAATAAACAAATACTAATTGTATCTCAAAGCCAGCTTAGCTCTGCCAGGGGAACCCCTAGAGTAAGTATAGATATGCTTTTATCAGCTGAGTTGGGCTGTCTGAGGAAACAGAGTAACAAAAGCAGCATCTATATCTGCATCTTTACTGCAGGGCTCAGCAGACATGCAATGTCAGCACAGCTGCTGCAGCAGCGCAGCGCCGCTTCCACAGTGCATCACCCAGGATGCAAACTGCATGCATGTGTGCATGTACATATAGATAACGTGCATCTGTATGTACATACCCTGAATCTCAAGTCCCGGTTCCAGCTGTGACCAAGGCCTTTGGCTGCTCCTGGGGCACACGCAGAGCCCAGCAGCTCCCGACAGTGGTGACAGTCACCCCACCGCCCGCTGCCACCTCCCTTCACTCTACACTTCTGCCTTGCCTAAAACCAGATCAATGAAGTACAAAATGGATAAAAAGTTGTTATGCACGTCTAAAATGGACGCTTCAGCACTGAAGTTCTTTCTAGGGATCTGAATTACATCTCTGCTAATTATACACCTCGCTTTTCTCACTCTGACAGCTTCGTGACTGGCATTTGTTTGCCCCTGACTTCTGCACTGAGCTTCCATCTCTACAGCAACCAGTGCTCGAGTACTCATCAAATACCATTACTCATCAAATACCACAGAGAGTAACTGTTCCATGGTGTCAAAAACAAGGGCTGAAGAAGGTGCCATGAAAGATTATATCATTTAAAGTTCTCAAGGGATATTGTGGAATAGCCAAATAAGTCTGGATGGGATGACTTTCTTGTCTTGCAAAAAATTTTCAAAAGTTTTGTGTTCGTTTTTTTGCCTTGCATCTTGATGAAAAGGGATTTGGGAAAAAAGTGGAGTTCATATATTTCTCAAAAATGACTATTAATCCAGTCAGAACACGTATCCAAATGAGAAAGATGGGAATGAAATCCCCCTTCTGCCTCTTTCAGACCAGGAACTTTCCTGTGAAACCCATTCCCTCTGAGCAACACGTTTCATAAATAAGTAAAAAAAAAAAAAATCGGCAGCCTCTTTTATTTACCTCCGACATAAAAATTCTGCTCTGGACTATCAGATAAGGAGGAAAATTATAGCAACACACATTTAGGTTAGAAACACGTACATTTAAAATAATCTTTTGTTGAGAGCAGAGCCAGCCCTGAGTGCAGGCAGAGCTGGCCATTTCATCACCCGCCTGTGCTCACGCCTGTGCAAAGGGGTATGTCCTAAAACCTGCCCGCTTGTCCCCCAAACAGCAGCACCAGAATGAAGCTTTTAGCAGCCCCAACCTCCCCTCCCGTGCCGCTTGTGCATTCCCTGGAGCCAGGATCTGGCCGCTCTCCCTGTCATGGAGGAGACACTTTTAGACACCACAAGCTACTGGTGCTAACAAAAACTTTACAATCTCCCCTGGGTTCAAAAATCTGAAGTCCTACATAACAATCAGTATCCCTTAAATTCCACCTTACGTTTGGACAGACTCAGTGCGGCGTTTCTTTCATTGACTACATGTTACACCGAGCCATAAGACTCCTTGGATGGAACACAGCTGGGAATGCATTTTGGGGAAGCAAATATATTACCACGAATTATGACACTGCTTTTGAACACGCACAGAGAACACCAATGTTTAGATGACTAACAAAAACATATTTGATACACAGGGACAGCCTCGTTCAGTTATAGCTAGTCATTTCTCAAGTACTCCTGAGCCTGAGGCTTTGATAACGAATGGATGAGTGGAGTGGGATTGGAAAGCAACCCACTGTCTGGGAAGCTGCTCTCTGTTAAGCAGGACACACCGATGTTTCTTGGCTTCTCCTTTGACACAGCTAAGTCTGGTGGGAAGCAATAGCAGATGGAGGACCCTACCCCAGGTGTTGCACTGTGCTGTGCAGCTCACACTCCACCCGTGGTCACCGTTGCTGTTTGTTTTCAGAAGCCTGCTAATTTTTGCAGAAATAGGCTGTCCCCATTAAAAAAAACCTTCAACGTGTAGAACAGATGGAAAGCATGAAATTGTGCACGAAAAAGTGAGGGAAGGATTACCAACAAGTGGCTTTTCAGTTATTAATTTCTTCCAAAGTCTGAAGAAAATTTAACCTCTAATATTTCTGCAGTTGCTTCAGCCAGCTCATGTTCTTAAAATTCATGGAAATCATCATTTTCAAAACAGCATTTAAAGGCCACACCGGCTTCCAGACTTTTTTTAATCATGAGACAGAATAATCAGTGATCACAACAGATAAGGCTAGAGGGAGCCAAAACCCACCGAAGTTGAAAGATACCTTCAAAAGCTCCAGCAGGATTTGGTCCAGGGTTTGCCTTGTACGTTACCCATCCTAAAGGCTGCTGGCAACAACACAGTACGATTTCTCTTTTTTACATAGTAAGAGTCACATGAATTGATAAATGATGCCTCGTTTGGAAGCTGGGTGCTTAGTCCCTGGCTCTAATAACACTCTGCAGACTGATGACTGATTAATTGACAGGCGTTTTTGGGATACCTAGTGATGAATATCAACAACAAAGTGAAATGTCAGCAAGTGAGTGAAACATATTGCAAGGCTTGCATGGATTATGAGAAGCTGTATTATCAAACAACAGAACAAAGTCAAGGGATAAGCAAGTGTAGAATCAGAGCATCCAGCAGGATAATGCTAATTAAGTCCTGGGAGATAATTTTATAAATGTAGATTTAATGGCTTTACTCAGATTCCCATCTTTTCTTGTATAACTAGTAGGTTTATTCAGAGATTGTGTTAGTAATCAACTCGAGTAGAAGTGGCAACATGAGTAGAAAAGGGTCTGCACAGAGGAATAGTTAGTTTGAAGAAAAGCAAAATTACAATTTCCCTGCTGCCTGCTAATGACTTAACGACCTCAAATGTGATCCACAGGGGGCTGCAAAAGGAAGCTGCCTTCTGAAATTCAAGCAGGAGTTTCATATCTGTTATGCTAATTTCCAGACACTAATGTGACCAATTTGATATACAAACAACAATTTCATCTGTCATTTTGAGCTCAAGTTGCAATCCTTTTCAGTAAAAAAAAAATATGAGCAAGTAACTAATAATGTCCCTTAGGCTAGGATTGTGACTCTGGTGTTACCCAGAAAACAAGCCATGCTAATTGCCCAGCTGCAGTGCCACAAAAATAAACACATCTCTTTATGAGCAATTGCCTGTTCCTACATACCTGCTACTGGATGCATCAGATGCACCATCTGACATTTATAATTAGGCCAGCCAGAAAATAAAAATTCTGCTTATCAAAATGGTTCATATTTCACCACTAAGTTTTGCCCGTTGTAACGACGAGCTGGAACAACTGTGCATGGCTTCAGGAAGGGACAGGAGAAAAACATGGTGGTAAGATAATTGCTGCAGATATCCAGTGTTAAATCACCATTCCTTGAGATGTCTGATTTCCCAGCAGTTCCCCAGCCATGATACTGTGCGATCAATATTCCACACTGCACGTGTAAATGAAATGACTGGCTTCCAATTTGCAGCCTCTAGACACCTAAGGAGTCCATGGAGTGATTTCAGTTGCCCGTGAAAGAGAATTACAAAAGCAAGCTCCTATACTCTACATATGGTTGGGTAGGGAGCTTTTTGATGCCCACAAATTGCTAGAAATTGAAGTTATCTAAACGCAGTTTTAAACGGGCTAATGGGAGTGGTAACAGCCTAAGTCATTAGGCTTGACCTGTGGTCTCCTAAAACCAGTGCAAGCACCACTGCCATCAAGGGCTCCCTCTACCTTTCTGATGCCTGCACCAGGCCAGAACCTGAGGAGCCTTTGCAACAGACATCTCCCTGAAACGTTTGCCCAAAACTTTTAACTTCAAGAGATAAGAATTTCCCTACATCAAAAACTTTCCAATCACCTGTAGTAAACACTGGCAGGCACAGTTGCACAAAGCACTTCTGTCCTTGGGTTTTGTAAGCTTAGAGTCAACAATTCAACTGGAAAACTGAAAAAAGCCTCAGTGTGGTGAGAGATTACGACCAAACAGAATTATGATAACTCATTATGAGAATAAACACATTCTTTTTAAACATTGTAAAGTCTGATTTCACATTTAAGCAATTGTTTCATAACAGTGCTTGAATACATATAATTATATGTTGGGTTTTATTGCTTAGACCATTTTATATGAACAAGTAAGGCAAACAGATATAAATCCCAGATGGTGATTATTTTTTATAGTGCAATTATTTTCTCATCATAATCATTGGGGTACAATTCCTGTTAAACTACTCAGTATTCCTTGAGAAAGTTAAGTAAAAATCAATCTGATTTACTTTAAGGTAAGGGCTTCCCAGCTCTGCTCTCTCCCCCTTATTGCTCAAATAAATATAAATGTGTATTAGCTATGGGGACAACCAATGAAATCATATTAAATTTGCAACACAGCCAAGTGTCTGCAAATGCAACTAATTATTTATATTTCAAGTCTTGTTGATGCTGCTGTTATTGAAAAGTTCAACAGCCCATCTCTTTAATGTAAGCAATATCTAAGGCTTTTACGTCGCCATTTCACTAAAGCTGAAACATCTTGTGGTGTAATTAAATGGTGCAGACAGTTTTCTGATTATCTACTGGAAGTTGTGGGAAAAAGTTTCATCTCCTGAAATGCATTTTATAAAATATCACATTTTGCAATAGGTGCATATAGCTTTACTAGTACGCACGCTGTATTAAAAGATTTGGAAGTTTGGATCTTAAAAAGTCGAGGCTGACCATGTTTACTTCCCATAGGACTTGTCTGAAGAGATCTTGGTGAAGGTCGGAGAGTGGTGGGTCCCTCCAGACCCCACACAGCAGGTCCTGCTCCAGGAAGCAGTGTAAAAAAAAAATAAAAATAATAATAATAATAATAATAAAAAGTACAACAAAAAACATCATTCTCCCTATTCCAGCAGTAAGAAAGCAATTAGCCTGATGTTAGTAAACCCTGACAGGAATGAGGAAAGCCTGCTCAAAGACCGTAGGGCAATGAATTTCAACCCGTAATATGACAAACACGGGTGCAAATACCTCCAAATCTATTTGAAACCACAAGGATGAGTTCACTGCAAAGACCGACCCTCCCACAGTTGCTCAAGACCCTGCAACATTTATCAGAGAAGCCCAGGTAATGACCTCACTTCTCCTTGGCAGATTACATTCTCCTCCATGAACCCACCTTTCAAATGTCAAATGGTTTGTACATTATTCACTTCCTGTTTCAAAATGCTCATTATTAGCATTATTAGCAAAAATGACATTTTGGTAGAAACAATCTCAATTCAATCTGCAAATCAATTTGTAAGGATTTCAGCAAAGCAATTAGGGGAATTTCTGGGCTACAAACACTTTGTAATGTGAGATGTCATCTTGACTGATAGAGCTGTCAGGATTTCCATCCAAAAATGTAGCTGTGTTTCCCTCCTCACCACCCCACTTTTTCATCAGTTATATTTGAAAGTTTTGTTCTTTCCTGTATTTATTATTGGCACCTTGGCACTTTATCCAACTTTAATCCATTGTAATCCTCCTGTTGTCCCACTGAGCAGAACAGATGCTGAGCAGGACTGGAGAAAAAGGACGGATTTATGCCAGATCTACAGGGCTCAGGAGCCACCAAAGAAAATGCAAACCCAGTTAAACCTCTGAAATATACCAAGTGCCCATTGGGCTGGGGAGAGCAAGGCAGACTTAAGCTGAGTTTGGGTACACCATGCATTCTGCAAGATGACAGCCAGGCTCGGTGTTTCCTAACAAAAATAGGCAAAATGCAGGATCACAAGTTACAAGCTCTGCCAAGAAGCCCCAGGGCATCATCATTTCAGGAAGCCATATGTCTTTTTTTTTTTTTGTTTTTTTTTTTTTTGGCTTGCCCCCACCCCACCCCTCTTTTCCTCTAAGTGCAGTGGATTCATAGTTGTGTTCCAGTTTCTTTTGAACTATGCACCAGAGACATCATAAATAACAACCTTGCTGCCATCTCATTAAGACTTAGAAATCTTCCAGCCATTAAAAAACTGAATTCCTTTTATATTTGCAGGTTGTGCTGTCTCACTGGCAGCTCCCTCTGAAAGGTTCCTTGACATCCCAAGCTTAGTGCAAATAAAATCAAAAGCTTAATTCATCCTCCGTCTTCTTCTCCCCCAGGTCTTTGTTAGGAATGTCACATCCACAATGCTGTAGTTTCTGGGCCCATATCTCAAGGGTCATCTCCAGTTCCCCCTTCCGTCTCTTACAGCCTGTGTCAGTCAAATCTGTTACCATCTATTATTTTTCTTTTCCTCCTTGGAGGCAGTCATGTCCCAGGTTGATTATTGCACTTTTCCTTCTGGGGCCCTTCTTCACTATAATTTTTTCTAGTCCATACAAAACCAGTTCTCCTTTCTGCCTTGCGGATCCCCTCAAACCTAGCTGGTAGGTTAGTTTACATAGTTAAACTAAACTTAGTTTAAGTAATTAAATCTCACACACACATAAAAAAATCTAATGAGACACTGCCATCCACAGCCTAAGCCTAGCTCTTGTTTTGACCTGCATGTCCCTGCATTGCCTCGCTAGGACAGGCAAGAAATTCATGAAGTATTTAACCAACTTCCAGAGCTTTTGTGTTGGAAACAGAAATAAACAGAACAGCTTAGGATCTTCTTTCCTAAGCTTCAGACACAGCCATGCCAGCTGTGCTGGGAGGGAATGCAAGCACAGAAAAACAAAACAATCAAAATAATTAGATACCCACAACACTGCAAATAACATCAATAGAGGTTTCCACACTCCGAAGGAGTGGGACAGAGCTGTTCATGACACATTTTTCGTGGCTGCTCTGAACTGACTATTAAAGCAAACAACGGAGCAGAAGAGGGAATGCAGGTCAAGAGCAGCCTGCACCATCTGCACAGGCAGAAGGAAGTTTTCCCTTTCTACTTTATGTGCACCGTGCTGCAGCCCTTACAGACAGACAGCGCGCAGCCCTTTGGAGCGGAGCAGAGGGTACGCTGTGACAGGGAAGTGGGAAAAGTTCCAGGTGAGCTGCCGGAAGCACAGGAGATTTGAAGGAAACATCACATAGCAGATGGAAATCTAACATCCATGGACCAATGTGAAATCCAAAACGTTACAGAATTAGCAACTAGGAATGCCCCAAACATCCAGAACTTTTAGCATCGGGATGCTAGAGGCGGCCACCTGGAATATTTGTTTCTATTATAATCCACAGTTATTGCTCAAGTAAAATACACCTTCACACATCAAATCCCTGGAAAGAGAACTTTTATCACTGTTTGTTGTCATTGCAGACAAGCTTGGAGAATCCAGCTGAGGCAATCCTCTCAATATGCTACACAAACCAGGAGATACAATACGCGTGGTATAGACTGATGTAAACGGGCCAGAATTGGAATAAGGAAGGATGATGGTTCCCTCTGCCTTGCAGGTGAGGCAGGTAGGCAACTTGCCACAGATCACCAGCCAAATCCATGGCCACATCTCAAACTGAACACAAACTCTCTTGGGCTCTGCAGCATGGTCTTTGGGTGGCAAGAAAGGTGATGTTCAGTGGGTCAGTGGTAACAGCAGCAACAGGGCTGTGCCTGTTAAGCCAGCGTGAATCTGGTATGTTCATTAAGAACGCATTTCGCTCACTCTTGTCCCAGCATTTCCAGCATGTCCCCACACAAGGGCTTCTCTGCCCGCTGAGGGCACACAGGAGATGTCAGCTCCATTAGCCACTTCCCATTCCCTCATTTTGCAGGAAGGCGCTGTCCTCTCCCTTTGAAGAACCTTGCAAACAACTCTCCTTTATTTTTAACAATGTCAAGCTCTTCCTATAATTTGTCGCTCCAGATGCAAAACAGGCACATGCCACAGCATTGCGAAATCAGCAGCTTTCCACGCACAACCAAAGCCACCAGGTTTTCAGCCTCGCCCTGGGCTACGCAACCAGAGGCCTTTGCTTCCCGCCCGCTCCTGTTACGCAGAAAGTATCGTGTAATTCAAGTTTGGGAGGCAATGGAAGTGAAACATGACTGCTTGTGTCAGAGGCCGCCCGCTGCCCACCCCCAGCACGACACGGGCGGCTGCGCGGCCCTGCCTCCGTGGCCGAGCTCGTCAAGAGCAGAGCTGGGCATCCTCTCAAACCTTCACAGAGACGTGAAGAGGTTAATGGAGCAGGGAAAGCCAGTGTCAACAGGAAAATCTGTTGCTGCAGCTGCACCACTTTGGAGCTCTAGACATCACACTGTGTATGTGCGCCCTTCCCCACAGCTTCCCAGGGAGAGCACGCTGTTTTAGAGGTATGACCAGGGAAGTCTAGATACAGGCTCAGCACTGCCAAAACTTTGTTGTAAACGGATAGAGGGGTTTGCAATCAGGTTGAAATTCTGGAAATATTTGGCCTTACAGGCTCTCACCTGGCATTAAACTCTGGCAGTTTCTGGTTAGCAGGCAAGAAAAAGCTTTTCTCGTCATCTGTTAATGGTCTCGCCATCACCTCTTAGTTCATCAAGGCAAAACCTTGTTCCTGCTACTGCTGATGGGATGCAAACCTCCTTTTTTTGGCAGGATTACCCACCTAGCCCCCATTCACCATACTCCATCATGTTAGCTGAATACTGTACCTGCTTACACAGCCTGAAGTGTGACACTGCAGATTTCCATTATTCTCTTTGCAAACCATTCTGTATCCTTTTATAATGCAAGAAGATAAAACTGTTTCCCCCCTCCAGACCCTGAAATATTTTCATTTTTAAAATATTGAGTAAAGCAAATTAAAAAAAATCACATTAAGTGACTGCTTTTACCTATACCTACACCTAAGATATGCCATTTTGTGGTGCATTAATAAGAAATATGTATGTCAGAACACAGAAGTAGTAAGTTTTGCCTGCAGTCCATGGTGACAAAGCGTTTATTTCTGACTGTATTCAGTTACCATCTGTGGCTCACTGTGCAACCTGACAGCTGCCACTGGTGGTGTGACCTGCTGAGCAATCCTTTTTAGTACAGCTTCTTACCCTATCATTTAAGAAAAAGAAATTACTATGGAATAGCTCCCAAATGTGCACCTCTGCCTACAACTAAAATTCAAGGGATAAGGCAAAAGACAGAACATCTGGCAGAGAATGATATGTTTTGTACATTAATCAGCAGTGGAGAGCAAATAAAACATGTTCCGAAAATAGAAAATTTACTGCTTCTGTATCATGACAGATTATAAGAATATATCCCTACTCTGAAAAGGAAAAGCAAGTGACTGACTCTGCACACAAGAGCATCCCCAGTCAAGGCAGTGCAGCTGCCCAGCCTGGGTGCTGCTTAGCAGGCAGAGGAGTCTCCCACAAAAGCTGAGGCTCCTGGATGATGGACACGCCTTCCCTCCCCTGTAGACTTCAGGCATGATTTAAGGGAGTAAGGTGACAAAAATGCTTTGCCTTTTTTACTTTCTTGTTTGGTATCTTTTTAGGCTCTTTGATACTGTGTCCTTGGAACTGAAAGCTCAAAAAGCAGCTACAGGAAACCGAATTTTTATTCTTCTCAAGTCTTTTGTCAAGAACAACAGCATTTACTTACTGAACTACCTGTGGAGAAACACAAAGTAACACTTCAAACACTCATTCCAAATAAAAAACATGAGGTAAAAGCCAAACAACTGGGAGCCTGCTCACGAATCATAAATTTCCTTCTGCAACTCCATTCCTCTAACAAGCTTCTGTTTCTGAAAGTATTATTAGAAAATAATTTAAAAAAAAAATGCTTTTCTTTAAAGCAATTCTGGAATAGCAGAAAGAAATTAAGTGACCCGAGTACTGTTTTGAGTATATTTCCAGTGCTCATGAAATATCTTGAACATAATCAACTGAACTGACAGCTCTGAAAATAAAAACTTCTATGGCTAGGAAGAGCTGAACAGGAGACAGAATACAGAATCATTTAGGTTGGAAAAGACCTTTGAGATCATATTATGCTTCTTTGTTAGCTCCAGACATGCCTCTCTAACCCTAACACTTTAGGGGAACATATCTACGGTGGGGAAGACCGCTCATTCATCATGTCAAAGATGAATAAAGTATCCAAGTATCCATTTTGGATATCCAAGTATCCAAAAATTGCTTGTCATAAATGATTAGGTTGCATTTAAACAGGTAAGTTAACAGGGACAGGAGTTCTTTTATTCCTTCGTCAACCAAATCTGCCAAGCAAAAGATTTTTTTGTTGCTTTTTTTGGTTGTGAAATAATTTGCATATCACAAATTGCTAACAGTTAGTTATGATTATAAAATAATTATTAAAATGCGAAATAAACCAGCTTTATGGCATCAATCCAAAATCATTTGCCGCAGCACATAAGGTAGTGTATCAAATTTGCTGAAGCCAGAGTTCCGCTCCGGCTGTAAAATCACAAGACTGGAATACAAAACACAGCATTCAAATACAAAGACATTTATGAACCTTAAATACCTGTGTTTAGAGACTGTGAGATCTGTGATGCTCAGACCAAGAGAAAGTGTTCACAAAGTATACACAACCCTACTCTTTGGTCGATCGGTAATTATAAAAAGAGTTTATATTGGGGACATTTAATCTCATCTTCAAGACCTGTCATAGAGGAGTAGAGTGATAAAACACAGGGCTGGCTTTGGCTTTCACAACACCGAAATCAATCAAGTATCTGTATGCTGTCCAAAGGGACGACAAATCATGTTTGTCACACCTACAAACAGTTTTCTGAAAACAAAAGATGTAACAATTTACAGAATCCTAGATGCCTTATATTTATCCTTTCTCTGAGAGCCTGAAATGAAGACAGAATCCACCTTGCTTCCCCCCCCAATAAGCACCTTTTTTAATAGACCTTTTTTTTTTTTAGTGGTAGATTTCTTACCACAGCTGAAGCCTCTGCTTGAGACAGAAGATGTTTGAAGTGTTTGAAACAGAGCACTCCGGGCTCCATGGAGTAGCCTAGATTATACTTCACATAAATTAAGTTGTTATATTAATCTCAACATTCATCATGAAGTACGACAAAGTTTAAAACGCCTTAGATCTGTTATGAAAAACAATATTATGAAAAATCCTCCCTATTATATCTGTTTAATATACTACCTCCTCCTACACATATATTCTAGTTACAAGACATGTTTGTTTTCTTTATTGGTAAATATTCGAACAATACGAGAGATTAAATTAGAAAAAATACGTGCTGTTGCAAACTCTTCGTTACAGAATTACTTGCTTCCACTGCATTGCCTAGGTAACTCACCAATCTATATACCCTAACAAATACACGGGTCAGTCTCCAGCACAGATCCATATCAGGCAGATGTGTTTGAGGCATCTCAGTTTCTGAGGCCAAGAAAGCACAAGAGAGTCATTTTCTCTGCATCATGTTCATCCACCTTTGGTCACCACCAGCCAAAACTGCCAGGTACCCAATTACAGCCGAGTTAGCTGGCAGCAGCCTTCGTGCAGGTTCGACAGGAGACGTGAACTCGTGCCTCTGGCTGTGCAGTGAGACTCGTTAGCTGCGCTGTCACAGTGACTGAGGAAGTCTCTGGAGCACTGGGACTGAAAGCACAACTTGAAGTCTGGGGTAGAGATAAACCACATACAAAAAAGACATAGGAAGAGGAAACATCAGAGGCGCAGAAGAACATCCATGTGCAGAAATATTAAACACAGGAGGACTCTTCTGTTTAGGAAAGCAATATCTGAGGAAGGACAGCAAGGACCTGTTACACTGACAAGGTGAGAAGAGCAGTTAGTTGCTGTTTCTCATCATACGACATGATGATACAATCAGGCACCGAGCTTGAAATAACAAAAAAGAAACATTTTTTAACATAACACATAACGCTATCGTGGGAACTATTGATACACAAGCATGCAAAGGTAAAAAATATACATTACTTCAAAAAGCGTTTTAAAAATCCATGTACCGCCCAGAGAAGGATCACTGCCCACTTGTCCTCTTCCTTTTCCTGAGCATCCAGCCAGTTACAGCTGCCAGGGATGAGATATGGACTAGGAAGGTACAGGACTCACTCACTTCGCTTCATTAGGCAGAAAGCACTCATCTCAATGCAAAATGCTCAGGGAGTTCAGAGCAGCAGCAATAACAATGAAAATTTAAGATTTGGCCATCAGAATAAACAATATACCGAACAAGCAATAAGTATATATCAAGCTTGTTATTGCCATTCTGTGCTATGAGAATTAGAGGTGGGATTGAGACGTTGCAAGCAGCTCCAGTATTTCTCACATGAATTACAGAGCTTCTTTCAAACAGACGGTCTTTCAAAACAGAAGGTATCATGGCTAGTTTGTGTGCATAGTACTTATTTCTATCTGTACTGAAACAAGCAAAGAAATCCAGGCACCAGATGCCCTTGCGATCACTCATAAATGCAATTTAGTGCACCAAAACTCAATACATTAAAATAATCTTTATAAATAATTATGAACTGACACCTAAGAGCTAACATAGCTGAAATGACAAATTAGAAATGTCATCTCACGATGTGTGTTAGCCCAGTGTCACTCAAAACCAATGTATTTCTACTCATATCAAATTAGAATTGCCAGCTACTGTGGGGTTTTTTTCCTTGAAAAAGGCACAGCTGAAAGGTCTGAAAAGACAAACCTGACTCTAAAGCATTTCTTTTGGAGCAATCTATAAATCATCTGCATATGCCATTCATATTGGACACGGGAGCAGGGCTGCTGTGTGTCAAAATGCTCACATGACAGAAGTGTTCCTTTGGAAAGCAAACCATAAAGGCTAATAAAAAGGTATTTTATAAGATGACAAAAAGATTACAAAGCTGAAGAAAGGAGACCTGGGCAACAATAAAACAAAGACCTGGGCTGTTCTTCATCCAGAAGTCCCAGGCAAGGGAATACTGAGTTTTCCAGACTCTCAGAAGAGCAACATCATGAATGGAGGTCTTGTCAGACACCAAAGCATCCTTCTCATGGACATAAATGTGAAACAGGCACATTCCTACACATTTCGTTATTGCTGCAATGTCACATCAATAATGCAAAACAAAGTGCCAGAAAGTGAGGGCCGCTATTCAAACAAGAGCTTCTGCATCACCAAAGATCCTGAAAAGTTTCTGGAAAGCAAGAGAACTCAGACAGTAAGGCAGGCACGGACCTCAGCTCAGGGTTATTTAGCATGTTACTTGATTTAACGTGTTTTCCTGCTTCGTATTGATTGATTTCAAAGCCTTCCTCAGTCCCATTTCTGCCACAATAGCTACGGTAAATTGCCAGCTCACACTGGATAGGCAAGTGGCCAGCTGAGACTATGGACATAATTAACATGTCTATTTTGACATCCCACCTCAAACCTTCAATTTATACAACACCACATCAATGTAAAAACATCTGGTCACAGTCCTTTCTAGTGGTGGCATTTTTTTTTATCACCTGCCCCTCGTACTTGTTACATTCTCTCATCACAACATCTTATAATCTAAATTCTAAGCTGTTGACAAAAATTATTCTGTCTTCCATATTCTTGTGCAATGAGACCATGAACAACGAGACCCTGCCACAATACCTCCTTTGGAAATTAATATATGTAATAATATTATTATAACCTTCCAACCATTTCCTTATCAATTCAAATTATATTTTTTCCTTTATTTTTTAAGCAGAGCAATGGAAGCTGCCATCTGATTTGCATTCGAATGTGAAGAAGATGCCAAGCGCTGCACCTCTTTGCACTTTGCACCACGTGCTCCTTACAGCATGCTTCTTCCATAGAGAAAAGTATGTTGTAGCAGCAGCAGATTAAATTAATTCAGACAGTTTTTTTCCTTCAGGGAAAGGCGCCTTGATTTTGTCACGCTCCAGTCTGCTGGTGCTCTAAAAAGTCACAGGACAGCAATCTGCAGTACATGGGATCTCAGTATTGCGCTGGAGATTAGAAATGGAAAACGTGTTCTGTGGGAAAAAACAATCTTTCATACAACACATCTATTGACCAAAATGCCACCAACTCTAGTAAGCAGTTATCATGTAAGCAACCTTCAGCTTCCTGCAGACTGATGAAGGAAGCAGACAGGTCTTCACGTGTTCCTGGTGCATATTTTCCCTCTTCCCCAATTCCTTGAACAGAGAATGCACGGAACAAGGCAATGACAGCATGAAGTTCATCTGAATGTTTCCATTAAGCCAAACCTGTTTCAACGAGCAAACCTGACAACAAAAACCCATCTAGGGAGTGTTTTCCACTGAAACCCTGCTCAGAGAGAGCACGCACAAATGGAAAGGCCTGCCGTCTGCCAGCAGGAAAAAGCTCCTGGGCTTCAATCATCTGTCCATTAGTAGCTGTGAATAGTAACAGCAGCCTTCAATCATGAATACTATGCCCCGAAATGACCACTTCATACTAATTTGCTTATGAGCAAGGATGTTCTTAACATTTTCATTTTTTTTATGCTAAACAACCAGGTTTAACATCATAATTCTTTTGATAATGTGATTCTGTACATTCATAGAAATGCAGATCTAATAGGAATTTATTTTTTTTAAAGATATTTGTCTTCCAATAACTGAGTTATAAACAAAGTCCCTCAGATGTCACCCACAAGACCTCCTGTTTTTCTAGGGACCTAACTGCTGTTTTTGACGCATGCAGCCAAGAGCCCATGTCCCGCTTAGCTCACTACTCCACAACCAGTTCATCCATGCAGACAATCAACATATTGATGCTTTTATCCCTCCCTTCCCCATCCCAAAGCCACCCTGTGACCACAAGGAACAGGCTGGACTCCTTTCAGTGCTAACAGCTGCTCTGAGCCATGATCAACAGCAGGAGCAACCGCCAACAGAAACCTCACGCTCCTTCCTTCACCCCTGGGAAGCCAAGATTTTGCCAGTTACTTACAAACATCCCATAGAGACTAGTTTAGAAGTATATGTTTATTAGACTTCAGTCTTCCACCTGACAGAACAAACAGATGCAGGGTAACATGGCTTTAAGAATTTTCCCTCTGCAGGCACGATCTGGCCATACAGCTAATTCATGCTGTAGATTCTGCTCAGTGAAGCACTGCAAATTATCCACACAAGCAAAAAAAAACATTTTCAGAGGGTAGATTTAGATTAAGCATTATTCAAGGATTTGCATGCAAGACCCTCACCACAGTGAACCATGAAGACACAGAGAAAAGCCAACTATTCATTCCCCAAAACAACCATTCACCGACATTTGAAAATCAAAACTCTTCAAAAGTCCCAGGAATAGCATGTGGAGGTGATGTTTGCTTGGTTTTAATTAAAATATTTAGACATCTGGAATTGAAGGGGATGTCAACAACCTTCAGCTTATTAGTAGAAAGAGGAAATAAGGTACTTCTAGTATATTCCTACCACTACACTTTAGTTCACACAATTAAAAACATTCATCCCAATCAACTTACCTCCTTGTGCAGCCAGCTATACACTGAGCATTCAACTTCATGTAAGACCTCCGAGTTTTCTAAGCAGCTGGTCAAGGTACACTGCACTTTCCACCTGCCTGGCAGACCTAAGTTCATAGTCCTCAGCTGAAAACAGTCATGAAGACCAAACTTTAGTCTGATACTATGAATCGCAGCTCTTTTAAGACATTGCTTGGTACCAATTGCAGTATAAATCTTGCTCAGTAAAGTAGGAGGAGATTATTTACCTCTTTATAATGTCAGTTTAACAATGTCTGTTAAAAATGGTGTTTATGAAAGCCTGGGATGCACTCATTTAGACATTCCTTTGAGGTTTACGGACAATATCAAGTCTTACTAATACATGTTCTCTACAGTTATGCTGATTAAGAAGGTGACAACTGAACAAATAACACTATATATAGGAGTACTACTTTCTTTTCTGTTTTAAGAGATTGTTCTTGCAGGCACTCCTTAGGAAATTTTTATTAAAGAAAATTGTTCTTGCAATCATTCTCAATGAGGAAGACTACTGACTCAGACAGGTTTAGGTCTACTAATGTGAAAGGGAAATAAAGTAACTTAATGGGAACAAACTTAATCACTGGCAATAAACTCCAACTGACTTTAAGAAACTTTATTAAGAGATTGTAATTAAGAAATGCAGCATTTTTCCAAATAGTTTAAAGGTGATTAAAAGCTCTTTTAAAAAAAAAATATTTTTTTTTTTTAACATCACCCAGAAATACTGGATCGTTACAGCTGAAGAGGGGAAGTAAAATTTTTGAAATGGCACTAGATTACAACAAGGAAAAAAGCTTCACTACATGTTCAAAAATAAGATCAGCTACCAACTAGCCTTTTGAGAAACTGGATCTGAACTGAGAACATGGAGTGTTGGTGGCTGGGATTACTGCAGCGATTGGAGTGGCAATCCTGGAGAACTGAGCTTAGGGTGTTTTAAATTCTGCACAACAGACAATTTAATAAATATTGAACCTATCATGTAATGAAATAATTGTCAAGAACATCTCTTGCAAAAATATGAAAGGTCTGTTACCGCTACAGCTATTGTTTTTTCAGACACAAAAACCATTCATCGAAAGCGCTCTAGCAGAACCAGTTATACAGCTGTATGGTATACAGAGATACAATTTTTCCCTCCCAGATCTGTATTTAAGAACCTTAAGTAAGTGTCACACAGGTGAACTGCTTTATAATACTTTTCAGCTACCTACAGGAAACAAGTGACTCTCCTCTGCCATCTAACTCGGTATGTGCTGGGAGCCCACATCGCAGTTAAAGAGTGAACATCCCATCAAACCTGCTTGATAATCAGTTTGGTCATGCCAGCTTGGTGGCTGAGCTTCAGATCAGTTTGGAAGCAATTAAATAAGCTGAATATTCTACTGTTTTTATTTCTAATAAGGGTAGTGAGGTTGGTTTGGTTTTCCCTCAGAAGTGAAGTCCCATTTACATATCCTCCAGAACAACTTGGCAACCAAAAGAAAAACATTGCATCTAGAAGTGCCATAAACATATTGTCATGAGACCTCCTGGGTGTAATAGGGGAACTCCTACAGAAAGATCGTCAAATGTGTTCAGAAGAAAATTTACTTAGATTTTTTTAATTTTTTTTTTTTTTATCTATATGCACTTATCATTGCGTTTGGTGGGAACTTCAGAAAGGCAAAGGGAGGAGTTAATTTCATTCGGCCTATGAAGGTCTTTAAAATTCTTATTGTGTAGAACTTTTCTCTGGCACATGCATGAAGAAAGAATTAATTAAGTGGCATTTTTTAATCCAAAGTTGCTAAATCCTGAGGTTTCAAGGTAAGGCCTTACGTACCTCATAAAAGTCTGTTTAAGTCAAAATATAGAGACAACAGATAGAAAGTCCACAAAAATCAGTGATTAAATTAAAAGGACATTCAAATGTGTTTTTCCACTGCATAATACAACTGAAATTTTTACAAAACAAAATTATAATATCTTTTAAATGAATGTTAAAAGGGGAAAATATTTTTTTTCAGGCTCATTTCTAGACATACTGAGTATAAATAGGCAGGGAAAGGGGTACTGCACTTTTTCCACATATGCTTGCACTCAGCAGATTACTATAGCTGCACTACACAGTCAATGGTTGACACAGTCAACCATTGTAACTGTTACTACACACCCTACAACTGATTTGAAACATACATTCAAATAATAGAATTTACTTTTGCTATTTGTACATTGATACAGATATTGGTACTTGTTATTCTTGATATGCTGTAATAGTGATGAAACTGTGAGAAGCAAGACCTTAGGTGAATGCCTAATTCCAAGTGAAAAGTTCCCTCAACTATCAAAAATTATATTTCTATTAGTACTAGATCCTGAAAAATGCAGTTTTACAGTCACCCCTTAGAACAACATAATAAAGAAAAAAAATGATCATAAATAAATACGTAAATAAAACCATTATCTTCGACAGTGCCTCATGGTTTAACAGACAGACAGTGCAAGAAACCCCTAGCCTCCTTTCTATGTCACAGTTGACAAGGATTCTCCTTTTTTCCCATTCAAAATCATATACCAACAGCAATTATAACTTTTTTTTTTCCTACAGCATGTTAAGAACTTTACGTAATTTTAATTATGTTCTCACACCAGAGATCACAGCAGAATTAATGTCATTCAGCATGTTTCCTGATATTTTTCTACAGCCAACCATTTCTCTAAAAACTGTAGTTGGCCAAACCACTGATGCTCCAAAGACCTGAACAATGAGTGGCTGAATCACACGTTTCTAACTCTTAGGTCTCTCTATTTAGATTGCCTCTATATTCACCCAGGAGCACTACAGCAGCTGTCTGAACCAAGGACACTCCACAGCTTGGAAGATTAAATTCTTATTAAACATAAAAATAAATCCAAGTGTCATAGACTTTAATGGCCAAAAGGGCCAGTCGGATAATCTACTTTGAACAGTGAAACACAGACCATTACATTTCATCCAGCGGTTCACGCATCAATTTGACTGGCTCGGTTTGAACAAAGACATTTCTTCTGATCTAACTGGATTTTTACTGACGTTCACTTTAGAAGTGCTGCCATTAAGGTTGGCAGGCTGTTCGCCACCTAACACCTCCCACAACACAACTCTGATCCTGAGTAGAACGCAATATTCTCCTAAAAATTAAATATTTAAGTTGTGCCATATCCGCTTCTGCTATACTAATGTCCTTTTCATTATGCTATGTTCATGAACCACCTTAATTAAGGTTAAGGGTAGAAGTAAGAAAACCCATGGGTTGAGATAAGAACAATTTAATAACTGAAATAATACTAACAATATTAATAATTGAAATAATCATAAATTGTGAAGAAAATTTTAAAAAAAGATAGATACATCAAACCCAAGGAAAACAAATGGCGCAAATGCAAAGCAATTGCTCGCCAGGCACTGCTCACCACCCACAGCCTGTTCCCGAGCAGCAGCCCCCGGCCAGCTTTCCCCCTCGCTTATACACTGAGCAGACATTCTATGGTCCGGAATATCCCTTTGGCCAGCTGGGGCCAGCTGTCCCAGCTGTGTCCCCTGCCAGCTTCTTGCTCACCCCCAGCCTCCTCGCTGGTGGGGTGGGGTGAGAAGCTGAGGACTTGGCTTTGCAAGCGCTGCTCAGCCACAACCAAGGCAACCGTGTGCTATCAACATTATTCTCATCCTAAATCCAAAACACAGCCCTGTAGCAGCTACTAGGAAAAAAATTAACTCTATCCCAGCCAAAACCAGGACTAATTACATGGGCTTGAGGCCAACTGAAACGTTCACCATTTTCAAGGAAATCTCTCAGTCACCCCCACTGTAGAGGAATTGTAGAGGGTTAATTAACATTGATTATATACAGTTGTGGGCTTGCTTCAGGGATGGTGGGTTGGCTGATGTGGATAA
>JAVJGI010000062.1:17497353-17546651 GCA_035590275.1 Ibycter americanus
CCTGAAGAGGATGAAGAAACAGCACGGACAGTAGATGAACTTTTGGAACCTTGTGTGGGACTGATGGTGGTGCTGAGGCACAAGAGGGCTGGTATGGGACACTAAAAGCCTTGTTGCAGCCTGGTAGTTTTGTTAGTGCTGCGATGCCCCACTTGCTCTGCTTTGGCTGGCACAGCCGATTGGCCCGAACATGTGCAACCTGGATTCCTTCTGGAAGAAATTCACCCAAAAGGCATGCTCTGCAATGCTTGTCTATCTGCTGATGACCACTCCAGCCGTACTGTAAGACTAAAATTAGTCCAAAGTAGAACTCCAGAAGCATGCACAGGAGGAATGCCATGTGCTCAGCATCAACTGTTTTGCTGCACGGGTCTGCTCCTACTGTCCTGTGACGGTACCGGCTGCTCTTGCCATTCCCCTTGCCAGGGCAGCGCTCCCCATCGCAGCAGAGCACTTTGCAACTCACACCCAGCTTGCGAGCTCCTCGTCCTCCCCTCTGCAGCACACCCACTTGTAAAGTTCTCTTCTTCATTACATCTTGACAGGCTTTGAAGTCAGAGACTGTTTTATTGTCTTTGATGCTAGCACTTCAAAAGATCACAGGCTATAGACCAACACTCGTTCTGAAACATCTGCCTCTGAATTAACTGTGGTACACTTAAGATCAGCCGTAAAGAAAAGCAGCTCCTACCTGAGCACCGCGGCTGCACAGGGCTACCTTTTGGCACAGTGCACCCCCTCAGAAATGCAACCAGATATTATCTTGGTATCTCCTTTGCTGACCTAGCATACAGATGTGTCTTGTCCAGAGCAGTTTCAAGCTTTAGATGTTTGTGTGTCTCTTGGTTAGCTTTTTTCAAATAGCAAAATATAACAAAATTTACGTTCTTCAAAGATACACAGGAGAGCTGATGCTTGCAAATAGATCCATCTGCAATGTTTTACTGCAGAAATAAATTTTCTTTTCAACTTGTAAAAGAATAGGGTTTGAGATTTTGTGGGGGTTTGTTTGGTTATTGCTTTATTTGGTTATCTGATTTGTTGTTGGCTACTGCATAATCATATTGGAGTCACTTGGTTTTCAGAATCCTTATCTTCTAACTAAATATAATTTTTAACAGTGCTAATACAATGCAAGAAATGTTTTAAAATGAGTGATTTACATATGCTTAGTGATTTTACCTTTCTAATCTCAAATAGCTCTATAATCAAGGAACAAGTGATTCTTAAGCAATTTACAAAGCAGTAGGAGTTGGTGTCCAACTGCTCGAAAGGAGGATTCTCATTTTGGATTTCTCTATATTATTAAAATCAAAACATTCCACTCTTAAAGAAAAATCAAAATGGTCAAAAGCTGTGAAATACGAAAATAAATTGTCATTTTCTTCTAATAGCAACAAAAGCATTAATTTCAATCTTTTGCTAGTTGCTTGTAACTCTATGCTGTAATTTGTATATTTTTCTGTTACATAGTTTATTATAGTCCTCCTGACAGGTAATAAAAGAGATGAAAACATAATTTAAAGAAATTCATAGCACTACTAATCAAGAGGTAAGCTCACAATAACGAAGTAAACCACTGAAGGACAAAGGCCTTGTCACATACTGTTATGTTTGCTGCATTTCAGGCAAGATTTTTTCATTCAGAGGATTTGTGTGGTTATACTCTCCTCCTTGTAATAGAGATTTAAAAAAAAATTTATGCTTGAATTCCAAAAAATAACTGTATTCTGCTAATGTAGCAATCCATTGTAGAATACATGAACAAGCAGTCCATCCCCAACATAACAGATTTCAAAGTACATGTAAAGGTCAGAAATGAAGAGCCTGGAGTTTTATTCACACCAGTGACAATGTCTACATGAGCAGGGTTAGGGCATAACAGAAACTTTCCTACTGAATCAGAAATTACAATTTCCCTTGGTTGGGAAATACTACCTGCATTCACTGCCTCGACCACCTCATTCTTTTCCCAGCTGTTTTGCTTAGGAAATCTCATTGCAGGTCTGAAGCAGTTTCACTTCTATTTAAAAATATCCACAATGTTCACTAAGGCACCTCCAACCCAGGTATTCAGTAATGCGAAGTAAAGGAGAGTTACCACTTGCAAAGACACTTCAAAAGGCTAAGTTTCTTAACCATCTAATAGAAGCAGTGGACTTCCACACATCGGGTGGGTGCTGCCGGGAGCCTAACCAACAGGAGAAACCAACCTGACAGCTCTTGCAACTCCTCGTTTCTTGGGCCCAGAACAACCACCGCCCTGCAGGTGATTTGCTCAGGGTGGATTCCTACAACTCCTTTGACTATATTATATCCAAAGAATTAAGAGGCTTTTCAGTTTACACAAAGCAGTCCCTAAATAAATTTAGGAATATTTCAAGGAAAAGGAACAATGAATCCTGGCAGGTCCTCTTCTAACAACAAACAATGTGTTTTATTTTTAAAGCCTGGTGTTGCACTAGCCTGGTGTGAGTTAAAGGAACTTAAAGGAACACTCTACACACAATAAGCCAAAAATTTACAGTTAGCCCAGAATCTTAACAATAATCAAATAGTCTTTAGACCAGTCACAATAGTCTAAATCAGTCAATTATTGTGGAAGAAATAAAACCTTTAACATAATACAACTAGCAAATGTTACATACTCATACACTCGGAGTCCCAGGATCAGCAGCACACAGTCAGGATCCCAAGTCTTTCATCAGGAGCAGTAGGATGCTTGACGGTGGGGATTATTCTTACTTCTCCCTAGAGTCTACCTAGCATAATATTACACATTTCCAGAAACATACGCACTGCTCTTCATTGGTCTGGCAATTCCACATTGCAGCCAAATAATTATGTATATAGTGTGTGGTTTACTCGTGTTGCACATTTGTTCTTTCTTCTCCTATCCCTAAAAGCTTCTTTTGCCAATTCTTTAGGTTGTTTTTCTTTAAGGATCAGTGCTCAGCCATGGATGATTTGTTTATATCCACGGGGCCTCTGGCACCTAAGATCATAGATTAAATCATTCTACACAAAATAACTACTTATGACTTACGACTCATTAGCTACAGAAATACATCAAAATCATTATAAACACAGGCAGTACACCACGCAATTGTACAAAGCTAGGCTGTCATTTGACAGTTGCTGTTACAGCTAAAACAAAGTTTCAGGTAGGGCAAGACAAGCCCAGAAAACTTAGGCTCAGTGAGTCTTCATACTAAGGCCTGGCAGAGTTAATACTAGCAATGGCAATACTGTGTTTATGTGGTTACAGGGCTATACCAGTAGCCAGGTCACTCTCCAGGGAGGGGGTAATGCTGTCTTGAAACTCCTTAGACATCAGATAAAATAAAATTTAGGCCTTTCAAATCCCCAGGAGAATACTCTAACAGCATGATATAAAATACCAGCTCTGTTTAGAGCTTCCACCCACCGCACAGTGGCAGCTGCTCAACTGAATGCCATTTGTGTGTTAGATGACTTGGGCTTTGGAGGAATGGGTGGAATTTAGGTGACCCAAAGCTGCATTCAGATGGCTGTTTAGCTTCGTAGGAACACAGGAGGCTCCAGCCACGTTCAGACATTGAGGAAACTTTAAAAGGAACATATGCTAATAAGTTTTTAGCTTCTTCAAGATGCATCAGCTGGTACAGCTTTTTGGATTACGTTCTTACATACAGGCATCCAAACTCTGCTTATATTCTATTTCAAGCACCAAAACCAGCTCTCCAAATTTAGTGTCAGGGTACACAAATTAGGAAGCTGATTTCCCTCAGCTCCTCATGTAGAAGAGAGATCGACAGACTCCTCCAGAGGGTAATTTTGAACATAAGAACTCGTATTTGGATGGTAATTAAATAGAACTAAAAAGAAAACATCACAAACTTCTGTTTTGCAGTTTATTTATTAAGAAGAAACATATAAAAATGACCACAAAATGGGATAAAAATATTTAAACATTTTGAAGAAAACAAAAAAAGGTAAGTTAGACAAAAATCACTTAATAATTGGGAAGGAACTTTCATTTTCCATCCTTCAACATGCCACGTAAAACAATATCCCAAAGCAGTAAGTACTAGGTGCAATTACAGTTTCAGTTATATCTCTCTCCAGCCTACTGAAAGCACTACATGTCTGTGTCTTCCAGGTAGTGAAGTGCATATTCCTTAGTTTAGAGATAAATCCAGCTAGAGAAGGGAAAGAATGAAAGAAGAAAAAAAGAAAAAAAAAAAAAAACAAAAAAAAAACCAAACCAAAACCAAAACACACAAGTAACACAGCTGCTTAGTCTTCAGTGAAGTATGCCTCCAGTCCCTCCAGTTCTGCATCATCTGTTGTGTTTGAAGAGGTGGGAGTAGTATTTGAATTCATGCTTTCCTGACTATTACTTTTTTGCTGAGAGTTTCCTGAATTACTTAATTCCTTCTTCAGTTCTCTACCACCACTTAATAGCCTTTGACTCTCTGTAAAATACCGATTAGGATGATTCAAAGAAAACCCAATGTCATCAACCTGCACACAAAAGGAAAGGAACAGTGAGTTATTATATTTATTTCAGAAAGTCATCTTTTTCACACTCAAGAACAAATTAATTAGCAATTTAGTTCCAACTTTGTTGAAGAAAAAGGCATCAGTTTGTAAATACTATCCCAGTAAATAGCAGCATGACACAGACTTACTTTCATCACAAAATTTCTTCCTTCATGTTAGAAATAAAATGACTGCTTTGGCATATTCAAACAGTATTTCACACTGTCTTTGCTGTAGTAAAGAAAAATAACAGCCCAAAATATATAAAACAATAGAAGTAAAATGGCATACCTTTACAGATGCAGGACAATTGAACCTACATCTTAAAAGAACATTTCCCTATCCAAAAGAAGGACTGAGACAAGTCTAGAGTGCAAATAGCAGTAGAGAATACTACTAGAAGTTGTAACAACAGTACAATATAAATCTAGATCTTAAGCATCAGTGTGAAACTGTGCATGGAAACAGGTAGGTTCACCTCCTTCCCTGCTTTCTCCAGTAGCTACAAAATGCAGCATTTACAATGCAGCAGCCCAATAGATCAAGCTGATCTCTGCTCCATCAGTGCCAACATCAGCATCCTGAAACTTAGATGCACAAGGAATACAAAAGAACATTTAGTTTTCAGTGGAAAAGAAAACAGAACACTAGCATAAGGTGCAGCGTATTTTTATTGCTCCTTTCTACTTAGCAGGCACATTCTTTCAGCTCCATAATTATTTGATACATGAACATTCAATTAATGCTCATCAAATATTTCAAATCAACAAAGCTTTCAGTTTTAAAAGTAAGCTGTTCTGACATGCTCTCCACAAGTCTCAGTTATAACCTTTGTATCTCTTTTCAGGGGCTCAGAAGCTGGAAATGATTACTTTAAAAGGTGCTTCCACCTCCTACTCAGGCAATCTGCACCTTTTATCTGCCTGTCAGTTCATGTGAATTCTAAGAACATTATAAGAAAAATACTGCTCTTAAAAAATACTGGAAAGCTTCCCAAACCTGGGATACAAGAAACCAAGGAAGACTAAGAGCCATATACTGGTAATTTTCTGCTACCACTATCTCCCCTTTTTCCCAGAAGGGTTGGACCAATCCAAGCATAACAAGCAACCTTGCACACACACAGTGTCTCATGAGGGCATATACTGTGGCTGATTTAATATGCCAAAACCCATCACTTTAAATTTCAGCCACTTGTGAGAAATCATAAAGCAGAGGATCAATGTGTGCTCTAAATGGAACCCTGATTAAACGCATTACCGCTGCCTAGCTTGGCTCCATCAGAAAATGCAGACATGTAAAACAAAATCTAATTCAGGCACGAAGACATTAGCAACTGTAGTAAGTGACCTTGGTTGAAAATCTTAAAAATAAGTGACAGGCCTAGCACACTAGTTTGGTACTCAAAGGCACAAGAAAAAAAAAAAAGAAAAAAAAAGAAGAAAAAACCCAAACCAAATACCAAAACCAAACAGAAAACCCAAAGCCACCACTGAATTTCATTTCGGTCTTATCTGGATGAGTTTCATCCAGCCAGCTTTCACCCATGCTCCAATTTCCATTATGTGGGAGCTAAATTACTTCTTTACACCAAAAAGGCTTAAAAAGAAGTGATAACAGTGAAAAGCTGGCTTTCCTCTTAATTAGTTCCAGGGGTTTTTTTACTTTAAAATTTCAGTTTTCGTCATACCAATTTAAAAGTCACTTTGTAACTCTTAATTTTGTTCTAAACTGCTCTCTCCCCATGGGGAGCAATCATGGTGCTACAGTAAATGGCATCAATTAAGTACATCCCTTTAGAAAAAAAAATCCAGTATTCTTGTGATTTGATCACAAAAGACTAAGAAAAACAGGTTTTGCATATATTTTTAAATAAATTATTCAAAAGTGATTCTTCTGTACAATAAAGTTTGCTATGTGTCAGATCTCATTTACTTCTTAAAAATTCATATGGATTGTAAAATATTAGTACTCAAGAATAAAGTGTTTAGAGATAAATAGTAATATATAAGTAACATCTGTTACAGCTGTATCTGTAAAAAGTAACCAGTACAGCAATACTCAGGTAAACAACATTAACATCAGTAGTTCCTTTGGAATATAACTTATCAACACAGCTACTAGCCAGTTAAGCTTTCTTATTTATACATAATGCTCAGGCTCTTAAAACAGTGGATTTACACACAATCAGATTTTAAAACACTAATTACTTCTACAGGCATGCTGTCATCACAAGAACCTTTATTTAACCTACTAGTAGTTCATAGCTGATATCATCAATCTGTTTTACTTGACTGCATATACGTAGCCAAGATCTCCACGCTGGACTGGAAATATTTTTGCCTCTTTTGAGTTGCCATCCAATTCTACCAACTAAAGTAAAATATAATCTTGCTGCTATTGTGACCATGAAAGGCATTCCTCATTACTGTCACTATTTACTTTGGGTTATGATTACACTGCTTCCATTTTCAGAGTGTCTCATTTCCACTTTATGCAAGTTGCCTTGTGTCTTCACTTCAGTACAAAATAAGAACTTATCTATAAGGGATAATCAACATGAAATTACTTATTATGAACTCAAGTACAAATATTAGAACATCAAACAGCTATGATGCTTTCCATATGGCTTAAAATACAAATCTGACCATCAAGAAAGATATTTTGGTAGTGTCTGATTAAATGCTTACTCTAGTTACCACATAAGCATACTTTATTCCTGATTCTTAATAAAATATGATAAAGTTTGAAAATATCTACCCTACAGGCCATGCAGTCATACTTCTATCAAGTCAAAAGACCTTCTTTTCTTCACATATATCAAACAGCTTGTCTTGATCAAATTACATTGTTATTATTTAGAATAGCTTTCCCAAAAACGAGTATGCCCTAATATCCCAGAACTTGAAAAATATGTAAAACTATTCATGCACTATTGTGCTGGTTTTGGCTGGGATAGAGTTTTAATTTTCTTCACAGTAGCTTGTATGGGGCTATGTTTTGGATTTGTGCTGCAAACTGTGTTGGTAACACAGGGAAGTTTTTGTTATCGCTGAGCAGCGCTTGCACAGAGCCAGGGCCTTTGCTGCTTCTCACCCCACCCCACCAGCGAGGAGGCTGGGGGTGCACAAGGAGTTGGGAAGGGACACAGCCGGGACAGCTGGCCCCAAGTCACCAAAGGGATATTCCAGACTATATGACATCGTGCTGAGCATATAAAGCTGGGGGAAGCAGAAGGAAGCAGGGGACATTCAGAGTGATGGCATTTGTCTTCCCAAGTAACTGTTAGGTGTGATGGAGCCCTGCTTTCCTGAAGATGGCTGAACACCTGCCTGCCGGCGGGAAGTGGTGAATGAATTCCTTGTTCTGCTTTACTTCCGTGTGCAGCTTTTGCTTTCCCTAGTAAACCGTCTTTATCTCAACCCATGAGTTTTCTCACTTTTACTGTTCTGAATCTCTCCACCATTCCCCAGGGATGGGGAGTGAGCGAGCAGCTGTGTGGGGCTTGGTTGCCAGCTGGGGTGAAGCCACAACAACTCTATGTAGTTCTTTCCTTTCCCACACTTACTGAAAGACCTAACAAATTGCTTATGTGCACATTTCCTTAACACATTAGTTCCTGCCTGAAGACAATGTACTAGACCACATATATCGTGGCTGGTTTTGTTCTGTGGTTGTAGGACAGTGAAACGAAAGTTCAAGAGAGGTGTAGTATTAAAGTTAATAAGGCTAGTTTCCACAGAATATTCAGAGAGGCAGCTTTTAGGTAACCTGTGCTATCTGAACCAGTAGCATTGAGATGCAAAGATACACCCCCCACACCCCTCAAAAAAACATATCTAAACATTCTTACTCTAGTGCAGCTGGATTTATTGGCACAGTCTTAGTGCCAAGCACTAGACAGCTGAAGCAAAACTGCTGCCAGTATGAGTACAAGATGCAGTAGAAACCTGAGAGAGGATGATGGGGAGGAAATGCAGAGAGCCCTTAAGCAGAGATAATGTACATGCAACTGACCCTGTGAACTTAGAAAAATATCATAATCTTAAACAAGTCTCCACAACGAAGTCATTCACAGTAGATCTAACCCACATATGTTCTGCAACTTTCAAGAATTATAGGTAACACTAAGAGCTCTGCCCAACATATATCAAACACTTTCTCAGTAAAATTTTTACATAATTGAAGCTGAAATTGTCCATGTGAGCCAGTCCATTATTTCCAGGAAAATTTTACTGAAGATTGTTAACCTATTTGAAGAAACAATAACAATGAATGTTATGCTGATTGGTTCTTCAGAAATTTCCTTCACTGAAAAGCTCTGCTAGTGATACAGGAAAACAAGGGTTTGACTGTCTGATTAGTTGTCACCACATCAGCTTCAGAAACACACCTCTTGACCACCCCATGAAAAAAAGAAAAATTACTAAAGCATAGTCATAGGACAGAAAAACCATTCTGAGCACGCTGGTAACAACTTTAGCAGCTAAATTCTCTTTAAAATATGCCCTCGTATGCATGTGCCATTCAAACTACAGAAAGTGCCCTTCTGCATGTTCTGCTTTCTCTCACTGAAGTAAGAGACTTACCAAAAGCAAAGCAGAAAGATTCTTAGTGCAAGCAGCAAAGACAGATATTTATATTACCACAAGACTGAAAAAAATAACGCTGTTTTGGAATTTGCCATAGAACAATAAAAAAACAGCTTTCCAAAAATATAACAGCTCTTCGCCACTGTGCTGATTTATCCTTTGGTGAATGTTGACCTTGAGTTCTATAGTCATCTTTGGCAAATACTGTTTCCACTGACTTAGCCTTACACAGGGCAAGTGTTATCTAAATTTAAAATTGTACATAATTTTTATTTTCCTTCCAGAATATTAGAACTGTTTTATCATTTTCTAAGACTGTAAGACAAAGTGTTCCTCTCAAATTACAGCTGCCAAAACAACACTGAGTATGCCTTTGCTATACATTGACACATATGATTGCTGGAAATTTGGGGAGACAAATAGTTCCATTTAAATCAAATGTCAAAACCAGTAAGAATAAAAGAAATCAAAGGTAAATGTCTCTGGGTGGATCATCTAATCCTCATCCATAACTTCAGCAAGGCTGTTCCCTAGTCTGCTGTTTGAAAGGGATGGTTCCATTTTTTGAGTTGTGGAGAGAACAGAGGTATAAGAAGGGCTGTGCTTCATTGTTTTTTCTTGATGACAAGGAATCTTAAAGCAATGCAAAAGCTGGTTCTTTGAATCAAGAAATCACATAGAAGGACTGTGGCCATCCTACAGTTTTGTGAAGGATCTTACTTTAACTTTGCCTGTGATTAATCAAATGGGAAAGCTCTGAGAATGTTCATCTTTATTTGAAAACTAATCACATATGACTAAAGATGTGCAAAAATACCAAGTGAAAATTAACAATATTAACTATGTATGTGCTGGGAGATTAAAGTTTTAGTTACATTTTTTAGATCCTTTTTGTTTATTTTTTTAAGGTATATCTCAAAACATCAAACTTGCATAATGGGTTAAACCCCACAAATCTTATTAAAAACAGGATTCTGAAAAAGTTAAATGCCTTGCAATAGATAAAATTAACAATACTGACATTTTCAGGAAGAAAGCATAACCTTTTACTACATCTTGTAATGTTCAGGGTATTGACAACATCAATATATGAATGCATAAAATTACAAAATATCTGAAATTACTGAAATGAAAAATAACAAGGCAAGTTAACGATGGATATGAAAACTGCAAATAGTCTCTCAGCTTTATGCATGATTTCCAAAGCCTCCCTCAAGACAAAGACGGTGCTTATAGTCTAACAAAAATCAGCAGCTACTTACATCATGCACCAACTCAAAGTACTTCTGACACGCCAGCTGGTAATGCATGCCCTTCACCAATTCCAGGATCTATACAGAAGGAGAAAAATGTAATGGATTCAGAAGTAGCACACATACATCTTGTTGATACTTACCATGACAAGGTATTTCACAACAGCCTTGTATAACAGCTCGTGAAAATTTGCAGCACATGACATCTTTGATATCTGCATATCCTACTAGTAACTGACAACATCTAGACAAGTATAGTTTAAAAATACCCTGGCTACATTAAAAACAAGATAAAACCACATGAAGATACACCTAGTCCTTAAAACATAATTTCAATACTCTTAACTTCACGAATAAGTTGAATCTATATTTTTGCAATATAATTGTGACAGTCATTGTCAAACTATCATATTGCAATATCTCTTCCATAATTGCAGACATAAATCTAGTAATTCAAGTGGTTGAAGAATGAAGCAATCACACTATTTGTATTTTTATTTTCCACATTACCAGTTCATGCAGATATAGAATAAAATACTACTGTGCTCCCACCAAGAAAATTTAATGCAAATCCTTTAGACAAGTATCTGTGAGAGGGGAATGCTTTTACCGTCAATCAGACTTGTCCTTTTTGAAATGAAGTTATTTCTAGTCAAGCTCAGCAGAATATGTGAGTGAATAGCCTGTTTTGAACACCTATTAGGAAAATCATGCCATCTTTTGTAAATACAATTTGCTTCCCAATTCTACTTCAGGTAATCTCTTCTGTGCTGCATAAAGTCTCATTCTTATCACCAGAATGCAATGCCAGTTGAAATTTTTTAGTTTGTTCACCTCCCCTCTCCTTTATATAATCAAAATGTATGCTTCCTCTGCTTATCAAACAGAGAAAATTGCTGGAATTAAGAGATAGCCTCAGTGGAAGGAAAAATAGTTTTAAAGAAATGTTAATTTCAAGCCCCTTTCCCAAGGTTGACCTTTGTGTCAAACACAGCAATGCGCTCCAGCTTAAATCCCTGCTGTACTCATTATTGAATTTATTGACAGATGTATAAATAAATTACATTTGCTGAATGGATAAAACCAGCAATACACTGCCAAGAAAGTACTTAGCCGCACTGTTTCGCTGTAATAGCCCAACTGATTACATTTCTATCCCTCTTGCCACCTCCTGTTAAATCTTCTGTAAAAGACCAAGGCCAAGGCCAACTAGGCAATGAAGTCTGAAATCTTGCACTATCTGTATACATAGATGTATTTTTATTTTCTCCTTTCTCCTTTGAAATTAACTGAAAAAATTAGTGTCACATTAAGTAGTTTAGGATTGAAGAAACTCATCTATTCTAAACACTTCAGTTACATGTTGCCTTACGTTTTCCTGTTTGTTCCTTACAATAAAATCTCTGCCATGTAAAAGAGTGATCTCTATTTTACAGTAAACGCTAACCATGTTGTATGTATGTACTTTTTTTAAAAGTATTTTTCATGCAATTTGGAGTAATGATCAGAAGACCTATAAATCTGTTGGTTAGTTGAAAGAAACATTCACAGTGTTCTGTAGCATTCAGACTTTTATAACCTTAATTTTCAAGCTGAAATAAGTTAACTGATTTAATCTAGTACATATATAATTTTGGTTTACTCAAAATTATTCTTCATTTACTCAAGATTACACCTAATAAAAATTATATAAATAAAAAATTCTCTAAATTCAGGTGCAAATATATTTTAAGTCTCAGAACCTTAAGTGAGCAAACAAAAACTTTAATATGGACAAATTCTGAGTATAAACCACCAAAAGTTTAAAAGCATTGATGTTCTCTTGTAATTTAAGAGACCTTTTTGAAAAAGCTGATCAGTTAAAAGGCTAGTAGTCATTCTGTGGTTTGTTTCAACTTTTGAATCACTGACCATAGTTACAGTTGCTTTTTGTAGCAATGATGTCATTACCCAACTACCACGAAAAGTGGAAAAGACAAAGATTATCAAAGCTATCTTTCGATTTACTAATTCACAATGATTCACAGGATGTGAGACCAAGCTACTGTTGTGTTTCTCTGACAGTTCAGCAGAAATATCCTAACTTCAAGTGACAGAAAAGGGATCACTGACTGACACAGCACAGATGACGACAGAATAAAGAGGCACTTATAAATAAATTCCAGTTGTGTAGGAGAAATTATTCTGAGCATATTATTCTGAAACCAAGTCCATTTCAGCCCTTAACTCATCCTTGGGAAAATCTTGAACCACCTTTAAGGTGGAGAAGAGGACTTCATTGAATCGATGCTGCTGACATATGAAAGCTATAATGGTAATGTTATCAGAGCTGGCCTTGAAGGACTTGAAATTCTGTACGAGCAACCATGTTATTGTGCAACAGCTCAACCTTCATTGCGCAGCTACACTGCTGTTTCACCAAGGAGATACCGTCCCACTCCCTTGAGACCCCTTCTCAGACCTCTCAGAGGCTACAATTAGGTCACTACAGGGATTCTTCTGCTGTACTACTACGAAGACATGTATCTTTGAGAACAGCTGTTAGAAGGGCCTCTACCAGCATTCTCCACTGAAGTTTGGTAACTAGGTCTTCATGCCACTTCTTTTCCAGACATTGAGTGCTCCATAAAACAGATACCCACCAGAACAGATCAGAGACTTTCATCCAGCTTGTTAAATTTATCAGTGTACTTGATTGCACTGGTAGTCATCATTTTACTCCTGCTCCTTTATCTTCTCCGCTGCATCACCTCCCCAGCTTTGACTGGTTAGTCAATTTCAGCCAAATTTGACAAGTAGAGATGACAAAGCTATACAGTTCCTACACGTTGATTAAAAGTTGTGGTTGGGTAGAACACCCAGAACAACATTTGTGGCTCATTCAGCAAAAAGCAGATGTAATTCAGCTGCTACTCAGAGAGGCAGCCAGAAGGCAGCCAAATGATGAGCCTGACGTTTAGCACATATGTAAGTTTAAACTGGCCACAGCACAGGGGACCAGGTTCACCTTCTTCATATATGACACGGCTGAGGAATAAGGGGGACATTAAACATATTCAAAGAACAGGTTTAGTAGATTAACTGGCTTTAACAGGGAACAAGTTGCTAAGAGAAGAAACAAAAAAAGGTTAAAAATTGCAATAGCATGGAGCTCAACTAGAAAGGAGTCCTCTGTGTGAGAGAAACTACCAATTTCTATTTAAATAAAACAGAATTATCATTCATAATAAATATTATCCTTCCTACTACATTTATGCACGTAATGAAAACAAGCTCACAGCTGTTTTTCAGTAGTGTTACCCAGAAACAGACCTCCACCTAAAACTACCTTAATTCACAGCAGCAGCTTGTCTCTATATATATTAAAACATTTACACTGAATTGCTTTATTTTGCAAGTAAAGGTACATACCCAAGGACTCTTTTTGTTAGTTCTTATGTGCCTTTTCTTTCGCTGCCATCTGCAACTTGCTTTTCTGATGTTGCTTTATGGACTACTAATGAGGTCAAGATGATGTTTGGCAGCTGTATGCCGCCTCCTGCTTTATAGATCCTCGCATTCAAAGCTAAGATGTAGCACAACAGAGTAGTTTGGTCTCTGTAATTATTCACTGTTATTTTCACTTACTCACAGTTAGTTCTATTTGAAAATTGCAGAAATAACTTACATTTCAAAATCAAAATCTTTCTACTATAGATTCAGTTAAGTATGACTAATTTCTAACTTTCTTTTTATTTCAAGGGTGACTGAAGATATGACTGGGTACAACTGCTGGAGCGTATCTGAACATATTCCAGTCTTCTCCTCTTTCAGGTCACTTTGTCACCATCTCAGCACTAAGTCCTGCCCCAGGACTCCCCAGTGCCCTTTGCCTCCTAGTCAGTACAGCCATCTGTTCTTTCTGCTGCTTTCAGGTATTTCCTTTATATTTTAAACTGATTTTGAAGGTTTCATGTTCATAATGTATGCATGTATAGCACAATTTTCTCAGATTTAAGCTGTTTTCCCTCAGGGAAGAAGTTAGAAAGGCTAGAAAATCATTGTTTCAGCTTTGCCAGAGCTCCTTTTCCTTTTATACTCGTTGACTTGCCTTTTGTAGTGAAGAGTAGTTGACCACACAATGTTCAGCATTGAGTATGGTAATATTTAGGGCACCATAACAGACCAATTTCTCCCCTGCAATTTGCATCACACTGTAAACAAAACAACTTAATTATATTCTAGCACACTTCAAAAAAGTAAAAGGCAGTCATGATCCAGAAGAAGGTATTTTATTACTGTCTCTTAGAAATACCTGTATTTTTTCCTCCATTTTTCATGTATAGGTTTTCTAGCTTGAAGTTCTTATTTCATGTATGTCAGTAAGAAACTCATTAAACACTTAACAAAAGAGTAAGTAAATGTCTGAATGAAAGGAATATGTCAATATGTGCCTATATTTGCTGCAGCAAACCCTGGGCAGCTTATTAAATGAAGACAGATGTTAATTTAAACTGAGTTAATTATTTTGAAAGGAAACAGCTCTAATGTAAGTTGGTTTTGTTTGCTTGGTTGTGAGCTATTTTTCAAAGTTTTATACAGCCATCTGCTGAAAGTCAATGGTGTGAGCATCAAATGCAAGAAGGGGTAATGCACCTGAGTATTCCACTTCTCTGTTTTCACATAGTTTTAAAATAACGTTATAAAAATGTACATTTTATGATTAGAAATTCTTCGGCTACTTCTCAGTGACATGTTTTCATTTAACTGACAAGTCCTGCATGAGTTTACAGCCACCTATTTTAAAGACAGTCATGGCTGGTTTTAGATATGACAGATAACCCACATTCCTCTGTTGCAATGCTCAGTCAAAGCCTGGACTGTTACCAAGTATGAAAGCAAGCACCTGAAACACTTTAAAAAAAGAAAAGTTACAACATTAAAAAAATTGAATGTGCTTCATATACATTCTAAGTTTGCAACATAACAGTTTCAAGAACAATGACCTGAAACATTTTTCATATGTTCATTTTTTTCCTGTTTTCTCATCCTGAACTGCGTGTTTATCCCTTTGACTTTTTTGTGTGCTTCTTTCTCCCTTCTTCTAAATAAAAATTTCATGAGTAGTTTAATACACTGTAAATCGAACCTGCTGAAGTGTGAAGACACAGCCCCTAATTCTGTCCACCCATTCCTGCCATCTGAAAATGAACCCCATTCCTCCTCATGTTTCCCAAGTAAGCCTATAGTTGGACAGTTTTTTTAATTATTTTACCACGTAGTCATAAGGCCAGCATAAGGAAAGGAATGGAAACCCAACAGGCAGGGATGAACAAACTAGAACTGACTTCCACACCAGCAGGGCCCATTTAGGCTAATTAACTGCAGCCTAACATTTGAGTAATGAATTTAAATACTTCTAAATTGGACACACTGAAATTAATACCATTCATCTCTTTAACAACAGGGGGAAAAAATGTATTTTAACTCTACTTTTCATATTATTTGTTCTAAAAGGCACATTTGACTGAGCACTGGCACAAGTTACCCAGAGAGGTTGTGGAGTCTCCACCCTTAAAGACAGTCAGAACCCATCCAGACACAATCCTGGGCACATGGCTCTAGATGACCCTTCCTGAGCAGCAGGGCTGGACAAGATAACCTCCAGAGGCACCTTCCAACCTCAGCCATACTGTGATTCAATAATAAATATAGCACCTGACTGTACATTCTTATTACATCCTTTTGGTAGTTAGAATATCAAATTCAAACTTTAAGAAATACATTTTTCAGTTCAACTATTTACCTTATGAACTTTCTACTGTGTTCTATGTATAATAAAATCTGTGTACATACTCTAGAAGTCTTCTGTATTCTTACAGGTTTTTATTATCAAACAGGTTAGCTGTGCTTCTCACTGTTTCTGCATGTCTTGCATTTTATCAAGTTTTCTTTTCTTATGCTGTTTTTTTGTTTTACCGTCACAAGCCCATTCACTAGTCAACATCTAAACTTTTTTCTGACCAGTACTTAAATTGGATTATTCAACAGTCCACTCTTATTTAATTGCATACAGCCTTTTTAACATTATAATCTCACTTGACAATGACCTGATATAACTTCTTATTTCTAATACTTGTTTCCACTTACCAACAATAAACTGAAGATTGGGTAAATTTAGTAGTCAGAAATACTGTAACTCAAATTTTTAAAATAATCAGTTTTAAGCCATGTCATCTTAAGATGTCATGTCATCTTGAGATGTTAAGCCACGTCATGTTAATACTTTACAGTATTCTACTCATTGATGGTGTAAGTAATAGTAACATCACAGCACTAATAAACACACACTAAAAAAGTCAGGTGGGAATTTTAGTATCAGAAAAGAAGGCTTAGATTTGGCTGGTTAAATCTGTAATTGTATTGGTTCAGCTTTTATGCAAAAGTAGTCCTACTGAAATGAATGAGCATGTTCGTGCTTGAAAAAAACCCAAATACAAGACAATTAACCAAGGCACACATTTTAGCTGCGAAACCACAGAAGTTGTGGTGTTAAGATACAGGGTCTACAGAGTAACTCAGAGAAAGTATAATCTGAGATAAAATGGGGAAGACATACTCCTCAATACATACCTATTATTCTCAAAATTATGGAAAGGCTGAATGCTATCTCCTATCGCTAAATGTTCCTCATCTATAGAAAATACGTGGAAACTTTCAGCACACAAATCTACACCGGAGTGCCAGAAAGATTTATTTTGAATAATCTTACTTCTGAGACTTTCACGCTATCTACTTTGAAGGATTTAATCATTCTAAAGCATTTACAGGTTTTGATGTAATAAAGACCATAACTATCTGAGAGATTTTGGACAGTGAACAAGGTGTCTTAGCCACCAGTTCAGAAATCTGAATGATGCACCATTTCTGGATTCAAGGTCTAATGCTTCTATAAATTTCTTGGCAGAAAACGTGTTAGGGTACCCTAATTTACAATTTGAGATTTAACTAGTTAATTTGTGGTAGGATTCTTTCCCCAGTAAAAGCTCACAAAATGTCCAACCAAGGAAGGTCTTCCTGTCTCCTAAGAACCTAAAAGCAAAAGGTGTACTCCTTATCTCACAAGTATGAAGGACAGCCCTAGCAACAGAAGACTGAGAACAGCACTGGAAAACTAACCATCTTGGGTAAAACCACAACCGTATGGGCTGGACACTAGCCCACATTCTGGTTCACATAATAGCCATGAGGAAGAAGCTTTATAAACAAGAAAGGAGCTTGTTCATGGGCTTGAAGGGAAGACATGGGAGTACTCTAAGCCAACAGATTAAAATCAATTTATGACTACATAGCTAAATCCAAAATAAATCCAAAATAAACATTTGGAAAACTATGCATCATTCACATAAAAATGGACAGGTCTGATAAATTAAAAATTTTGAGCAGAAGTCCAGTACTTGAGAAGCTAAAGAAAAGCTCTACATTTTTCAAATCCAATAAATAGCCCAAAATAAGCCAGATAAAAACACTGAAAAAGATTGCAAATAACATTAATACACGTATCTTGATAGTGTCAGATTGAAGCATAACATTCTTGCTATTAAAAAAAAATAATAAAATAAACCTTTGATCACAGAAGAATGTAGTTCACCACAGAGAACCGACTACAACCTATACTGGAAAACTGAGAGCCTCAAGGACAACTGAAGTACTTGATTGAAGTCCCAACAATAACTTGCAGGAACAGTTAATGGCCTCAGGTTCTGAATGGACAGACAGGGCAAGCCTGAAACCAGACCTGAAGTCAAGGTGGAGACAAGGTGATTTGTAAAGAATGCATAGAAACCGATGGCATAAACAGCAAACACGGCAAGGGAAACGCATACAAACCAAGTGGTTGCTGCTTGCAATTCTTTTCTGAAACAACCAAATCACCTGAAGCAACCGCCAATCTGCTAAGACAGTGGCCTGGATTTCATGACTCAAGGACCTCCTGAGATAACCTGTGAAAGTTATGGGAGAACTAGGAAAAAGAATGACTTATGTGATTGCTAATGTACTACAAATCCAAATCTTCTGATGGTCTAAGGCACTGTGAACTAACCTCATGGAAGATAAACCACCACCACTGAAATGCCTGTATCCCCTTGATGAACACAATATATTCAGAAACAAGCCATGTATTTTGTGCTGACAGCTGGCACAAAGACCATTGAAGAGAAACACATAAAACATCAAAAAAGCATTGTCCCATGAGATACACCCCCAGGACTCTCACCAGGGAAAAAAAAAAAAAAAAAAAAGTCCTCAAGGTTAGTTTGTCAGCAGAACCTTGATGAATATTAAAAAATGTGAACAGATGGAAAGGAAACACCCTCAGACAGCAACAGCTCTGATCCAGATCACTGCTTATGAACTGCAGATTATAAGGGTTCAACAGACAGCTATGAAAAAATAAAGAGTCCCCCGAACAAGAAACACAAGCCTCCAGGCACTGCTGATAAAGACGTTCTAAGTCTGCACCAAACTCAGACTTGCGTATCTGCATCCACACTTGCACAAATTAAAACACCAGCTCTGTTTCATTTTGGGTATAAAGTAGCCACCCAAAGTAAAATCCTTAGTGCGTGGCCTGAGTTGCCATGGCTTCTCCGGCCCCTCTGGCCAGGGCAGCATCAACATCCTGATTGATGCTTCTAAGAGGTCTGATGAGCTTCCAGTCAACCTCTGTTTCACAATGAGAATTTAATCTCAGTAAGGAACAGAAACCGTTGACCTTTGAAACCTTTAAAGTGGACTTCTTAGCTTAGGAGAGAAAAAAATTATTACTGCTCATCTGAAGAAAGCAGCATGACATACTCCTCTCACAAATACCATTTGTCCAGAAGAATGCCCTGGAGTACCTAGCTCAGCAAAAACTACAGGACTGTACAGAAGTTTCAACAAGAACAAAACACTTGGTGAGCACGTGAACAGAACTGTAGCTGTGAGCTCTGAAGATCTCATGATCTCGGGCACAGATATGCTCCTTGAGACCTAGCACGAAGATGTCTTTTAAAAACCTCATTTGTTTCCATTACAATGGCTACGTAACAGATTCACACATTGTCAGAAAAATGTAGAAAAAATATAGGGCATAAATCATCCACCCAAGAGGTCTCCTAGTTATAGATATATGCTTATAGGATACAAGGAACCTGTAGCCCTGAAAACATTTACTTTAGGTGAAAAATATATTACTAAATAAAACCAAGATTAATCTCCCAGAATTTAGACACCACTATAAGCAAAAACCTACAGTTCATTTTAAGGACTAGTATTATCTCAAAATGGACTAGTATTATCTCAAAATGGATAGAATTGGTGAATCAAAAAAGAACGAAAACAAAGAAGGATTCTACTGTTCTGTTGCAATTACTGTCAACTGAAGGTCATAATCCTAGAAAGGCAGAAAGGAAGCAAGTGCCTGTTAGTTCAAAAAAATAATGAATGGCTAAGTTGACATGCTGCTGGGAGAGTGGGTTCTCAGAAAGGAAATGCCATAGCTAAACTTTTGGAAAAAAACAATAAAAACAAACATTTATGTCTGAAGGTGAAGAATTTTATGCAGCCAGTTGTTGGCTAAGTCAGTTCAGAAAGTCCTATCTTCTCAAGTCCAGTAAATTACCATAAATTATAGGTAAAAAATGACTTATTAGGAGGATAGTAAACTTGACATATATAAAGAAAAAAAACAGTAACCCAGGACAGAAATTTTGCCCAGCAGAATGTTTCCTGATGATAATCAAAGATACCCTCTTAAGAAATGAGCAGGAATACTCTATTTTTCAAAGTCAAACATGAAGTAGTTCAAACAGGATTGGACAGTAAACTTGACAAGATTCAGAATGTCTTGACACCATGATCAAATCTCGGGATCCCACAGTGAAGTAGCCTGATACCAAGCCATCTTTAATTTTTTTTGTGCAGCAGGAGCTATCGTGCTGAAGAAAAGTATCAGGGGAAAAGCACAGAACAACTTTCCCCATTAGGGAAGCTGACAGCAGTCCCAGAACCTGTCCATCCCAGGAACAGAAATATTAGCGCTTCTCGTTAGATTCTAAGATGGACAGTTCAATTTTGGAGTGCCCCATTCATAAAAGGTGACTTCTAAGACACTGTTCCACACTGTTCGCAGTCCATTAAATATATAAGCCTATGTTCTCATATATATGTTTGGTTTCACTGCTCAGTGCATTACTTTCACAGATCTTGCAGTATTTTATTTTGCTGATACAGAACTTGGTAGTGATATAATATAACTTGGTATATTATATATATAAAATATATGAAACACCAAGTTATAATATATAGATTATATATTTTATAGACATATCTATAAAAATATAACTTGGTGTATATAATACATATAATACAACTTGGTAGTGATATATCTGCTGTAAGCAGGGAGGGCTGAAAGGACTAATTGATTCAGGAACAGAAGGTCCAGTGTGTTACCTTTTAATGTGATTTCCAGAATGCTGTAATTTGCACTCAACCGGGACTGCAAGTCTTGAGCTTTTATTTGGATTCCTTAAAGCACCTCCTTAGCCACAGAGAAGCATGCATCACTACTAACCTGGAAAGCAAAAGTCTACTGTTCACATGATCTGACACCTGCTGCCACTGCAGGGAGTCTCATAACTCCCTCAGAATCACCCATTAAGAAGGCAGCTGAGAAACAGTTGAGCAAACAACAGCTGGTTCTAGTTGCTTTTGCACAGATTTCATATAGAGGCTTGTAAAACATCCCAAACTGAATATTCAAACCATCAAGCATGAACCTGCTAGCTAGCTGCAACTGGTATTGACTGGTTGTAAATTTTGATAACGTTTGGACTAAACAGAAGTGACACGTTCTGATCTTCCCATTAATAGAGAGACATGACACAGAACTACCAGTTAGGAACCTGACCACAGGTTTTGCAGATAAAGACTATTTAGATGAAGAAAAATAGGTGCTTGGGAGCCCAGAACAATGAGGGTGAAGATCCTGGGAAGCTGAGGATGATCCTGGAGATCAGAGATGAATGGAGATGAATGCTGGAAAATGCCTTGGGACCACAGCCTGTAATGCCTGAGACTGTTAACTGCAAGCAGCTGCAAAGCATGCATTAGCATGACTTTCTGCCCCATTCTCCCAGACTGGTAGTGATTACCTTGCTGGGAAGGAAAGCTGAGACCTCAGCAAACACACCACCAGAGCAGAGAGCAAATGAGGGACTGTATGAGACAATCAAGCAGGGGTATAGTTCTAATCTCCTTGATTCTTAAAACAAACACACAAACAAAAAAGAAACAAAACCAAAGCCAAACCAGTATCCAGATCCACTACAGGCTGTCATTCCCTGTCTCACCCATGACATCGTGACACACATTTGTTGATGATTCAACTACCTTGTCTTGCATTAAGTGTATGTCAGACTTCCACTCATTGCAAGCAACTCAGAGTCCTGGAAACTGATGTAAAATGCCTGCTCCTTTTCAGTTTGCTGTCCTGTGCACATGGCCACTTGATTGTCCCCTCACTCCAGAACAATGCATTCATTGCTACCATAAACCAGGCAGAGAGAACTGAATGTCAGTCTTGAGGCCCAGAGTTGTCCAAACCAACAGCATCAGAGGTTTCAAAAGATTGTCAAACCCTTCAACCCCAAGAGATTGTCAAACCCTCCAACCCTAATAACCATTCACTAAGCTGAAGGAAAAACAACATCTCTGATACTCAGCAACTACCACCAGCATTAGAGAAGATTCTAAAAAGCCATAGTCTGGACTGAAGGATCCTGAACTGTTATTAGTCATGAAAACGTTATTGGACCATGCAAACATAGCAACAAACAGTGGAGCAGTAAGATCTGTACGAGATCTTGGAGACAGATGTCTCCTCCTCCTATCCCACTGAATATTTCAAAGACTGTCTGATAAGAAAGATCAATTTCTGAAAACCCTGTCACAGCCAACTTCTTTTTTATTTATATTATTATTATTATTTATTTATTAGCAGCAGCAGCTTTTGGGTGGAGGGTGTTTTGTTTTGGGTTTAGTTACTACTACTACTACTACTACTATTATTATTATTATTATTCAGGTGGAAGGTGTTTTGTTTTGGATTTAGTTTGGTTTAACACTAGGAGGAACCACTGCAGAGCCCTGTACCCCAACTGTACTTAAACTGACACCACAAAATCCGTCGACAGGACAGCGTCCACATCTGGGCAAAGATGACACTGATGGAGACTGTTTTTCTTAATCACTTTTGATAAGAAAATTTAAGATTCCTAGTGAATTGCAATCCTTGTTCACAAGGGGAAAAAACCCAAACACACAGATATATACAAAAAATAAAATCCAATTCACATCAAGTAAGGAACTATGTTAAATATAAAGATACTGCCCTACTGTGCAAATTCACTGAAGGAATAACCTCTACTAAATCCTACCCACACAGAGCAAGGCAGCTAAAACAGTAAACCCTCACCAATCTTTCCAATGATTAGCAGGATAAAAATCCTAGAGTAGCATCAATTTTTGATGCATACAGAAAGGAAAAAAGCCAAAGAAAAGTATCTCTACTGCCTGTCAGATACATGGAAGAGAGCCAAATGCTTATTTATATCACCAGGAGAAACAAAGAAAAAAACAAAAGAAAAAACATTCCTAGGAAAAAGTCTGGGTATTTCAAGAATTTGTCAGGAATGATCATAAGTGAACAATAAACACCCTAAAACTATTCTCTTTTAATTTTTTTTTTATTCTAATTGTTTCCAAGGGAGACTACTTTAAATGAAACTTTCACATTCTTTTCTATCTAATTCAACATTCTGCTGATGCCTGACAAGCAACGATGACATTCCACACAAACTAAAGATTACAACTTCAAGCAGGTTTTTCCTACAGACCTAAAACAGGTTTCAGGCAGTTAATACACACAACTCTTTGCTGAACTGTCTCAGCTTAACTCTAACCACTACATCTTCCTCCAATGAAAACAATCTCACCCTTTCATAGTCTTAATCTCTTGCTAGAGCAAGCAATGTGAGTCACAGACCTTCAGTATATATCTCAAAAATTTCCAATTCCTGCCTTGTCCTTGCTATATAAGATAGGTTTTGAATTTAGTGTTACCTTTTAAAAAACTGCTAAAAAATCTCTGCTTAATTTCACTAGGCATTTGATGTGCTTTTGGTTTTTAGGGGAAGTTAGCACAATGGATGATTAAAAATATATGGTTTTAGAAGTTTACTACAGAAAATAATCACTTATGTCTACTGACTACACAGTAGAGTCTTCCACAAGTCACTGCAAAAATAAAAATAAATTCTCTAAAATACTGCCAGATTCATTTAAACATTTTTTTTATCACAGTGCAGTAAAATGAAGTAAAACAAAATTCTGTGTTGCATCCACTATAGCAATAAACCAACTCATGATACTAAACAATAAAAGGTAATGACAATAATCAACACATCAGTGGGAGCACTGGAGCCAAAAGTCAAGATTCTGGTTTAAACCTTTTATAAGGAGAGATACTTCACAATACATACTGACAAATCACATACAGCATTCCTACACAAAGAGAAAGTAAAATTGAAAAGCAGTGCCTTATTAATGAAAGCACCAAACAAAATACGCCTTACCTGAGTTATTCCACTGGGAGGAATCTTGTATGACTGCAGCTTCTGCCTCAATAGCTCAGGATCACTGTGGCGGAATGGGCACCCTGGCAGTAAAAAACAAGCAAGCTCACAAACAAGGCTGTTTACCCAGGAGTTAGTGCAGTAAGGCACTCAAGAGACCAGCTAAGCTCTTCCTAATTGTCTAACAGCTTATTAATAAGAAAGTTAATTGCCCACGTGTACAATTTCTTACTTTTTTAATTTTGGGGGTTTGTGGGTGTTTTTTTTTAAATAATTACTCCACTGCATGGTTATGAAGGCACAACAGGCTCAAGAGTTACATAAAATATCCTAACATAAACAGGCCACAATTCTCATTCACTGACAGGAAAAGAGTTTTACTTAGCTCCTTACTAACAATGATTGCACTAGTACAGTTAATAGCTGTGTGGAAAAAAGGAAAAGACAAGTAATAAGCACCAACTGGTCTTTAAAAAGCATAGTCCTTTGCAAAAATATTACTTCATAAATACCTTAGAAAGTTCCACCACCTTAAATAAGAGTGCAGGGTTTTTTTGTCCCAAAATCAGTTTTGAGACACATTGAATGAACAACTTAGTACTAGAATAACAATGGTGAAGCCAGTGCAGGTTTTTCATGTTTAGTCACACAGAGGTAGAAGGTTTTAAAGTACACTAGCAATCTTTAGAATTTCTGTACAATTGAATTCATACCTCAAAACACCTCTATAACTGGTCACTTTTTAAAGCATCTGTACATTTAAAGTCAATGACACAATGTATATAAAACCAGAAGTTACCAAGTGTGATCTAAAGAGAACAGTGCAAGACTACTACGGCTTTGAAATTAAATCGATAATTTAAGAGACTACAGGAGGGAATAATTTCTCTAGCCAAGGGTTTCCACTGTTTTTAAACTTTTTCTTTTTTTCTTTTTTCTTTTTTTTTTTTAAGGAACTCACCATGATAATCCCCTTGACTTGGTGGATTGGACATGATAATCTTCATGCAGCTGTACGGAGTATAATCAGTTCTCTTTCCTTCTTTTCCATAGTTGTGGCGAATGGTGTAAGCATAACCTTTGTCAAACTAAATACAAACAAAAGAAAAAATTCTTATATATTGTGTCAGTGATTCTGTCTGCTCTACAAATAGAAATATTGTATAACAAAATAAATCTTCCAAACATATTAAAACTGAGAAAAATAAAAATACCGTTGCTTGCTTCTAGCTTTGATCTTTGTATTACATAGACTTGTATATGCATATGTATATGTTTTACAGATGCATCACAAGAAAAGTGTTTAACTGTATGGATTTAAGGCCTTTTCAGCTGATGTGGTGATTGCCTTAAAGATAAGATGACTTAAAGATCAAATTTTCAACTCCATGATGTTAGTAAATGGAGAAAACATAGTCATTTAAAATCTTTCATAAATGTCCATAAATTGATTGCTTTATCAGGACAAAGAACAGAAATATAGGTTTCTTTACTCAGGTTCACATTCTTCTTCTCCCAAAGCATAATGCTTCACCTATACTTTGTTTCAGCACTGAAGTTCAATTCATTAGATTCTAAAATGGAGTATACTTCACTTGTACAAAAGACGAAGGTTTTAACAAATTTCTTTCACCTACTGACAGACTAACAACTCCTCCAATAAAATGAAATCTTCTAAAGTAATATAGATGTAAATAAACATTTGTCTTAGCAGCTGAGTACAGCGCTATCAATTCATCATTTTAGATAAGTCCCATGGAGAACATTCAATGACATGAGTTCATGTTATTTTATACATGGCAATAGGTGACATAAAATCTGTAGTGGAATCAGATAATTTATGACACGTATTCCATTGAGTTGCATAAGCTACTAATAAGACATCAACACTTGTTCAAATACCATACTTGTAGCGCTAAAAAACCCAAATGGGATAAAATAATGAGGCATCATATTTAGAATTACACATCCTCAGTCTCTCATCACCTCAAAGAAGCTATAACAATACATAAAAGCACAGCTGTGCTCTTGCTCATTTCAAAATTTTAGCATTAACCTCATGTAAAGTTCTGTGTCTGAATAAAAACAACTCCCATAAAAGTTTATGTTTTCTTCTCAAAACCACTTTAAAATAATTTTTTTACTCTGGTATTTTACTAATATAAGACAATGTAATATATGGAGAAAAAACATTCAAGCATAAAACTGGTAACACTGCTACTTCAAGGATACTCTCATTTCTACAGATAAAAGTAGTTCCCTGCTTGGCCTGTGGACTTCCACATAGTAATTCAAAATATTCATATAGCTATGAAATACCTTGACCTGCTAAAACATGTCATAAGAGAAAGATGAAGTGTATTTTTCTTCATATAAAACACTTCAATTTTTTTAAAAAAATAAATAATTCAAAATCTGTAACATGATATGCAAATATGTAATAAATGTATATAAAAATATACGCAACCTTTGAGAATAAAATCTTAAATTGCACTTGATTCAAAGGGTAAAAAAGAAACTCCTCTATCAAGATGCCGGTGATAATCAAGTCAATCTATCAAGAGTAATATTCAGTACTCGTTCCAAATAAGCCTTAAGACATCCAAAGCTCTGAACAAACATCGTCTAATTAATCCTTCCTGGGCATTTGACAAAGTGACTTTATTTGAAAAGATTAAAGTAAAAGGGAAAGGGGGGAAGAAAAGAGAGAGAGAAGACGTAGCATTGTGTCTTCCAGCATAGCCACAGGCAGGATCCAGCATGTCAGAATATTCCTATCTAGTCAACACTTTTGCTCAGGAGAGAAAAGAACTGCTTGGTTGAATAGTAAATGACCACTATTTTTGCTAGCAACAGATTTGGGCTTACCAACTCTTCATTAGAAAGAAGGGTAAGACTTTATGAGGATCTGCTCTAGGTGCGTGCATGTACTCACAAAGGGCTGGGGCAACAGGCACCCTCCCCTTAACAGGGCAAGCAGCAGCTGCTGGCTGAGTTCTGCTGCTGCTCCTGCAGGAGCTGCAAATGGTATATCTACTGAAAAACAGCAAACATCAAATACAAAGATGCGGGTATTTTAATTCCCAACCTTTGAGTGAACCTATTAAACTGAAGATGGAGTCTGTGATCCTATAGCCACCTATTCTTCCACTCAGAAGCTCTGGAAAGTTTCCTCCTCCTTTGCAAAAGACGCATGAAAGCATAATTCATTTGCTTAACAAAGGATATTTGAGCAAGCAGTTACATTAGAGTGGGTTTTTTTGTTTTTTGTTTTTTGGGTTTTTTTTGTCAGGGAAAAGCAAATTTTGAATGCTTCAGGATGTATTGCTTAGTTTGCCAGAAAATCAACACCCCTCTTTAACAGTTCTGTATACTAAGATCTTCAGCTGTACTTTTCACATCACTTGCCTTAATGCCCACAGAAATTACTTTTACTAACTCATTATTTTATGCTGAGAAGCAGCTCTTGCAGTAAATAGAAACAACAGCTACATAATAACACAACATAGCTTTGGGACAGGTTAGATATTTTCTCATTGCTTTCTTGTAATCCTGTTTGGATCTCAAGAGTTTTCGCAGTGGCAGATGGTGGCGACTAACACAGCTACATGGTGCAAGTTAGCATACGTGCAGGTACATGCTTCACTGAGAGCTCTCTCACCCTTGTGATTCAGCGTTTCTTATCATTGATCAAGGAAACAGGATTTTAGTAGTGCCAATATCCAACAGCCTGTGTGGTCATCCTTAGTGGGAAAAAAAAACATAAACTGCAGCATTTCATTTCAGAAAACACATGCTGCAGAACAGCCTTCTCTGTACGTTGGGGGATGAACTCAATGATCAGACTCATTCTTTCCTAATACTATTACTCCAGGATGTGCACAAAGAAAAGACCCCCATAAGAGCAATCCCTTTTGCTGGCAAAACCACCAAGGTATAATTAGACATGTTTGAAATATGCAGAAACAAGATGACACAGGTAGGGAACTGTCCCTTCCTATCTATTCTAATGCCCCAAATTGAAGTGGTAGGATTTTCACAGTTCTTTGAACAAAATAAATTATGTGCAGCACACATCATGCATGTAGGTGTTTGCAGGGTCATTCTAACTGCTTACAAATTGCTTTGTTATAAACTATTTCAGAAAACCAGTTTAAAAACCTGTAAAACTATTACAGTGTATTTTAACTGCAATCTACCGTAAGGTCATTATGGCAAAAAAACTGTAAAAGGTCAAAACTTAAATTAAGTGATTTGAAAAATCACTTTTTTGTTGATGGCCCTGTAAGAACTTTTGAAGGTTTTATTGAAGCTTGATATGAACTTGCTCAACAATAATGATGCTGCAGGAGTGTGTACATGTCCCTCGTACTCTGTACCAGTTTCCATTAAGACAAAAGAAAAGAATACAAAGGCAAAAAATTATTCTATTATCACAGAAAAACTGGGTATGCATATACATCCCACCATAATCTGTGCCAATTATCAATGGAAACTTAATGCCAAAGTTACAATAAAATATCAATGTTAAAGCAACATCATTATACTATTGAGTATTTACATGTACTAGATCACCTGCTGCTGGTCATACTTGAAAGCAGCAGCTCTTTAACTGTATGGCCCACATCTCAACTATTTTCATTACCTTTCCTCTGCTTAGCTGTCTGAGCTTTCCAAAACCTGCAAGGTATTTTTATTTTATGCGCTGGGTGGATAGGCCACAGCTTTGGTCATGGAGAAATGGATCAAGAGACAGATCTCATGTAAGCAATGAAACGGTCCACACCAAAGCCAAGAAGCTGAGGCAAAGACAACCCTTTAATAGCATCTCTATCAAAATTTGTCACTTTGATGTTGGAATGTGTAAGTCTTGGGACTAACAGCAGCATGAATTTTTGTTTTAAAAGACTGCAAGTCAACTGTCTGAACTTTAACTTGATCCGTGAAGATACAAAGATTTTCTGAGGACTTCCCCTTCCTCCAGGCATGGCTGGAGCATGCACGTGATGCCTGGTCTGAAGCGTACTGCTGATGACAAGTGGGTAGTTTTGAGTTTTAATGCATCAGTGTTTGTTGTAACGAACCAAGATGTCCAGTACATTACGCTGAAGGTACTAATGATGATCCTGTGCATCCCAGAACTGGCAACACTGAGGCTTTCTTAACACTTCTCGCTATAAGAAACTAAGCTCTTAGCACTGAACCAGTAGCCCAAAGCCAGAATCAAGGAGGCTGGGGACAGTTCACAGGGTATAGATGAGAGAGTACTGCAGCAAGGAACCCACATTTTGCTTTCATGTGGTATATTCACATGAGTATCAGACTAATGCATATTAATTTGCCTTATAACTGTTAAGACACACATACTGTATTAGACAGCCTTCACTAGAAGACATGCAAGTTATAAATTAAGGTATAAGTATAAATAAAAAGGTATTTTTAAAAAAAGAAGAAAGATATATAAGCTATAAATTTGCAACTGGTATACCTAATACCAGATTACTACGTTCCAGATAATAATTTAAGAAAATGTTGTTATTTTCAATAAATTCTGATCACATAAATGCACAAAAGACCTCTGGATATGAAATTATGATGTACATCAAATGGGCCATTTGGCAGGTATATGCTCTCCTTTGAAGAAAAGTTTTCATTTAACAAAACAGAGAAAGACAGGTCATGTGTGAATCGGAATTATCAATTTGATACAACTGAATACACCTTCAAAAGAGAACAATAACAAGTGACATTCCCGAGGCATTCCAGCCACCGCAGAATAAGTATCATGTCATCACTGAGAGCTACCTTCCTTTTATCACTCATCATATTTGCATATTAGTATCTGGAAATAGAATTAGGTCCTCTATAAATTTTGTTATCAATTCTGATATTCAGCGTGCATATTAGGATGGAAAATAATTTGCTGACAGGTCATCCAAGCCCTGTGTGTTCAGGTTCACACTTCTGCAAAACTTTCATGTTTCATTTTAACTACTTTTATATACTCATGTAAGTTTTTATGCACCTATTCCTTACAGTACTGAGAGATTTATTTATTTAAAGTCTAACAACTAAGCAAAATGACTGCAGTAATTTTGTAGTAATCTGGCTGTCCACCAGATTAGTTCCAACTCTGCAAAATTTGAAGAAGTAATGGTTTAACAATATTTTTTTTAAAACAGTCATTGGGTAATTTCCTGTCTAAAATTGTTGAGCCTGTATGGATAACTGCTTCAAACTCAAAAATTTATCACACACACTTGTGTATCTTCTGAAATAATTGGTTCACTTTTTCATCCATTTCCTAGGCTCAAATCGTTACTGTTGACACTGCTTAGTTGGCATATCTTTTTCCAAGCAACTTTTTTTTTTTAAGCTCACTCTTAAAATAACCTTAGCTTAAGATTATTTTTTCCCAGCACAGTTGACATTTAGGAGCACAAATAAATGCTTCTCTATCTGCCAACAACAAAAAATTTCAATTTATCACAAGTTCTGAACCCACAGCACAATTTCTACGTTAAAGGTACAGATCAGAGACATCAGCTAAAATTGAGCCAGAAAATTCTAATAAGTTGTGTGGTGGTCATTACAGACCGATTCAAATCAAGTACAAAAACCCCTTCTTCCTCTCCAATTTCAGGTTTTCCAAATCACATGAGGCAAGAACTGCTTTGCCTTGGTGATGGCTCCATCTACCATAAGGAAATCAAAAAAGTTTTAACAAACTCCTTGTATATTACCCACAGGAGTGTAAACTGCGTGGCTGATGAACTAGTTTTTGGGCTACCCCGGACTACTCATGCAAAAATGTGACAATGTAGGCTTTTATTTACAGTAGTCTAAGATTGCCTTAATATAACTTAGCTAAATATACAATTTATGTACACTATTTTTCCACACATTTACATGGACCAAGACTTTGAACTAGGAAAAGCATAAAATAAACCACAGCAGGCTGTCTTCTGCCTGAAGACGCTGCATAAAGTTATCAGCGCAACACATCTTAAAGCCATCTCTCCTATAACAACATGATTTTTCTTAGACACACACTTGGTCATCTATGAAAGATACAGAAGAGGCATTTCGAAACTTACCAAGTCTAAAGAAGAGACATTTCAATTCAGATTTGATTGTTTGGAGCAAACAACAGAGGAGTTGCTTTCAAAATGAAGCCTCTGAACAAGAAAATGGCACTGGACAAACTGTTCTTTTGTAGACTGACACTAAAATAAAGTTTCCATGGGTGTAACAGCTTGTGGAGGTCATAAAGGTGAAAGATACTTTAAAAACTACTTTAAACAACAATTTGGAGCATGTAAAATTATGACTTCATTTTAATGCTCACCATTAAGAGTAGAAAAAAAATAACACTAAGTGATTATTATAATATTTGATTCATTTCTACTTCTAGTAAACTGAAATGTCTTTGTGATTCAGCAGTCTCTGTCTAAAGATTATTTCTACAGAACATGATCCAATTCCCTTAGCATAATGTCCTAGCTTCCTGGCATAATATCACCTACACATAGCATTTTTCTTCAATAAAACAATAGATGTATCTGAAAGAAATAAATCCTTTCCATATTACACTGCACCAATCTCCTAATTCTTTATGGGACTGCAATGTGCAAGTCATTTCACAGAGTACTCCACTAATTATACTAGTCATCTTCTGTAATATCATTAATATTTTTAAAAAATTACAAACTTAGAAAAAGATAAAAATGCTATGTACCTATGAATATCACTGGTTTTGTCCTCCCAAGAATCATTATTCTTCCTAAATATTTGCTTAACCTACTGCAAAATTTTCAGGGAGTAAGACTACCAAAAAAAGAAAAATCTGAGAAAAAGAACAGCCATTTTAAGACAAAAATCAGTTTGTGGGTGACAATTTCACCCATATCAGAATTCCACTAACAAATTAGTACACCATCTTATTGAAAATATTGCAAGTTTCATGCTGGCAGTTCAGAGTGTTACTGAACATAGAGGTGTAAATTCCTCATCATTTAAAATGAAACAACTACACAAAGAAACAGTCACATTTATGAATTATAATCAAGATGTGTAAGAAAATTATAGCAAGAAAATAAATATTTTAGATTATAATTAACACTGAAGAGGTGATGAGAACTTCTGTTGCTTTGTTTTTAAATAGAAGAAAATATTAAATCTCATTTTAAACAAAATTAAAACAAAAGCCGGATTAAAATGGCAATATTTGACAACACCATAAGAGGTATGTGCTTTTCTTAAGTATCTGTAAAAATACATTGGCACTTTCCTTCAAATAACAAATAAACAATAAATCCGATTACTGTAAACACGTTTTATTTTCAACAGATTTCTACAGATCATTCTCTACAGTTTTAAGGAACTCTTAAGAAAAGTCCTTCTAACATCAGAGAACAATATTGAATCCTTTACTAAATATTTACTCCATAATACACTCATTTAGAAAGTTTAGTATGAGATGAAAAAGAAAATATCCAATAATCAATTTCTAAACCAAGGGATTTCATCAGTTAGGAAAAAACCCCACACCACACTACTGGTACTCCATCAATTACAAGCACACCAAAGCCTTTCAGAATTTTCTGCTGATGTTTTTCAATCGGTGTTTCTCACATTTCAACATTCAGAGAAGTTAACTGATGGAAGTGTATCTTTCAGTAGAAGATAAGCAGTAAATTAGCAGGGCTATTCATTTCATCAGAAGTGGTAGACAGAATAAAAGCCCCCAAAACATTCAAAGACAAAGGACAGCATAAAGCATTATCACTGAAAGAGATTAACAGTGTTAACAGATTGCAAAGCAGACAGAAATGTGACATGTGGTACAATAAAAAACAACTAACAAAGTTAAACAGAAGTAGAATAGTAACTGTGTGCATCTACAGGAATAAGATTCAGCTCCAGGCATCTAAATCCAGACATCTCCCATTATTGTCAATGGAGGTCAATGCAATCAGAGGAGCCTGGGGAGCAATTCAATTTACCCTAACGTAGGCACCTAGAGGGTCATTAAATAAATCATTCTCTAGGCACTGTTGACTGTATAGGCTAGGCTAGATATCTATTGATTATAACCGCAGCTTAGGATCTCAGTGTAAAGAATACATATAACAAGGAGAAAAGAAATTCAGTAAGTCTGTATCAGAATTGGGAGAAATCCATACTTATATGCATAGCACTGCAGCACATACTACAGGTTTTCAGAGAAGATGGACAAAGACTGGCCAAAGAGCCTTGCAAAGTCCAAAAACTAAATTCCTACTGCTTGTCCAATGTCTATCAATACTCTAAACAAGAGTGCTCGCATATGATGTTCTATACTGTAACCTAGATCAGCATGTACAATAAAAATCTAAACATATAGGGAAGGAATAGGAAAGAAAACTGATGTCAGCATGGAGACATGTTGTTGCTTTGTGAAGAATCCTGAAATATATCCAATTGGATTCTGGTTATAAGACCAACCAGCAATAAAATGCAGGACTGGGACATGAGGTTCAAACTGCATGCTGACAGAGGGTTTATTCTCAATAGCCCGTCACATCACCTTAAAGCAGTGGATGAAAAGACGGAGGCATTCAGCAGACCAGACTGCTATAGGCCAAAGCAGCAGCCAAATGGACTTTCGAAGAGATTTAGAGGAGAGCCACCGCACTTTGCTCCAGCTTGTCCCCTAGATATTTGGGATCTTCTGCTTCACAGAAAATAGTCCAATGTGTTATCATGTCTAATTATTATCATATAACTCTGGCATAGCAGGCTCCTTCATTCTAATAATAATAATTTTTCCTATACAGAAGGAGAAAGAGCATATCAGAAAGCAAAAGCTACCCAAGCAGCCATACTACAAAACTGGAAATTAAACAGGGTATGATGACCCCCAGGTTGGTGGAACACCAGAAAAGAATCTCACAAATGAGAGAAGTCCTGAGGAAAAACTGTCTCAGCCATTCCAGGCAATCAAAATTAGCAGGACCTCCCTCATTTTGAACAAGACTCTTGGCATTAAAACAACAGACACGTGTTCAACCACAGCACCAGAAATGAGTCCAAAAGACAGTGCATTGATCTGCTCTTGAAGAGCACTGCTGCTGGCATGGGCTACAATTCACCTATGCTAGGGTGGTCCCAATTTCAAAGACTTCTACAGTATACTGGAATTAATCCAAGGAAGTCTGTCTCATTATCCAACATTCCGGTGCTACTTAGTACATCTGCCAGACAGTCAAAAGCTCTGAGCAAGTTCACCACAACAGCTGAAGTTCTCTATCTATGTCTTGTTTCCAAAGAACAATCATCTCCTGACACAGTGGAAGGCATTATGTGCTCACTGAATTGTTTGTATTTTACAAGCTGGTTGAATTATGCAGCATTCCCTAAATATGCAATCTTTGAGGCAGAGTCTGGAAGGTTTTGCACACCATTTGGACTACTTAAACCACAGAAGTGTTCTTCCCTTTTAAAACCATGCATATTGCATAGGGAGTTTACCTGAGTGAGCTCCCCATCTTTGACTGATTACATTACTGAATTACTTCATTAATTTATTACTGCTTGCCCTTGCAAGCACCTTTGCAGTGTAGCAATGCTATTAGGAATCCTTTACAGATTGTTATTCCTTAATCTACACACTGATCAGAATGACATCTGAAACCAAGTCCAGCATTAGATGACAAAAGGTATGTAAGAAGCAAGGTGAGTTAAAAAAACACAGGCAGGCCTTCTTCACTGATCACAAGATTGAGTGGTAAATTGCTGTTACCCTCAGGTTCTAACAGGCCACCGGCAAAGCAGTCCTCTTTCGTTAGAAATCTTGTGACTGACCCAATCTAGTCTGTAACAAGATACAGTAATGTCCAAGAGATTCAATTTTACCCTAAGCCTCAGATTTGCAGAAGCAGCAGCATCACTCAAAGAGATCACTCAAAAGTATCTTGGGCTGAAGAATATCCCTTCAAACAATCCAAGTGACAAAGTTATCAAAACGTGATACAACTCTGGCAAAAAACTTGCCTTTTACTGAGAAATGGTTAAACCTCTTGGACAAGGATCCGTGTCAGAACAGAAGGATATGAAGTCTCCAATCATATAATGTCTCGCCATACCAACAAATCCCCAATATAAGTGTAGATAAAAATTTTTTTAAAAATAATTTTCTGGATAAACTGATCATCAGAAAAAATCAAATAATTCTTAAAATAAAACTGCAAGGAGGCTGAGTAATGAAAACATTTCCTCAGACTGATAAGTATTCCTTAAGTCTACTCTTGAAATAGGTACACTTCACTGTTTTGTTGCAGTCATAAAAGAATGACAAAAACAAGGCATTAAAAGACAAAACCATACACAGACACTTGATGTTTGCCTACCCTTTTGAACATAAACTAGATATTAGAGCTCTCCGAACTGTAGCTTGGCTCAAGAGCACCTGCATTCCCTCTGTAAAAAGTTTGCTGAAAAAAGATTTTTTTCTTTATTAACAGCAAAATAAAAGACAAAATCATATTTTAAGATGCTCAAAGGAAATGGAAGTGCAGAAAAACAGATGTTAGTCCTTGCTGTCGTAATAGGAACTGCTTATTAAAGACCCTTTATAGTCTATCTTACACACAGAGTGCACCATAATCAAGACATATTTGAACTCTTGACTGCAAGTACAACATGAGTCTTTCTGCATTCAATGACAGAAAAAAGCTTGTTTTTAAATACACAAGACTATTTTGCTTTTTTTTAAAAAAAAAACCCTATTGTTAATTCATCATTAATTAAAAGATGACTTAACTGCAGGGAAAAGGCAAACAAAAATAAAGAAGCTCTACTGCCAGACTGCTCTGAACTGTCTCACGAAAAGTAACATGCACCCCATTTTTTTAGTGCCTGCTGTAAGCTTCTAAAAACAGGGAAATAACTCTGGTAACAAAGTACAAGAAAGAGTCCAACTACTGTAATTCACCTAAGAAAAGAAAAAAAAAAAAAAAAAAAAGCAAGCCACCTTTCTTGTTTAAAAAAAAATTCCTCAGAGTTTCGCTGGTACTGCCCCAGTCCTCATGCCCCAAACCCAACTCCATTAAGTAGATTAATTAGAAAAAGAAAAAAAAAACACACCTGAAATTTAAACAGCAAAACTTGCCACAAAGACCACTAAATTCTGCTCCCCAGTGTATAGCAGATTTTTCTCCTTGTGTGAGTGGACTTAATTAAGAAGGGACATCGGGAATAGGAAAAGCTCAGAGCACACCACATCATGCAGAATTCAGTTTCACAGCTAAACAGCACTGTACATTTCAGTATAAAATCAGAACCTAACCTTCTTTCAAGAAGTAGTAACTTCTATAATGTTGAAATACTTAAGGTCTATCACGGTAATTCAACTTCCCTAAGTCAATATATTATATTTCTGAAACATAAATTGTGCATAGCACAAACAACATATAAAAGAGCTGACCTGTCTTTATTCATGAGATTCAATAGATTTCAAAGACATGCGGCAGAATGTTAAACCAATTCCAAAAGTAAAAATACATTTTTATTTACATTGTGGCTATGTGGTATATCAGCAGAGTGCACATTTGATACAACACGCTGCTTTTCTGGATGACTGAATATGAAATATAGACACGATTTACTGGCTGAATATAGACAAATGGAATATGACAGCTATATGATGTTACAACAATTACTTGCACATTATCAAAAGAGAAGGCAAAGTACAAAGGATTCTATGTTTTGTTTTCAAAGTCAGTTTATACAATTAGAGAAAACCTGAACACTGACTAAAGTAATTTTAAAATATCCTTTCAAACAATTATGTCAAGATTAATAAACTATTCTATCAAAACTTTTCTGTTCAAAAAGCACAGGAACACAACTGAAAGAGACCTGCTGTGTCATTCAACTTGTCCTGGAAGTTAAGAAAAAGATACAGATGAACAGACTTGCATCTCAAAAACAGTTAGGCCCCGTCTCAGAACTTGGGGTAAACAGCTGAAGAGCTTAAATACATTACTGGTGGTGTGTGGGGCAACATACAGCAGGCATTTTTCAGCAGATGGCTGTCAAGAGAGGGCTGTACGGTTAAGAAGGCATTCAATAGAGCCTGCTAAAGACCACATTTACTGACACTCAGATACTTAATCGTTGAACTTAGAAATCTCGCAACCGGATAGGCAAATCCATCTATTACTTTTCTTTAAATGTCACAGACTTACTTGCTGCTGCTGTGATGGCTAATAAAACAGAAATGTCTTCTGACAAGTACACAGTCTTTCTACAGTGATTATAAAGTGCAAGTCTGAAAGTGGTTCAAGAGTACAAAAGGAATCTTAGAAAACTGAAAGTCTAGCTTTAACATCCATTTTTATACATTCCATTCTACAAAGATATTACAGTATGGAAAGAGAACATGTGTTGCTGGGAATGAACCAAGTCATAAGAGTGCAGATTCTGATCTAGATTAGTTTTAGTACAGGAAAGATAATTATTGCTTTCATTCTTGTCAGTGCAAGAACCTTATCACTAACCTGCTCATATACTAGACTACTAAATACAGATTTCAGTGCCTAATATGGAACAACTATGGAAACTACTCCTATTTCTTTTTATGGTAGTACAGTATAATTAAAAAACATCACTAAAATTATGCCAGCACTGTAATTGATGTCCTGGAAGAGAGATTATGTAGCTAGAGCTCTTCTCTGTCCCTAAGACATGCCACAGGCTGAAAGACCATCCAAAATTTTCCCTTATAATGTAAGTCAGATGATGAAAACTGAAAATCAAAAGGGCAGACACATGTTTAACAGGTTGAAAAAAAAGGCAGAATAAAATTAAAGTACTTTAAAGTGAATAATCATAGGAAAATGCCACCATAACTTTGGCTTCACAACAAAGACTGGAGAATTCCAGATTTAACCGAAATAATTGAGAAATCTGGTAGCAACTGAAAAAATGACTGTGTTTGCAGTGAAAGAGTACACATTTTTACCACAGCACTTACTACTGTGATTCCTAGAATATTTATGTGCCCACACAGTAACTTCCCAGTATATCATAGTCTAGAATCATTTTATGTTTTCTAGTACATAATCATCAGTTGTGGTCTGTTTGAGTAACACCCATGAAACAAAACTATGGTGAAAAATAATGTTTTTATACTAGGCATATTTAATTTAAGAAATACTGCTTTAAGGTTTTGAATCTATTACACAAAAATTGATGTTTTTTTAAATTCAAAGGGTTTTTTAAAAAGTTTCTGTAACAAAAATACTGTTTTATGAAAAAAAGTTAGTATATAAAATGACAAACACAGAAACAGATTCTCGTCAATATTCAGTATGCTTAGATAGTTGTACGATACACTGATACGCTGATTAGTAATTTAAGGTCTGAGAAAAGAAAGTTTCAGCGGGAAATACACAAAAGCATGATTGAGTTTAATATGCATCTACATTAGCTACAGAGCATAATTAAAACTACATTGCTCTCTTAAATCTACATCATTATGTCCCAAAGATACTTTCTCTCTAGTAGCCTTAACTTTACCAATAAACTGGTAAGGACCTTGGGTTTAAAAGGTCAGACAATACTGTTTTAAAGTAAAATACATCCTTACAAGTGAAAAAATTTAAAAAAAAAAAAAAAAAGTAAGGTTTTGGTTTGGTTTTGTTCCTTGTAGTGGTCAGAACTTCAGATGTGGCAGGCAAAACAAAATTCTAATGCACACTGAAAGAAAACAGTACCAAGTGAAGTTGCAGTTTCCCTTTAGCAGTGAATATTCTACCTGTAAATTTAAATACCACCCAAGTTAACTAGTTCAATTCAACAGTACAACATTATGCACCACTTATCATGTATTACTATTCTTACTCCAATTTTTAAAAATTCTGAATAGTTATGTGTATATATAGCCTTCACATGATTTATATAGGTACATACACTATATATATATTAATTCATTTATATATTTGTATAAAATTGTAAGTTAACAATACCTTTTCAGTGATGATTATATACATTGCATATGGGCAGAAATGGTGAAAAAAATTATTATTTTCATATTTTTCTGAAATGGTAGGACATTTCTACCACATATCACAAACAACATCTACTCTTACATTCACATACAATTTCTCATCATCTGACTTCTTATATGTCAATTGGAGCTATGACGTGCTTCATTTACTTGCTTAATTTGGGAAATAAAAAACTAAAATGGACTATGAGAGAAACAGCCACCATACACATGTCTATGTTCTTTATTTAATAAAGAGGTCAGCGCAGCAATTATCTACAAATTTGCACACATTTGTGTAAGTATTGTGAACAATGTAGATGTTAGTGGTAAATACCTGTGCAACAAAGTCAGGATTTCCTGTGTGTCAGGAAAGTAGAAATAGTATCAACTGCTTTGCAAAACTTGCATTATTAATCATATCATGCAGCAATGTCCATAAATACAACATGGCATGTTACTTTAGCAACAGCAATTCCATACTATTATTTAACTGTAAGTCCTAATAAAAAAATCACCGTTTGATGCAAACAACTTCAAACTATTTTGATTTGATCTCACGATGCTTAATTAAACTGGAAGCAAACAGCTACCTCTAGCTCTAATTAGATGAGCAAATTTTCTGCAGCCTTTCTAGAATGACTGTGTCCACAACACTAAACAGAATTAACACTGACAACGCTGATAGTGACTTGCCCCTAGCCACAGATGAGGGTTATATGTTTACAGGCTTTGCTAGTATTCTCTAAATTTGATACAGTCTGTGAGGAATCTTATCCCAGCTCCTTCCTATGACCTGGCAGAATTTAACAGGACTCTGGAAGAAGTTATTCACAGGTTAGAAAAGACCTTTATCCAACCATTAACCTAGCACTGCCAAGTCCATCACTAAACCATATCCTTAAGCACTGCATTTGGAATACAATCAAACACAACCCCTATAAGCATGCTTTCTCAGCCCTCCTATTTCCAGGATCCATTACAGATCTCTTTCCTACTGCTTTGGTCAATAGGTATACAAAACAAATTTAAGAAATCAAAGCAAACTAGTATTTCAGCAATATGCCAGCACTACTCATCTGAGTGATTCAATCTTCTGCAGTGCTCCGCAAGAGAAGGGAATACAATGCTAACAAGCATAAACGAATGCACACACAGGACACAAAAGGACAAATTCCCATCAATAAAAGACAACTTTAAATAAAAATGGTAACATATAATATCAAGAATCTTGCAGAGACTTAACATGCATACTGTGATACATTTAATGCCAAAACCAACCCAATTTTAATGGCAATTGAAGCTTATTTCCATTCAGCTAAAGATGGATATTATTATTACTTGGACTAAACTCCATGGCCAGACCACAGAGGTTTTGCAAGATATTCCTAACTTTCACATGCAGCTCTAACTATTCATATGTAACCAAATGGAGAAGAATAATAGCAGTCCACAGCAAAAGTCCTCAGGATTTTCAGTTATTTGCATCCAACATCACACTGCTGCTTATTAGCAAATTACAGTAGCCAAAGGAAAGAAAACAAAATCTTTTTCCAGCTACAACCAACAAGAAAGCCGAACTAATTCAGCTTGACTCAGATGCAACAACAACAACAATCCATGCATTTACAGCTTCAAGTCATGCTTTTAATTCTCATGCCTAGTTGTATAAATTTTGACTATAAAACAAATTCACTCAAAAACCTCTTCTACATAATTTTTATTAAAAAGTAAAACAAACTGCAGACTATCCTCTTCAGTCAAGATCATGCAAGCTAATCGATCTCAGCATGAGATCTCTTCACATGAAATACCACTTTCAAGAACAGTTATGTCCCATTTGAACAATGCACCTGTTAACATCCAAGCTTCAATTTCCATGCAAAAAAAACCATTAAGGAAACTATATGAAAGGAGTAGATCTCCTGATGATTGATTCACTGCCATAAAGCTGATTTCTCAAAACTAATATGACTGACATGAGTTCAGATTATGGACATTTTTAAGACTGTTCAACTCCTAACAACTAGCGTCTTGGTTGAGTCACTTCATAGTTTTGCACAAATACTCCGATTGCATAGATCTGGCTGTTCAGAGGAATGCCACAAAGGATTATACTAAAAAACAGCAAAACAAACAACCAACACACCAACCCCAAACCAAAACCACACAAAAGAACTTGGGAATAGTGAAATCTGAAAGTCTGTTTCTTTAGCCTTTGGGGTTGAAATTAAAATTAAACCTTAATTTTTATTTCAAGCCTACATGCCTGGGATCACTTGGACCACCTACTGTTTTGAAACCCCTGTAACAACTGAACATTACGTAGGTTTTTTCTTCAAACTTGCATTTAAGGAAAAGGTTTAATGCAAATTCAATAGTAAGCTTGGGAATCAAAATTATTTATGTACATGGACATGCATTTTCATGTTTTTTCTGATAATTAAATCACTTCTAGCCTAAGCTGTTTGTAGAATACAAAAAACATTTGGAAACATATCGTAAAAGTATTTTGACTTTCTTTATGCTCAGTTATACTAGGTAAGCATAGCCATTCAACATATAATAATGTTATGAATAGAATGTCATTTTGCCAATACAGAATAAAAGTGATTCACTCAGTCTTTAAAATTCACTTGTTTTATCTCACTACAACTAGAGAATGAAATGACAATTTCCAAATAATGAAAGAGAAATACAGACAGCAAGTGGTTCTACTGAAGCTAATTTTTACATTCACTGGTAGAAGGCAAAAAAAATTTCTATTTCATTTTATGATAAGTTTAACACAAAAAGAGAATTTAATCAAGAACTTGACTATCTAGTCCCCTGATAACCAATGAAAACAAGGGCAATACGCTTAACTATATTAATGCTTTGGTACCATGACATACTCTTCCACTTCCACAGAATTCAGAGGGATAAGATTTTACAGGTAATATATGCTGCATTTTTATTGCATTTTTTTATATCCAGAAGAGAGCAAACATTTTCTTAAAGTTCTATAATAGCCTTTATACACCTCAGGAAAATTCAAGCCTGGCCATCTATTTGCATTACAGTACTACTGATGTCCAATTAAAAAAAGATCAGATTGTAATCTCTATAGAGGTATGTCAATTATATTTATATATTTATCTCCTAGAGGTTAAATATTGTGTCTTGCTGTTCAACATGTCACTCTAGGCTGCAGATTTTTAAAGTTTAAATAACTGAAGAATAAAAGTAGCAAATGACATTCAATTAGAGAATTCTAATTAAAAATGTGACAGAATAAAGATCTTTTTCTGATTTATGAATCAAAATATGTTCCCGAAACAGTAGGCACCATTACGCAATATAAAGGGGGCAAGTAAAAAAAATAATCTAGCTGCAAGCCAACTCCCAAATCTCAAACAAATGAGAGAGTAAAATAGCAAAACCAAATATAACCAACTGACTGATAAAGAAAACATTCCTAGGGATTTAAGGAGGTGGAGGTTTTTTTAAAGAACCACCGTCATCATCCATGCATTATAAATTGCACTGGGGATAGTTGTGCTTGCCTAAAAGCACTGCCCTGCAGGTTATCAAGTGCCTATTTCTATTTTCATTTAAATACCACGGGGTTATTTTATAATTGTATAGATCTACAAAGCATTATAGCATAAGCACTTCTAATTTACATCTACATTATATTTGTTTATTCTTTATGATCTTGTCTCCCTCTAGTGGCTGGCCCTCACAAAAACGTACTTCTACCTGTATTCAGACCTGTACACAGAATCACAGGATAAGTCAGGCTGGAAAAGACCTCAGAGGTCTCTAGTCCAAGCTCCCCCTCACGGAATTTCTAGTTGGCCCTGGTAAAAACATTCACCACCAGCTGTTTGCAATCAAGGTAAAGCCTCACTTCTGAATCCAGATTCAAGGACCTCCTAAGACCACGTGGAAAAGAAATGGAAGAGGCAGGAAAATCCAGTCACTGAAACTATCTCATTGGGACATATCTTCATCCTAAAGTCTCATCACTTCTTAACAGAGTAGCAGACATATTCCTTTGCATACTGATGCAGTATATGGCTGGCAAGTTGTCTGTCCTCAGATTCATACATGATCACCACGTGTGTAAGAAACATCTAGAATATATTAAAAATCAACTGAAGCTCAAAAGCTTCACTGTGAATGAATTTCACACTTCAGTGTGAAAACTTCACCAATCACAGATGCTGAGAGATGAGATATAGATATATCTATCTATACAAATAGATGCTGAGATGAATAAGAGGCTTCACTAGCCTGAATGCCACCACATCCCTCAGGAAGGAGTCCTAGAACACAGGGGCTAAAGAGCCACATCTCATTCACATTAAGAAGTCACAAGGACAAGAAAGCTGTTATGTCACGAGGATAATTTTGTAAATATAGTAATGCATAATTTTGGAGATTTATTAAAGAAAGAAAGAAAGAAATAGACAAACTTGCACAATTTTCAGATGCACTTCAGTAGCATATGCAACAATAATAAAAATCTGTGCAATATCAAATTGCAATATCAAAGGAATTACTTTTCAACACAGAAGTGCACAACTAGCAACTGTCTCTTCTGTAAAAAGTGGTAAATAATCAAGAGTACTAGAAGAGAACATTTTGTATCACTGTGCACCAAATACTGCTAAGAAAAAGAATATATATCACAAGTATATATGTAGCAAAGGAAAGCAAAAAGTGGTGGGTTGCCTTAAACCCATCCATCTGTATCAAAACCTTAATTCCAGGCTATTTGCTAAAGAAGTAACTGAATAATGCCTTAACGAAACTGATTCAGCTTTCAATCTTTCCTTTGTTCCAAACACTACATTATGTTTCAAGTCTATGATTTCACATTCACAAACTAATCATACAAATGGATACAAACAGTAACAGCCAAATAATGATCTCCACTATAGGAGGATTTTATTTTCAACTATCAGAGCATTTTTACAACTATACTATAACTATTTAACTTCTCTTCATTCATCTTATTACTTTCTTTTTTCAAGTATTTTAAAAGCACACTGGAGCTACCTCCCTCTTTTTCAGGGCAGGGAGAGTTACTTTTTAAGCAAGAAGAACAGGATGTGAATGAACCTAAGGGAATTAATATCTATTTAGAGTAAGATCACATATTACAGAAAAAACAAACTAGCCTTAAAATAACACTGAGGTTATGAAGCCAACTAGCATAACCACTCACTAAGAAGCAATACATCTACTACCATTTGACAGCTGACCCTATCATATGAACAACAATAACTTACCATTTAGGCACTCTTAGCCTAGCAATTCACACAGTAATTTTAATTACAGTGACTAAAGAAAAATGTTTTATTTTGTGCTCTGCATTTGTCGCTGTTGTGAACATGCCAGTACGTAATCATCTGCCCGCCTAACAGGATCTCCACCAGTTTCAGTGCTTTCTTTGTAGGCACTATTTAATCTTTTTTCCACCGAATACATGGTTTCACACTTCACTTACAATATACTATACTTTTAAAGGTAAAATATTGTCTCTTAAAAGCACTGTAGAAGTTTTTATCAATGAGCCCTGGGGCATGTTCACATCACTGATTCACAGCACGGGATGAGTTCTTTTTGGTGCAGATTTTCCTTGTGCTAAGCCTATGCTTAGCCTGCTTGTAGGCACTCCACTGCGCTGCTGACGCATTCAAAGTAACTTCCTTCCTGCTGAAGACTGAAGTTGTCTGCAAGAATTCTTATGATTCAGAACTGACATAAATGTTGCAGCCACTAAAGATTAATGTGAACGCACAATTTTGAAACTATAACCATTTGCAGCAAATTGAACACTCCCTTGTTGCAATACAACAGTCAGGAACAAATAATTAACCTTAGTCTTTAGCAAGTACCATGCATGTATCTTCACAATGCTCTAGTAAGACAAAAAAAGTACAATTACCTCCACTCTACAGGAAAGGAACAATGGCATGAGTGTCAAAAAATAAAAATGTCAAAAGAAGAAAGTACCAAGAAGAATTGTATTTATTTTCATTTTTTCAGGACATTAAACATTATATGACATTTTACTATGAAGAACCACAGGTTACTGACTTCAGGCACAGTGTGAAAAATCAGCTTATTTTTTTACCCCAGTCTGAAGTTGTTTATCTAGAAATTAAGAAGAATGAAAATTACACGGAAGTAGCAGCCTGTTTGTGAAAAATGCAGTAATTACAACTCCTTACTTCATTCACAATATACTTTCTGTCAAAGCTAAACACAGGATCATAAAACTTCATTTATTTCTAGGGCTTATCAAGGGAGATGCTATAAAGTTATAACCCTGTGACTGAAAACAAGACCCAAGGTGCATACATGTTGTCCTACATGTGCATATACCTATGGTGGAATCAGACCTGTTCATACAATGATTTTTTAAAAACAGAAATAATAAATATTTACACAGAAATCATTAACGTATATATTTCCATTGTTACTGTTTCTGATAGCTTGGTTTTATTCTTTCAATTTCCTTTAAGCACAAGAAATTGCAGCTGAAAAATCTGTATTTTCCCGAACTCAACTGGTGTGGTGGGTTGACCCTGGCTTGGTACCAGGTATGCACCAAAACCGCTCTATCCCCTCCTCAACTGGACAGGGGAGAGAAAATATAACTAAAGGTTTGTGTGTCAAAATAAGGACAGGGAGAGATCACTCACCAGTTACCACCACTGGCAAAACCGACTCGGCTTGGGGAAAAATTTATTACTAACCAAATCAGAATAGGGTAATGAGAAATAAAACTAAATCTTAAAAACACCTTCCCCTCACTCCTCCCTTCTTCGCAGGCTCAACTTTACTCCTGATTTTCTCTACCTCCTCACTGCTAATGGTGCAAGGGGACAGGAAACGGGGGTAGCATTGAACGGGTGTCAGTTCAACAGATGTCTCTGCTGCTCCTTCCTCCTCAGGAGGAGGACTCCTTGCACTCTTTCCCTGCTCCAGTGTGGGGTCCCTCCCACAGGAGACAGTCCTCCATGAACTTCTCCAATGTAAGTCTTTCCCATGGGCTGCAGTTCTTCATGAACTGCTCCAGCGCAGCTCCCTTCTATGTGGTGCAGCTCTTCAGGCACAGGCTGCTCCAGCGTGGGTCCCCCACAGGGTCACAGGTCCTGCCAGCAAACCTGCTCCAGCGTGGGCTCCTCTCTCCATGGGTCCGTAAGTCCTGCCAGGAGCCTTCTCCAGCGCAGGCTCTCCACAGGGTCACAGCCTCCTTGTGGGCATCCATCTTCTCCAGCGTGGGGTCCTCCATGGGCTGCAGGTAGATATCTATTCCACTGTTAACCTCCACAGCTGCAGCGGGACAGCCTGTCTCACCATGGTCTTCACCACAGGCTGCAGGGAAATCTCTGCTCCAGTGTCTGGAGCACCTCCTGCCCATCCTTCTTCATTGACCCTGGTGTCTGCAGAGTTGTTGCTCACTCCTCTCTCCAGATGCAGCTGCTCAGGGTTTTTTTCCCCCCTTCTTAAATATGTTATCCCAGAGGTGCCACCACCGTCGCTGATGGGCTTGGGCTTGGCCTTGGCCAGCAGCGGGCCCATCTTGGAGCCGGCTGGCATGGGCTCTATCGGACATGGGAGAAGGCTTCTAGCAGCTTCTCACAGAAACCACCTCTGTAGCCCCTCCTGCTACCAAAACCTTGCCACACAAACCCAATACAAGTAGTAATTAATTGGCTTTCAACTGCAAAATTTAAGTTATTACCTCTCTTGAAATCCTTTCCTGAAATCTTTGTCAGGGAATGGATTTTGGATTTCTTTCTTAACAAAATACATATCTACTCTTAAATCATATCCCATTTAAGGAGCTACATTTACAGAGATTTAGGTACTCATTCAAATCATACCTTCAAATCCCTTTCCCCTTCCCAAAAAATCTGCAGACAGTTGATCTATCTTCTCAGACTTGAAAGAGACAAACTTACCATAATTCATTGTAGCAAGCATTACTTTTTGCCCTGTATCTTCTATAAATAGCCACGTCCCAGAGAACCTAAACTAACAAAAGAGTGTCTACCAAACACTCCAAAATACTTCACAGTACTCTGGAAAGCTGAGATCTCGCAAAAATGAATGCAAAGTATCACAGTCCAAACAAAACTAACATAAGGCCTGAAACAGAGGCTAGGCACAGACCAATGACAGAGAAAACCTGCTTGATTCTACATACACTGTTCAAGGTAAGGAGCAGGTCACAAACCTGCAAAAATTAGCATACATTTTTCACACTCTCAAAAAGACAGCACATGTATGTTACCCTCTCCACACTCTTGATACTCTCAAAAATATTAGCAAATGTTAGGACAATGACTAATATAATACTGCCTACTGCACTGAACAGCATTTTCTCACTTGAACATATTCTTCCATCTCATTCACCTCCAGTTTCCTCTTTTATTCTTAGACTATAAATTTGCTAAGGCAAGCTCACCTCATATACAGCTGTCCAATTTATTATTTTTTTTTAATTAACCAACAAAAAAAGGATAATCTTGCCTTTCAGTTAGTACTGTTTGTGGTCACTTACCTGCTTGGTGTATTAATTTAGTCACATAGTAAGTGTATTTCATCAAAGGACATTGGTTTCCTAGTGATTTAGTGGTAAAGTAAGATTTTTCTAGTCCTCATCTATAGAAAGCCTCTGAAAGCCTCTTTGTGGCTTGCCTTTTTTCCCCATGCTTCAGGAGAATGACCAACAAAATGAATAAAATCATAAGCAAAGAGAGAACTACTCCCCCACCTTTAAAAGACATTACTATGCCTTTTGCCCAATTATCTACTTTAACAAGCACCTATTCAAATATGTAGTACAATGTACATATTAATCACGTCCTCACATTCACATATTTAGATACTTCGCATTTCATGAATTACCTTGTCTGCATCCACTTTTCCTTTGACAAATTCCTTCTTCCAAAATTCCAGTGCCTGTTCCAGAGTCAAGCCAATGCCTTTTAAGAACAGTCCATATTGCATACGGCCTCCATGACGGAGATGATGGTTATCACGTAGGGCTTTGTGCAACTGGCGCATGCAAAGAGGGAATGATTTCACAGAAAGCTGTCAAGAGAAAAATTGTCTTTAAGGCATACTGATCATTTAATTTGTAGGATATATGTTTATTGTGATTATTAATTAGCTGCACTTGAAAATGCTAACGGTTGGAAGGATAGACATGCATATGCAGAGTGCCTTGGGACTGATAACACAAGTGGGTCCACAAGCCATCAAATCCAGTAACAAAGGACAGCGTAACACAGGTGGTAGTATCGGTCCATCTTCAGCTACAAAGTAACACAGATTTAACTGCTGTCAGGAAAAACATACCCACAGTTTCATTACAGTATTTCTTGCTTTTCCCTTATTTTAGGTTCTGGAATGGCAAGACGACTTTTGTGAAGAGTCTTTTGGGGTTGCAGGTGGGGACGGGTGGTTTTTTTAAACATCTTTGAAAAACTACAAGCACCAGTAAAACCCATTGCAACTGATCTGCAGGTTTTTTCCCTGAAGAACACTATTTCTTATAAAGCAAGGTTTCAGAGACTGAAAAAAATGAAACATTCAAGTTTACTTGGGCTTTGCATTTTCATTTTTAACATCTGAGTTATGCCATGGAATTCACTACCAAAGGAATCACTATCATGGTTAAGATGGACACTGAAAACACAAATGATTTGTAAAGTTGAGATAAAGTAGTTGTAATGTGTTTTTGTCTCTGCACCACTGATGTGGTATTACAATCATTTGTATTTACTTCCTTGTTTTGGAAAACCCTTCTGTAAGTCAAAAGTCAAAAAAATAGCATTGAAAAGACTAATATTGCAATGCACTAATCATAAACTAAACATCATGAGTTGCAAAATTATTAAATATGAAAATTTTGTTAAACTCTGTTCATAATTATGTTAGGTATTTGTGAAAGTTCACAAAATTAAGTAGCAAATTAAGCAATTCATTATAGCTCCAGTCTAAATCCTGATTAGATGCATTTTCAGCTAATTCTGCTCCATTTTAAACTTCATCACAATTTTGTTCAAGTGGTTCCCAAGAGTTACAAAGCAAATATGAATCAAAAAAGATAAAGGCTTGTCCTAGTTATAGTGGCTGGGACCAGTTTATCACTGTGTGGGTGTAACTGGAACTGTGTATTCTATACCCCCTCTGCCATTCATCGTGAACTGTTACTGATGCATTGTTTGCA
>JAVJGI010000062.1:17546751-17587959 GCA_035590275.1 Ibycter americanus
ACCTATTGTAATTTGTTTGTTTGTTGGTTTTTGTTTAATTAAATTGTAGTTCTGACTTCTAAACTCTTTTGAGTTGGTTCATTTCTCCTGCCAGTTTACTTTTAAACCAGCACAAGGCTTTATATGTTGTATGTACGTAGAGTACTTGAATTTGAAGCTACATATCAACATATAATATAACTTAATAAACACAGAGGACTTACAGCATCAATCTGTTCTAGAGAAATTTTTCCAGTGTTCTTCTGCACGCTGTAATCTGGGCCAATATAAGAATGGCTGAAAACCAAAGCAAACAGTTCAGCATCATTTAAAACTGTTCAAAAAAGATGTTTTTTAAACTTACAAATTTAGACAGAAATTATTTTACCAATTAAGGACTGCAAATATTTTCTATCAGGCAAAACCAAGAAAACAGTATTTGACAGTTATGTAAGTAATTAAGATTTATAAAACCAACTATTAGAATCAACATGGTAAAGAAATCCTCTCTCTCTTTATCTGAGAGGAGTGGTGAGGGGTCATTTAGAATTCAGATCACAGGATCACACTATTGTTGAGGTTGAGAGAGACCTCCGAAGATCATCTAAGTCCAACCCTCTGCTCAAATCAGAGTTAACTACAGCAAGTTCCTTAGCATCTCATCAAGCTGGGTTATAAGCATCTCCAAGGACAGAGACTCCATAACTTTCTGAGCAGCCTGTTCCGGTGTTTGACCACCCTGGCAGTAAAAAAGTGTTTTCTTATGTTGAAGCGGAAATTTCCTGTGTATCAGTTCGTGCCTCCTAGCCTGTCACTGAATACTACTGAGACGAGTCTCGCTCTGCCTTCTTTACTCCCTCTTATCAGACACCTATTTATATATGCTGGTAAGACACACACACACACCCTCTTGAAATTTATCTCTACCAGGCTGAACAATGTAAGCTCTCTCAGCCTCTCCTCATATACACTGGGGAGTTCAAGATTGCATACAGCCCTCCAGATGTGACCTCACCAGTGCCAAGCAGAAGGGAAGGATCACCTCTCTCAGCCTGCTGGGAGTGCTTTTCCTAATGTTGGCCAAAACACTGTTTGCTTTCTTTGCTTCAGGGGTACGCTGGTGGCTTTAGTCAGCTTTTTGTCTACCAGGACCCCAAGGTCATCTTCTGCAACCCTGTTTCACAGCCGTTCAGCCCTCAGCGTATACTGGTACATGGGGTTACTCCTCCCCAGACGCAGGGCTTGGTACTTCCCTTTATTGAACTTCGCAGGGTTCCTGTCAGCCCATTTCTCCAGCCTGTCCAAGTCCATCTGAAAGGGAGTACACTGGTATAAACCATTCCTCCCAGTTTTGTATCATCTGAGACATGCTGACTGCGCACTCTGTCCTATCACCTAGGACATTAAAGAAGCAGCTAAACAATATAGGACCCAGTATCAATCCCTGAGGTGCTCCACTAGTGATTGGTCTCCAGCTGGTCTTAATGCCTCAGATCACAAACCTTTGAGCACAGCACTTCAGCCAGTTTTCAGTCCACCTCACTGTCCATTTACCTAGCCCATACTTCATCAGTTGTTGGTGAGTGTTACAAGAGACAGTGTCATAAACCTTGCTAAAGTCAAGATAAATAACATCCACTGATTCCCTTACTTCCCTCCCCACCCCAGTCTGTTGAGCCTTCTATGATAAGATGACCAGCTACAATGTTAGTCAAGCATAATTTCCCATTCACAAATCCAAGCTGACCATTCGTGATCACGTTCTTGTCCTTCATATGTCTGGAACTGAGATGAGGCTGACCAGCCTATAGTTCCATGGATCCTTCTCCTTACACTTTGTGAAGGCAGGGTTCACTTTTGCTTTCTTCCAGTAATCAAGAACCTCTTCCACTTTGCTATTTGTGTAGCATTGAAAAAAAAAAAAAAAAAACAACCAACTAACAAACAGAAAAGCTGATGCATCACTATAAACATCTACCGTGGGGAAAAGTAAAACCTCAAAACCTATTAAGTGTACCAATAAAAAGCTGGGAAGGCTTTTACTGCAGTACTGACATACAAACATGTTAACTCCTGACAGTAGCTGTCAGGCCAACTTAGCACAGCACTTTGCATGTGCTGCCTTGCCTTTCATTCATACTGCAACGAAGCTGCTTCTGATACTTGAGCTAAGTTCAGGTTACCCTACACTACAGTAGAGACAGTCACATAGACATTGCCACAAAAGTAATTTCAAATCAAATACAAGCATCTAACGCCCAGCTTTTACTTCTAAATATACAGTCTTCTTGAATGAGGATATATGCAGGGCTGCAGAACAGGCCAAGATAAATGCTTACAGCAGAACTCAACCGAATTCAAGAGCTGACAGTACTGCAGGCAATAAAGCAAACAGGGGCTTTGGATACAGCATATTGTATCCAAAAATCAGGTTGCAAAGTCTGGGTAAGAACAAATTTCTTTGTGCGAGGGGGATTTTGCAACTAACTTACAAGGATCGTTCCTTAAATCTTTTGAAGGCATACAGAAGTTAACTCCAGAAAAAAGGAATTTAGCTAAATGATGATACTAGATGCTCCAGATCATTTTGTGGCATTTCAACACTGTAAAGTGTAAAAAGCATATAGCTAAGAGTTGATTTTACTACAGTACAAATAGTTTGTTTAATTATAAATGCACTCATTTATTCTTTAGCCTTGTATCTGGCACACACTGGAGCACAAGGCAACCTTACTGTACTCAGGTTTTTTTCATTACACAACAATGGATAAATAATTAAAAGTATTTGAGCAGTGTGTCTATTACTACTGATTCTACTGAAGAAGTACCTAAATTCCCTTGTAAAACCAGATCTGCACAACCTTACTTAGGCAAACTACAAACAGAAGAAAAATTACAGTCCCCAAAATATTAGAATTGAAGCACAGAACAACAAAAACCAGCTGATGCTTAGGCAACTTCTTTTAAAAAAAACACAAACAACAACCAATTAGGAAAATTACCATTCAGTCAGTTATCACATCCCAAGATGAGTGTTGGTAACTTCTTAAGCTCCTCTACTATAATCACTTTAGACCAAGTGCTTGTATCCTATAGTATTTATGAAAATCATACCAATAATGAAAAAAAATTCCTAAGCTAAAGAAACCCACTTCTTATTATCATCCATAGAAAGGATTGGCCTGGGAATAGAAGGTCCAAGGAGAAGACACAAAAGTTTTCCTATAAGTGAACAAAATAAGACTTGAGGAGAGACTGCTAAAAAGAGGGCATACTCTTTGAATCTTGCAGACCGTTACATCTGGACTTGGTAGGAAACTTTACTGCAAGGACAGAAAACTCAGTTCCAAGGGGGGTGCGGGGTAGAGGGAGAAGAAGAAATTCTTCTTTTCAGACTCTCAAAAGGTCAAATATTCTCAGTATGGTAAACAAACAGCAAAAGTTTTTCATAAATTTTTCCTTATTTTTACATTAAAAAGTAGCATATGAGCTTTGCAAGGTCAAGGTTTCTTGATACCTGACACCACTTAAAAAGGCTGAATCCTATAAACTTCCTTCGAATGTGGTGCTCTGAAAAAGAGTACGCTTTATCCATCTAGAATATGTGGTAGACTGCAGCTGGGCATAAAAAAGCCAGACCTAGTCATGTGGCCTTCGGTAACTAAGCTGTTGGATTCTTGTACCAAGGAGCTTAAGGTACTAGAGCTTTTGGGTTTGCAACTTCAGGTGCCAGTTCTTCTGATTTTCCACAGTAGAGATTCCCTAGGTCCCTTGATTTCATCACAAGAAAATCACACTGCCTTCTCCACAGATTGCCATTATTTTCTCCACATTTCTATTAAAAAATCTCAACAACCTTGGGGTGGGTGGGTAGGTGGGTGTGTGTAAGACTATCCTTCGTTCTATGAACAATGGTCCTCACTTTTTCATGTCAGTAAACGTTGCCAAACAGCTTCCTACTGCTGGTTTGAAAACACATTACAACACAAACCAATTAGGCTTGCAAGCACCCTCACTTTCTTCTCCTATTTCTTGCTTCCAGTTCTAACTCTTATTTTGGACTCATCCTTCCTTTTATTCCACATAGCTTCTGAGGTTGCTTCTCGATCAAGCTTCTTACCTAGACATATTGAGTTCTTCCTAATTTCTTTTTTAGTTTACTGGAATGCAAGCAGCAGCGTCTTCATTTTTCACTTAAAAACCAGGTTTATTTTACCTCCATATATAAATTCATGTCTCTCTCCATTTAGCCTGACTAAATCACTCAAAACCTGTTTTTCTAAAATCCAAAAATCACAGTGACCAGAAGTTTTCTAAACATATCTTGCAACTAAAGATCAATACAGACATTCGCACCGCTGTTGACCAAGAAGAAACCTCCACCACATCAATGTTCACAAGAATGGGACCTTTGTCTTTCAAATGAACAGCCGTAGGATCATTCTGATAAATATCATATTATTCACAGATGTGTTAGTATATAATGGGATTTAGTGAGAATATGAAGGGCACTTTATAGGTGTTGAGGACAGTAAATGGCACCAGTCTATTAAGGTGTGCATTCTTCTTTACTTGCCTGTGAGATAAGCATAAGTGAGAAGGACAGTGAACACGCCTGCATGAATATTGTGTTATCCATTAAAAATATCTCATCTTGCAAAACACTTTGTTTCTGCATCAACCTTATAAACTATCATTTGAAGACAGAATTAACAGAATCGTATAAATGTTGGTTGTAAAGGACGTTAGAAGACCATTTAGTCCCACACCCCACCGTAAGTGGGAATACTGCCAACACTAGTCAGACGAGCCATGGCTTTTTCTAGCTGAATCCTAAAAATCGCCACGAACCAAGATTCTTCACCTTTGGCAATCTGCTGCACTATCATTCTAACAAGACATTTTTCCTAATGTCAGATCTAAATCTCCCAAGCTGCTGTATGTAACCACTGTCATTTGTTATATCCTCTGGCTCCATCAAGAATTCCAGCACCATGATGTTTGTCCTTCTAACAGTTATAGGCTGCTATTTGATCATCCCTAAACAACCTCTTCACCACACTAAATGTCAACTCGGCTTCTCCTTATAATTCATGTACAGACACACTCCGATAGTAGTTTGATGGGACTGCATACAACAGGTTTTGTCTATCTTTGAAAATATTCCTGCAGAAGATTTTAAACAGTAGAGCGTTACGATCCTGTAATGTCATCGCAAAACCCATATAAACTCCTTTGAAAGCTGGAGTTGCGGAAGAGTTCTTCTCATGCATTTAGACATAAAGTTTCCATTTCTATTACATTGCTGAAGTTTTAGCAATTTAAATCTCCTTGTAGCCTACTGTGAGCATGTGAAATCCCTAAGCATAATCTTGCATCAAATATTTTAACATTTTAACTAAAAATGTTCTCTTTTTTTTGGTCTAGTACAATTAATGTTAGAAAGCAGCAATGAGACAGAATAGGGTAAAAAAAGAAGACCTAAGTCACAGATAAAGTATGTATTTAGCCCAGAACAGTCCAATTACAAAATATGTTATGTCCATTTAATAAAAATAGACATAGATTAAAATATCTGTGCAGACATAATCCCCAGTAAAATGACCTTTTCAGAGGACTAGCTAATTTAAAGTCACAAGCAGATATGAATAGCTGCCAAAAAATATGTGGGGCATTAACAACCAAACAATGCTCTGTAACCTTCAACTGTATGCTCTTTTCATGCATTTCTATCTAAGCTTTTGCTCCCCTGATAAAGCTCTATTGACATATGCCAAAAATAAAATACTGCTCTAAGAATTCATACAATGAAGGTACAACTAACCAATATGCTCCTTTCTTCTGAGCAAGATGAAGCAAAAAGAAATCACAGATTTGCAGAAATAACAAAGACCTGTTCAGTCATCTGTCTGCTCACTGACAAAGTTTGTTTTTCAAGCTGTAAAGTTTGACACATTTTGTCTATTTTAAAGGAACTTCCGAAAAGGCAGCTTGTAAGCATTTGTGTAGTTTTTCCAATTGGTGACAAAACGTACTGGGAACAGCCCCTCCATTTTCGCAAAAGCAAAATGGAAGTAACTTACCAGATGTTTAACACACATACATACCCAAGTTAACATAAGAATGTGCAAAAATGTAGGATACAGTATCCCTGTTAAAGTAGCTGATGTTAAGCTAGCTTTTTTTGCAACCTTTTCTTTTCCCATATTATAAAAAACAAAACAAAACACACAGAAAGGACTGTGATTGCTGTGATACTGAAGGCTATGCACAGCATGTATCAAAATAAATTTCGAATTTCTCAGCTAGAAAGCACGATTTATAAAAAGTTAACCTAATTGCTCTTTAGCTTCAAATGGAGAAAGGTATGCCACTGAGACGTATTTTGTTAAAATCCCAGTGAGATGTATGGTAATAAAAACAAGCTAAGTCATTGGCATTCAGAAGTATCCCCTAACCAGCTGCGTAACAGTTACACTGCAATATTTTCATTCATTGCTTTAGAACAAAGTTCAATCATATGTAAATAAGCAGAGATACAATGAAAGCTATTTCTCCATTTCTGATTTATGCTAAAAGCAACAGAAGATGAAACTGCTCCTATGTAATAAAAATTACAGGAATTATTTTTTTTTAAATCAAAATAAAATGTCAGGTTTTGGGTACAGATGCCTTGAGCAGTAAAGCGCCATAGGAAACAGAGTGATCTTAATGCAAAGCTGTATGTTTTCAAAAACAGAGCTTTCATTACTGACATTCAATATTTAAATAAATTTCTACCCTTAGAGATATTAAAAATTCAACTGAATAAATACCTGAGCAGCCCAATCTAACCATATCTGCATTGAGCAGTGGCTGGGTTAAATGATCTCCAGAGGTTCACTCCAAGCTAAATTATTCAATGGTTCTAAGCCAATGCATCTCCCTCTTAATTGTACGGACTTTGTCCTCCTGCACACCACCGTAGTAAGAAAACTCTCCTCACATATATAAGAAAGAGACCAGATCTATGCTTAACCTGAAGAACATCAGAAAAGTATTTTTTCTTAACTCTTCATCCCCAAACACATTCAAAGAAAGTAGAAAGCTTCTATATACTGTATACTACTATGAGAGAGGAATGACTATTTCAGATGTGTTGTAAAGCATGCTAACGGTTCACATTTTCAGTTCTCTCCTTAGATCCATTAAAAGAATAAAGTAGGACTCCATTTGTCAATGAAGTGAATGACTGAAATCTTCCAAAAAGATCACAGAGAATAACACATTTGCAGCGAGGAAGGCCCATGCTCTGAGCAGTGCAACTTGGAATCTGTTTTGGTCATAAAAAGCTTAACAACTCTGCACTTACTATATTTTTAAAAAAAATTATAAAAGCTAAAATATTTTCTCGTTACTTAGATGCAACATCAGCTTTCTAAATTATATTTCATATAATTTATAAAGCTTTTGTTAAGTTGAAGGGATACTTCCAGGGGTTTTTTTTCCAGTCAAAGCCAATTGCACAGATGAGGTGTCTGAAAAAAAATGCAGCTAAAACATTCTACTAATACTATTCTTTTAATCTGTATGAAAGAATATATTCATGCTTCCCATTTACGCTACCTGAGATGATTAAGCAGAGGTTGTAGTCTCTCATCAGTCTGTATGGAAGGCAGCGATCGTGCTGTCAGCTAGAAGAAAACAGAAGTTCTATTAATAAAATATTAACTTCAAAAAAATTGATAGCACAAAGCAGGAATGATAAAAGAAATCACCCTGCATTGCTACAACTTTATACAACATTGGGTAAAACAGACTTTCTCCTATTAAAAATAACTAAGCACAACCTTCCAGAATCTGAAGTTTGCAGAAATATTTACAAGTTAATAAAGTCAAACAGTGAAAAATATTTTTTATAAAATTACAATGTTATTTTAATTAAATAGCAAAACATCATTGAAAGTTATACACTTTTTTCCACACATACTTGAACTAGAAATCATATTCTACTCAGACAGCCTTCTAGCAATCACATAATGTAAATATTGTCCATTAAGCCATATTATATACAATTTATATTTGTGTAGGAAAATTTACATGTTTATCACTATATTACTTTTATATAGACGTGCCTCTGTGTACACTTTTTTTAAATAGGCATAACTTGTATTTTGTCATTGGCCTGTTCTAAACTAAATACATACTTTTTTTCTTGTAACTCATTTGACCAGTTAAAACATTAAACTTTTTCTGAAAAAACAAATGTGGTAGGCTATAAATCAACAAGTACATGTCACACTATTGCATAATACTAGTTAACTAGTGTATTTACTAAAATAATTGGAAAAATATACGTATTAAATTTGCTTAATATCAGTATATAGGTGTCTACCTTTATCTATAAAACTTACATAGCACTTCTAATACTGCTGACATACATCTAATATAATATAACATGTATTTCATGATTCTATTGCTATCAAGTTAGGCTGTACTTTGAAAACCACCTTCGTATAAATCTAAAATTTCAACATATTTCACATTTTATAAAACACCATCACGTTCTCAAGTATTTGACAGGCTTAAAATACAGTATTAAAATAGCATGCATTGTTATACATACTCTTTAAAAATCTTATTTAGAAAAAATAAATCCAAAACCAAAACCAGAAACTGTTTAGCACCAACAGTGTAGCTTCACCTTGGCTCCAATACATCAGTAAAGGCAAGCACTGAAGTAGGACTACCTAGCAGGCTGCAACTTCTATTTATCATCCACAAATAAATATACTCCAGAAAAAGCTGTGCTCAGTGTTTGGGTACAGGAGGTTTATTTGTAACCATAAGAAACTCCATGCCAAACTCCACTGGCTCATAGGTAGATTGCGTTAATATGAAAAGAGTTTAATATTTTCCTGAAAGATCACACATTCATCGTATCCATTTCATAACCTTTGCTGCTAGGCAGAAGTCAGACTGGGGCCAAATTTTAAACTCATGCCTCAAGTTAGCAGTATCAACCACCACCTAAATGAGAGTAGGTTCAAAACAGCTAGTCAGTCAAGTGAAAGCTGAAGCTACTGAAATCAAGGACAGCAGGAAAGGAGGAACGGGCCATTTCAGCTGTTAAGCCAACCCTGGCCTGCAGCAAACACTGCTTCAAAATGCAGCTCTTCTCTGTCCTGGGTAACCCAAGTCTACTCATCCAATCTGACTGCTGTAGTAAAAGTCAGGTAGTCTCAGCAATCCATTCATCTTTCTTTTTAAAAGGGCTTGTATCTTGGCAATTAAAGCATTATCCACATTCCCTTCTTTTATGGAGTTAGACTGAGACGCATACGGTATACTAAAAATTCAGTAAGTTCTGTATTTATTCAGAAGTTTCTCTTGATAAAAAAGTCATTTTCTTACCCCCGAGCATTAAAGGCCAATACACGTATTGTTCTATATTCATGTCCTCTACAAAGAAACCCTCTAATTTTGTTTTAAACACAACCAGAGAATCAGAAATTATTTCTGAAAAGAAACTGGAAGCCCTCTAAATACCAGCCAAGTTATTCCACTTGGCTAATATCAGAACAGAGCCTGAATTACCTAAAATACCATCTGCTTCTCTTTCTATGAATAACTTAACTGATACAGAAAACAGTATTTGTGTACACACTCACATACATATATATATTTTTAGATGAGACAAGCACACAGTATTTTTCTCTATATAGTACTTTAAATATTAATCGGAAAAAGCTCCAATTTTTTCCCCATTATAAACAATGCATTTACAAAAAGATGATGTTTATGAAAGTAAAAATGGACCTTAGTAAAGAAGCAAAAAAATAAAATTCAAAGCCTGTAAAAGTATTGATGTTATTGTCAAAAGTTATATATACAATAAACTACATTGTTACGTAAACATTACCAATGAACAGAAATACTGTTTTAAAACTAATTTGGGAGACTTGTAGGAATTGTGGTAGAACCAACATCTAGTGATCTTACCCCCATTTTTTCTTGATGTTGCAATGAAAGAATATGGAAGAAGGGGCCTATGCTGGCTGTTTCGGGAACCACCATTAAAGGGAAAAAAACCGTAATCCTTTGAAATCACAGGAGAATTCACATGGCAAATGTTTTTTTTCTTTTTTTTTTTTTTTTCTTACTGCCTTGTATTTCACCAACAATTATGGAACTACACAAATTTTAGGAGTAAAATTAACCCCCATTTTCCTCCATCACATTGTCTAGAAAGAGAAGACAAAGTTCTCTACAGAATATGCTCTTGTGAAAACAAGATCATACACCTTTCAAGTTTTACAACAAAGACTTTGTTAGGTTAGTTCAAATGTCTGTTGTCAGGAAGATGTGGGATCTTCATGACACTGCTTTTTTCTATCCAAAACTAAGGACAGTTTTCCTTAAACACAGTTGAGGAGACCTCAACACAGCTGAGGAGAGCCCATCAAAATATTTGAACAATTTTAATTGAAAGAGCACATTTTCCTTTAATTTACCTGGATTATAAACACAAAAGGTAAAGTTTTAATGTATTAAATCTTTCCTCACAACTGTATTTTTTCTCATGAGCCACACTGTAAATAAAATTGGTTTTTACAAACGTGGTGGTAAATTAATGTTAGTGTTTTCAAACAGTGAATAATTTTATGTCCTTTTTCAACAATATTTTTCTAAAAGGAAAAGATAATCCCAATTACAGAATCCAAACTGAGATTCTGAAAACTGTTTTCAATCACTCTGAAATGAAGGCACAAGCCTTGCCTTCACCTCTATATGGTACTCAACAACACAAAGATCATCTTACCAGAAAAAAAAGCAAAATATTTTAGATACATGAAAAACATCAAAATGTTGCCAAGTAAGGAGCATAGCTCCAAACTCCAATCATGCTGAAGCAGTTTAATTTACAGAGATCACAACCACTGCAGCCTTCAGATATTTCCTGTCCCATTGCCTGGGTGATCAGAGGAGTGGGAAAAGTGAGCTGCAGACAGAACATGTAGACACCTCAAAGTTGAGCTGAGATGGTGAAAGCTGGGGTGAGTGATGTGGATCATTAAGGCAAATTGAGCACCATGTTATCAATATCACACAACATTTAAAATTGAGAAAGAAGGAAGAATACTTAACAATATGAGGAAAAGGAATAAATAAACTGAAATCTGAGACAACATTCGTCCAACTTCATATTAGCTTTAGTACCAGAGTCACCCGCTGTCTTTCCTGCAAGTTAGATTGTGAACAGTAAAAAAAAAAAAAAAAAAAAAAAAAGCACAAGCATTGGTGGGAAAAAATCAAACCAGATTATTACCAATGTTTCATATATTTGAAATAAACAGAATTCCAAAAGCTTTCTAAAGTTTTGACAAAATTCTGTAATATTTTTATGCGATCTTGTACAAGAAGAGCAAGAAGCTGTCTTTTCTATCAAGCTCTATGCAACAATCACATCTCTAGTGTTCACTATGCTGCATTTGTGGCAAATAAACAGGACATTTTCATATGTCATGAAGAAGGTAACAATTTGAGAACACAGAAAGCACACATTGATTTGAAAACTACATGAACATTGGAATTAAATTTAAGATTGGCAGTGGTACTTCACATAATAACGAAGGCAAAAGGATGACAACTAATAGGCTGATGCCTATGAATTGGTATGTTTTTCTTCCCCCCATCCAAACATGAAACCAGTACATGAAATTGCAAGGTATTGAAGATTTACTATAAACCTTACAAAAAAGTTAATTTGACACAAAGCCTGAAGTAGCAGCTCCACATGCTATCAGGAAGGCAATGACATTTTTATACATGGCAATTAAGAACAAGATTATTATGGCTCAATTAACTTTTCTCAATTTTTTAGGAGTGCGTGAATTTCTTGATTTTGAGGTTATCATGTGAGAGCTACTTATTCTCTAAGTGTTTTTCTGCACAAAAGATAAGAGAATTTTAATTTTCACAAAGAGTTTACTTTCTAAATGAGATTTCCTAATTAGTTGTCTTGTACAAGAAAAATTTAATATGCTGTCAGACCATTTCATGAATACTTTTTTAAAAAAAAAAAATCACATTGAGCTGGATGTCACTGAGAAAAATTACATGGAAAACTTAGGAGGAAAGTGCAGAAAGAAAGGGTTTGTGATGAAGGTTACTTTTAGCTGAGGCAGGCTACTGAATTACTCCAGGCTCTTTCTACAGTTTACCAGGGGAAAAAAAATGTACGTTCCTTTAGGAGGGTTCATTAGAGATCCTAAAATGTAAATTATTACCAAGAGTATTTCCTTATCGACTGCTAAGTACTCCTAGAACAACAAGGAGTGTCTGAAGGCATGCTGTCCACATCTACAGCCTGTTGATTTGCCCCTACATAATTTGTCAAGCCCAACTTTTGGGTTTTTTCACCTGTTCTGGCATTCATACTATATCTTTCATATTTTAACAAACACTATACAAGCAGGCTTAGTGTGGTTTTGCCTCCTCAGTTCTTTTTAAACCCAGACAGGCAGGATTACATCATATAGTACTCGTATTTAAAAGGGAGGGTGACTGCACTGTGAATATGTCTAGGGACAGGGTATCTCAAAGAATGCTCAGTCCCTGGAAAGTTACCTTGCTTTTTCCCCCTAAAAATTCTTTCTTCTTAACTCCAACCTTTATAACACTTACTTGAAGGAGGCTTGCAGAGACTTTGAATAGAGGACTGCTCTATCAAGTGCTAAACACACCTCTGAAATACATAGTACTTCTAAAGGCAAGCCCACAGTTCCCAACAAGCACTTTGGAGTTCTTGGAAATACAGACACTTCTCTACAGAGGCTACTGAAATTATTTAACCTATACCTCCACTGGCAGCTCCAGAACAAACATCACCTCTATACATGCTTCACTACACAGTGTAACAAGGTCTGGATTAAGACCAGGCATAGGTTTGGGAGCCTTCTGCAGAATAGATACAAAGATTTTCCCTGAATATTTTTCTCCATTTCTGCTACAAGTTATGTCACTAACAAAGGGTGTGAAGGTACAGCTCTAATGCAAATGCAAAGAAGAAATAAGGGTTCAAGTAGGATTAATCAAGGCAGCCATAAAAACTAAAGAAAAGACTTCAAAAAAAGCCACCTAAAACCAATATACAGAAAAAAGTCATCTGCAAAAGTCTACCATCACCTGTGACCATAAATTATCATGCTCAGCAATAAAACTGAGGGGCAGTTTTTCCAAAGTAGCCATTGCTCAGGGCCTGGCTGGGCATCAGTCTGCTGGTGGTAAGAATCACTTGTGTTTTTTTCCTCCTCCCCCTGCCCTCCCTGCTTAATAAACTGTCTTTAACTCAATCTATGAGTTCTCTTATTTTCACCCTTTCTGAATCTCTCCCCCAGCCCTTGGGGAAGGGGAGGAGGGGGGGGCCTTTCCTGCCAGCCAGGGTCAATAGACAACATATATAAAATCATTTTGCATCAATAAGAAGCTGGCAAATTTCAGATTAAAAATAGATTTCACAGTATTTTGAAAGCTTAGTTATCTATCTCACAGGAATCCAAAAAGAGCTGCTACTGGTTTTTACAAAATCTACTGAAGGTGGTTCTACACCACCTCCTTTTACCTTTTAAACTCAACAGCAACTCTTTCCTATTAACAGAGGCAAATTAAAAAAAAAAAAAAATTAAAAATCATATTCCAAACATGTGGGCGGGGGCATGAAAAAAAGAGTACATGTGTTTAACTAGAAACTAAAATGCAAAGGGTCAAAATCCCACTATAAATTAAGTCTCTTATACCCCTTTAAGAAACAGAAAGTTGATCCCATCTAGACAGAAAAAAACTGAACTTCAACCCCTACTCCTGTTTACCCAGTAATCCAGAGACCTGACCTGAAGAAGCTACCTCCAAAAGTAACAAGTATAGTCACCATATCCATTTGAAACGGCACTAACAAATCACACTATTTTTAATTATCAGATTTAATATACTAATTTAGAGCTCTTTTTTATATTCTCCCAAAAAGGTCAAAGAAAAATGCTGGCAGAGTTTGTGCTTATAATATGTAGTATTACACATCAGTTAATTTTCCCTACAATTGCACATCTCCCTACAATCTTCCTGCACAACCATTTTAACACTTCATTAGTCCATTACTGGGTTTCAACTTCTAAACTGGAGAGATCACATCCAGGTTGCTTGCTTTTCCATTTTATTTTTAATTGCTCTAATTAAACAAATTGGTACCAAAACTAGTTTTAAATGCTACTGGGGACAACACTGACAAGATAATTACATGGTATTTACACTACCCACAAATGTTTTATACCATTAGTATAACAGTTTCTAAGCCTTGGTGAAAATCAGTCAACAAAGGTTCATAAGAACTGTTCCTACCCACAGAAATTTTAAGGAAAAAAAAAAAAAAAAAAGGCAGACTTGAAGCAATTACACTATTAACAGTAGCAAGAAATAACAGGATACTGTGGCAACCAAGCACACAGCTGAGAAAAGAAAAGCAGAAGAGTATGGAAAGTGGTTACCTTATAAAATTTCATCGCTCAATTCTAAGTCTTTCCATCTTTGTAGCAGCAGTAACAAAACCACTAGATTAAGCAAAGTAAAAACCTCTATGACGAGTGTATTATATGCTGATTTTAAAAATTTAGAAATAACACTCCTACATTCCATGCTCTAACTCTTTAACTAAGTCATTAATGCATTAGTGAAAAACATCTACAGAAAATTTCTCTAACAGTGATTTTGATGCAGCATAGAATAACTAAAGTTGTCAGGCTTTCGTTAGATTTCAATTAGATAATTAGCAAGCAAATTTTAAAAAGTAGTAAGAACACAGAAATTAGAAATAAGAAGGGAAACAAAACCCTACATGTTTTGAATCTTATACCACAGGTTATGGACAACATTTTTACGAGGATTAAATTTACATTGTGAAGCCTTCTGCATCTTCCCATTATGTTTACTGATGAACAGAAAAATGAAGGATTTAGCTAAAAGTTTAAAGAGGAAATTTCTATTTAGAAAGCAAAGAAACAAAGCACGGATTAGCGTATTCTTTTATTGTATTATGTACTTATTAGTCCATTCTCCCACCAACAACTATTCATTCCTAAGATGCACTTCAATGCCTTTGGTGCTACAGGCAACCCTTTCCTGCATTTGTTTCTGAGTTGTTACAATAAGAAAGGAGAGAGCATAAAGAAAACCAAAATCAGTTTGGACATGAGAACTTCAATTTCAGCCTTCCAGTGAAGGCTTTAGATTGTTCTTTATTGCTTTAATGCAATCTAACAAAAAATTTTATGAAGAGAGGAAAGAAACATTGTCTATGTAATGTCAACAACTCAACACATTCAGAGGAAACACATCACTAAAATGCTTCCTTAATAATGCTGTACGGATTACAGACATTAAATTGTTACAATTAGGACTTGAAAAGTTTAAAGAGAGAATCTACTTCAGTCTCTCATTGCTGCCTAAGGAATAAGCTGTAACTTACATGTTTTCTATTTCATTTGTTTTGTAATATGCTACTTCACAGAATGTGCCCTTCTTGTTAAAATGTCTTAAAACTGTCTTAGTTGAGACATTCACTTTTTGTTAGCTCATCTTAAAAACCTTCAAAAAAGTTTCCTATCCACTGTTCCCCTGAAATATTTACTTAGATAATTCCTGTTTGCTCTGAAAAGGACACAATACATACATGATGGTTCAGAAAAGCATTAGTTATTAGACCAAAGGGTTACAGTGGCCCAGTGTGTTGTCTGGAAGGAAAAAAAAAAGCATTAAAGTTTATATTGTTTGCTAGGTTTGCTGGAATTGGTTTCGATTAGTATGAACTGCAGTATTACAAACTTACTGAATGTCATGATTTAACCCTGGCTGGTAATCAAGTGCCACGCAGCTGCTCACCCACTCCCCCCTCACCCAGAGGGATGGGGAGGAGAATTGGAAAGGAACATAAAAAATCGAGGGTTGAGGTAAAAACAATTTAATCATTGAACTAGAATAAAAATGAAAGAACAATAATAACAATAACGACAATAACAGTTATAAAGAAAGGGTGAGGGAAAGAATAAAATCCAGAGGGAAAGGGAGAAAGAAAACAAGTGATACACAGTACACTTGCTCACCACTTGCTGACTGATGCCCAGTCAGTCCCCGAGCAGCGACTGGCAGGCCCTGGCCAACCCCCCAAGTTTATATACCAGGCATGACATCCTGTGGTATGGAATATCCCTTTGGCTAGTTCGGGTCACCTGTCCTGTCTGTGTCCCCTCCCAATTCCTTGTGCCCCTCCAGCCCTCTCGCTGGCAGGGCCTGAGAAACTGAAAAGTCCTTGACTTATTATAAACATTACCCAGCAACAACTAAAAGCATCAGTGTGCTATCAACATGGTGCTCACATCAGAGCCAAAACACAGCACTGTACTAGCTACTAAGAGGAAAATTAACTCCATCCCAGCCGAAACCAGGACGCTGCCAAAGTTATACAAGAGAAATCTTTTTGACTAAGGTTGGAGCAGACAGGAAAAAAAGATATTAAATTGTGGGCTACTTCTAAATGGTCTGTAAACAACACTCAAAGAAAACCAAAAACAACTATTATCCAGCAGGCTTAAACATACCAGTAACTTACACCTCTAGTGGATTTTCCCAACAGTTCTGCAAAACAAAATAAACAAAGTGGAAATGCGGATGCTAGCATAAACTTGACAGCTTTATTTCTGTAGACAACAGCAATTATACCACAGCTTAATCAGTGTTAACAAGTGAGTAGAAAATAAATACATGAACTACACAAAAATAAGAAAGATGTGGTTCTAGGGATGTAGACTTCACAGGAGCCTTCTCAAGGCGACATTATGTCACAATGTTTCTGTAAGGTCACGGTAAGATTACTGTAATTTTAAGTGAAAGGTGCTAACACTGCATCCTACTAGAAGTTTTAATAAAACTGTTTTTTCAAGAATGTTTCTGTGATCAGTCAGAAACAAACTTAGCTTAGATTTGATTTAAAGTAGGATCTGACCTGATGACCAGTAAGACAGAGGAAGGGAAAACTTCTTTCATTTGTGCACACACAAACCACAGCTTTTCCTGAAATTCTTCAAACCCGCTGTTAAAGGTCCTGATATGAGCAATTCATCTTCATCAAAGACTAAATAACAAGCCTGTTTTCAGGAATTTAAAAACTATCTATCTGACCAACAAACTTTGGCAGACAACAGAAGTGATATTAACTGTGTTGCTCCTCAAACCATTCAATTCTTAGATAGTGATTAAAAATCATTATGCTGTAAATCTAATAGAAACAGAAAGCCTTCATTCTTACACCTCTGACTATGGTCTATTTGTTCCTGTTAAATGCATCACCCAGGTGAGTATGACTCTGCACAGTAGTGAGGTGCAAGAGGGAGCTAAAGAAAAAGATAAATGGAAACAAAGATAGGAGTAAAATATAACATTATAGTAGCACCTGCAGCAGTAACACATCCAAAGTAACCGTATGCAATTAGAAATTACCTTTAGTGGAATGAAACGAAATCGTGTTTTAGTCTGTCAATACAACACTACTTTACCTATTCATATCCTTCTCTTTAATTTTTTGAAAGAGAGACTACATTTAGAGATAACTATTTAACTTTACTGGCACTACACTTATTCCAACTCACTCCTTAATGCTAGACAAGCTTTATTCACAGATGTTGCTGGCCAGCAAAATTTTAAATTGTTTTCCAGATGTAACCTCTCTTACAGAGAATCAGCTTTTATGTAACCAAACCCAGACATACACTTTTTTTTTTATTTTATTTTTTTATTGAAATCACAGTAGCCACAACATACCTGAGAGTTAGAAATACAGAGCCCAGCTTTCTCCCATCACCAGGGATATCCAAAAAATGAGGGGACAATAAGCTGTTTTCTGTGAAAGTTTTTTACTTTAATTCATGATTTTTCTCCTTATCTATCTAGTCTATCCAGATTAGCTACCTTTGCAGAGTCTCTGCTTGATCAGAAGAAAAAACAATCTCCAGGAGATGCTACAAAAGCATTTGAGAGGCTTTCCTCCCCTCACCCCCATTTTAAGATACAGAACAGGTTAAAAATAATGCTGTAGAAACATCTACAATCTACTTACTTAAGGACTATGTCATAACATTCACTATATCATTATAGCTACACTACGCACATCAAAGTACTCTTTACATATTTACAGCATTCAGGATCAACATGAACCATGAACAAACCCAGCACGGTTACAGTAAGTAACAGGCCTTTATGTCTCAGTTCCCCTCATACTGAGTCAAACTACAAGTGTTTCTCAATGCATATAATCAAGACCACGATATTATTTAAAAAAGGAGACTCTACTATATACTGACATCGTATTTCAAACACAAATCACTCAGGTCAAATCTTTTTCCCACTGCCATCTGATTGCCTTCAGAGATGAATACTAGTTTCTATGTACCCTTTATTCCAGAATACAGCCTAAATGGGGGAAGTGATAGTCACAAAAAGTTTCTTGATACACTGCTCTCCAATTAGAAGCATTGTTGATGAATAGGAAGTCTAAAAATTAAAACAACTTTGTTTTGAACAGAACCTGAATTTTAGCTAGCAATTCCCTAAAAAGTAGTTTAAAAGAATATGAACTCTCCAGTAAGGTAGCCTGTTTTTCTACCTTGCACCAGACACAAAAATACTTGTCTTAAATTAAATTTAAAACATAATGTCTAGAAAAGTTTTGTACTTCTGAGAAAGTCTTAATATTGCTGCCCTTTGCCTTTTTTTTTCTTAAGATATTTCAGAATGATAGTTTAATGTGGTTTTCAAAACTGTACAGTTTTGCAGACACCACTAAGAAGTCATGAGATGCAGATACTGCCAGAACTCAAGAATTCAATTTAATTACATTTCAGATAAACACCTTCAACATCAAACTAAGTTGCAGGCTGTCTCATACCAACAAAAACTGATTGATTTTGAAACTTCAGCTATCTTGCTAATGTTGTAACAAAATGTCACGATGCAAATGCTATTCAGCTGGGGAACCTGAAATAAGAGAACAGTGTTTGCATGCCAGTATGCTGCTGTACTTAAGACAGTTGACATTTTAGTGCTGATCAATTTTCTTTTGAAAAAAGTTGGGGTTTAACCTTTCAGAGCATGTTACAAATCTCATGTGTTGTACAAAATTAATAACTAATTTTGCCAAGGCTTTTTCAGCTATTAAGAGTTATTTCAGCAGCACTTACACCGAAATATGCTCAATAAAAACTAAAGCAAACAATTAATACTACATTTATTCCACAAGAACTGTTCGCACACAATCTATGTGACAGGACATAACATTTTTTTTCAAAACTAGCAAAACTATTTAACCAAAATATTTTTCACATTACCAAATGTTTTCTTGCAATGGCCCAATATAATGTAATGCATAAATTGTCTAGATAATTTTCATACAGCACTACCAAATGTATGGAAGAAAGGAAATAAATAATACAGACTGGCATTACTGTGCTCTTAGTACAAATGTAACAACTCTGACATTTTCAAAGGACAGGAAATGAATCCCCTCACAAATCTCTAGTGGTTGATATAAAGTGTCAATATAAGGCTGAAGTTGTTTTTGTGAGATCGGGTTTGAGGTTTCTTTTTTGTTTTGGTTTGGCTCGTTTTTTCAATTAAATAAAACTCCCCACCATTCTTCTCACACACACACCTCCTTCACAATAACACAAATCAGCCCAAAGAAAATCAAGAGAATGGAAAGTGGCCTTTTATATTTTAAGGAAAGCAAACCAAAGGCAACCACTAACTTCTTTTTTTTTTTTAGAAAGGAATTAAAGTTACATTCTTTGCACTGTATTTTTCTTTTTTGGACTCTAAAGGGGGGGGCACAACAGTTATTATCAATGTTGCTTAAATGCTCTATCTAAAAATTTAAAAGCTATAAAAAATATATTATAAAATATATATTCTAAATTATAAAAATTATATATATAATTGTGGTTTTATATTTAGCCAGCTAATTGAAGCTGCCAAAGGGCAAATCTTTCATGGCAGAAGAAACCAATTACAGTTGCAAAGAACTTCCTTGCTAGCCTGTCCTAGATATTTACCTAATACTTTAAGAACTTTGAAAACACCGAACTCCTCTAATTTCAGCTCAGCATTTGTCAAATGTATTCAGAATAATAATTACTGTTTTCCTGAGGCATTTGCTTCTGAAAGTAATTGATTCCTTTTTTCCATTTGAAAATGTCTAGCTTTCATATTCACCTTGAGGTATAAATAACATCTGGGTTGAAGATTAATACTTAGTCCTTAAAGTAAATTTTTTCAGTAATTAACCTTACCTTGTTTAATTGGTAAGTGAACTGTTGCTGGGGTTTGCATCATTATTACTTGTGCACATAACATTTCACTTGCATGTTAGGGTGGAAGTATGTAAATTAACTCATCTCTTGTATTTTTTGCATTCTAACATAAAGCTAAAGTTGACAGTTACCAAGATGCTCATTAGCTATTTTTTCCCCCAAAACAGATTATTAATTCCATCTTTCTTACAATAGCATATCGTGTCTTTCAGGCTTTAATTATATGCAGATTGAAGTAGCCACTTAGAAAACTACCTTGTCAGCAAAATCCAAATGTTCTGTTAATACTGCTTCCCATAACAGTGAAGGTTCTTCAGTGATTTTATTGACCGTTTCACCACTGACCTGCCCTTTACTGATAGCTTTCTCAACTTTTAATTTAGTCCTCAGTCTTTCTTGTACCTAGTTCCAGATGCCTAGCAATTTTAAAACTAAGTAAACAGTGTACTGGTACACTTGTCTTCACAGCAAGCCTGGAAAATGAAATAATTTACTGTGTTTCACTACTAATTTCTGATACATGCAAATATTTATTCATCTCTTCAATATGGCTTACTGTTCTTTAGCTGCATGCAGATCTTTTGTTTCTTTTTCTGGCATTATTTATGAACAGAAGATTCTCTGTCTTGCTGTATTTCTCCCGGGTTCACAGACTAAATACAAATTCCAGTACTCCAAGGTAACCTGGAACCTATTCTTCAGTTCAACTGTACATTGCTGCTTTAACTAACTTGCATCAGTGGAACATTATTGGAGGGGGAGAAGGTCACTCAGATATTTCCCCAAAATTTTTATGTTACATGTTTTCAAGTTTTTCCCCTCTCTTCCCTTCATCCATGAGAAGGAAATTAAGAAAACCAGCATCTCTGCATAATTTGGTAGAAGTTACTAGTCAATACCACAAAAGAAGCAATCAGCTAGAAAGCATGAAAGATTCGTTGTTGTTACTTCATTAAGAAACCCTCAAAGTCAAGGTCAGAAACTATGGTAGGTTTTTCCCATCACAAACTTCATCAGTCTAATACTAATGCTATGTTCCAAAAACACTTTAAGAATAACAATAACCATGCTAGCAAAACCTCTCCAATGCTGAAGACAATATGCAGTAAAAAGAAGAAACAAGCATCTCTATACCCATCCAATCCACTTGATTAAAATCTCATTTATCATAGCCATCATTACTACTACAGGGCTTCATCTATTCAATGTAGATCATCATAAAAAACTTAAGATAAAATACTGTTATATAGTTATTTATCTTGACAAACCCTATTACTAAAGCTCTATGCCATTCAGAAGGCGCTACAGGAAATAAGTATGTCTGCTACTGTATAAAAATCAGTTATAAAACTGTTTTATTATAGAATTTCAGATGAGATATTTAATTTTCTTAACTGGATTTTACTACTGGTAATCAATTACTCAGTCCACTTCTGCACCCCCGCCCCAGTACAAGAGAGAGGTGGACGTACTAGAAGGAGACCAGCATAGGGCAACAAAAATGATCAAGGGACTGCAGCATTTCTCCTATAAGGAAAGGCTGAGAGAGCTGGGACTGTTCGGTCTGGAGAAAAGAAGGCTTGGGGGAACCTTACCAATGCACATAAATACCTGAAGGAAGGGTGCAAAGAGGACAGAGCCAGGCTCTTTTCAGGGGTGCCCACTGACAGGACGAGAGGCAATGGGCACAAACCAAAACACACAGGAGGTTCCATCTAAATATCAGGAACACCTTCCCACTGTGAGGGTCACTGAGCTCTGGCACAGGTTGCCCAGAGAGGTTGTAGTGTCTCCATCCCTGGAGATATTCAAAACCTTCCTGGACAGTCCTGGGCAACCAGCTTCAGATGACCCTGCTTGATATGGGAGGTTGGACCAGAGGTCCCTTCCAACCTCAGCCATTCTGTGATTCTGCAAAAAACCACAGGAGATCAGACAAGTTTCGCCAGTCTTCCAATCTCAACTGCCCAAGTATCAAAGATGGTCAAAAAGAATCACAGTTCTTTAAAACCAAATACACAATACATAATACAGACCTCCAGTACCAAATATTTCTGAAGAACTACTAACATTCCTGTTTTCTGTACAAGAACTTCCATTCTCTAAGCATTCTCAAAAGTCCACATTTTCATCTGCAATGTAGTGAAATTTTCAAAATTACTAGCGAATAGCAAATAGACACAAATTCTAGCAAGACTGTTAAATCCCTTTTCAGGAGTTAAGGACAAAATGAAATATTTTTTTAGAAACGAAATCATTTTACTCTTAGATTGCTCTCAGAGAAAAATAATTAACAGAAATCTTAAATACACTTGTTGTTGAGGTTCAGGATTATTTACCACAGTCAACACTGCCCAAGGCTATGTTCCTGTGAAGTCTTTAAACCCTAGGGTAAAGACACTAACAACTAAGGGATCCTATTGCAAGGCATTTTCTGTTTAATGAGCTCCTCAAATCTTCATATACTCACTTTTTTCCCTTGAGAAAGTTACTATAAAACTTTAAATAAATTTAAACAATCCTTAAGAATTCCATACTTGATCTTTAGTAACAACAAACATAGAAAAGATTTTATTACAACAGTCTGTGTGATGTCAACCTCTTACTTTCAAACCTCAGAAAACATTTGAATTTCAGTGTTTTATTCTCTCAACATGTGGTACTGCTTGGAAATAATTGTTTTGTTGCTAAGACTTAGAAAATATCCATCTTCTAAATGTAAAAAGGTATTTGAAATCCTTTTGCTCAGTTATGCATATTTTACAATTTTATTTTATTTTTTTAAGGAGCAAACTCAAACCTCACCAACCTTTGAAAGAGTTTTAAGTCCCAGCTTCCCATATGTTCAAGTACCAGTGATTATGATTGCATTTTTATCTTTAGTGAATAAAGCTAAAAACATGACAGGCGCTCAAATTCCATGCTGCTAAAAAACAGAATTAATCTGAGCCTACTTATCATCGTTTTCAAATATTTCACTTAATCTCAAGTCTCAATTGCCAGCAACAGCAATGACACTTCCTAAATATGAGTAGGAGTTGATGTTTAAATATTTTCTTTCCAAAACAGAAAAGGACATTTGCATTAAGCAAAACTACTAGCAACTCCAACAACATGCAATTTTTTAACTCCCTTTTAAAATGTCGATTATTTACATTTGCAATTATTACAAATATTTTACTTCTGAATAAAAATACACTTGGACATAAGAACACTTCCCTCAGGACTCAAGTTCATGAAACAGAAAACCAAGCCTTCAAAAAAACCTACTTCATTATAAAACATAATATTATTGCCTTACAACTTAACTATGGCAGTGGGACCTCCATTTGACTCCCTATTACAGCCTGTGGCTTGGTGCTTTGAAGTAAAACCAGAAGTGCACACAGCAAGCTGCTAAAGTGAAGCTGAAGCTGGTGGGCTTCAAGGCCCAGGGATGTTCTCCTTCCCAGACCACCACAGCCAGGCTGCTACTATCCCCTGACCCTAGCCCCTGCCAGTTGCAAGACTAACCACGTAGCCCTCATACACACACACTGTACAGACACCACGGGCCACCAGTGAGGAGGCTGGGGGTGCACAAGAAGCTGGAAAGGGACACAGCCAGGACAGCTGACCCCAGCTGGCCAAAGGGATATTCGAGACCATATGACATCATGCTCAGCATTTAAAGCTGGGGGAAGAAGGAAGCAGGGGAATATTCAGAGTTATGGCATTTTGTCTTCTCAAGTAACCACTACATATGATGGAGCCCTGCTCTCCTGGAGATGGCTGAACACCTGCCTGCCGATGAGAAGTAGTGAACAAATTCCTTTTGCTTTGCTTGCATGCACAGTTTTGCTTTATTTATTAAACTGTCTTTATCTCAACCCACAAGCTTTCTCACTTTCACTCTTCCAATTCTCTCCCCTATCCCACTGCAGGGGGAGTGACCGAGCAGGTGTTTGGCGCTTAGTTGCTGGTTGGGGTTAAACCACACCACCATGTTGAGGAATTAGATGTGGTTTACCCCTTGATGTTAACCAATAACAATAGCAATAACACTGTATTTTACGGAACCAGTAAGAAAGATGACCACTTACAGATGAGATAAAGAAGAGAACACAACAGAAAGAAATCACAGCACAGCTCAGCCAGATTGATACAAAACCTCAGTTACAGCTCTTGAAGCATTAGGACAAATTGAGAATGCTTCACCACATGTTTTTGCAAGATCTTGGATCTTAAAGCATGTATACAAGACATGAACATTGGAAAAGCACAAATTGTGGACAGTAACTTCTTCTGGCTTGTTTAAATTAGTCCTGCATGCAATGGCATTGTAATGAAATGTAGAACACGGAGCACACATGAAAAAAAATGGTTATCCCACTAAGATGGCTTTCCTGAATACATCTGGTATAGAAGAGAGATCTTGCATGCAAACAAGAATGCTGCGAAGTGGCAAATACTGTACTCCATACACACCTGCTAAAGACCGCCTGAATCACTAGAGCCATGACACAGAAGCCAAGAAAGTAAAAAACACCATTAAGTTATGAGCTATAATAGCAATGGCAGATTTAGTCCCTCAAATGGACCGCTCTGCTACCTCTTTCTGTTACTTTTTTACCTAATCACAGAACTGTTGAGGCTGGAAGTGACATCTCCAATGGTGATGGAAGGAACCTCCTCCAGAGGTCGTCTGGTCCAATCCCCATGCTCAAGCAGGACCACCTACAGCCAGTTGCCTAAGTCCATGTCCAGCTGGGTTTTGTATATCTCCAAGGTGGCAGACTCCACAGCCTCTCTGGGCAACCCGTGCCAGTGCTCAGTCATCCTCAGGTATTTGCATATATTGGTAAGATCCCTCCGAGCCATGCCTTCTCCAGGCTGAACAGTCCCAGTTCACTCAGCTTTTCACTACAGGAGAGATGCTCTAATCCATCATCTTAGTGGCCCTTTGCTGGACCTTCTCCAGTATGTCCATCTCTCTCTGGTACTGGGGAGCCCAGAACTAGACACGGTACTCTGCATGTAGCCTCACCAGTGCTGAGCAGAAGGGAAGGATCACCTCCCTTGACATGCCAGCAACAGTCCTCCCAATGCAGTCCCATTAGAACTCTGCCACAAGGACACATTGCTAATACTCAATTTTACCTAGACAGAGCTTTAATAAAGCAAAGATGAATGTCAACTATTTTAGTTGTCCAACATGATATCCTCATCCTACATATATGCTTCTTAATAAGCCTCTTACTAGATTCAAATATATATTTAACAGAAGACACTCTGGACCTGAAAGCCAATGACTCTTCAAGAAAAAGGGCAATTGCACAGAGAAGCATACAGAATGACCTCCCTTATGAGAATCTTCTACACAGGCTAGCAAATCCATTCCTAACTAGAGTATAAAGGCAATTCAAACCTTTCCTAAAGATGAATACTATGAAAAGCATTACATCTAATATTATCAAGACTCTGCATCTTTCAGCTTCTGTGCCTCCTCTGGACTATAACTCATACAGCTTCACTGATGTCGTGGGTTGACCTTGGATGGATGCCAGGTGCCCACCAAGCCACTCTATCACTCCCCTCCTCAGCAGAATGGGGAGGGGAGGGAATAAGATGGAAAAAACCCCTTGTGGGTCAAGATAAAGGCAGTTTAATGGAACAATAGGAAAAGCCCTGTGCGCGCACAGAAGCGAAGGAAAACAAAAGATGTTATTCTCTACTTCCCATCAGCAGGCGATGTTTGGCCACTTCTAAGGAAGCAGGGCTTCAGTGCGTGTAGTGGTTGCTCTGGAAAACAAACATTGTAAATAACAAATGCCCCTCTCCCCTCTCCTTTCTCTTAGCTTTTATTGCTGAGCAGGCGTCATATGGTATAGAATATCCCATTGGCCACTTTGGGTCAGCTGTCCTGGCTATGTCCCCTCCCAAGATCCTGTCCACCTCCACCCTGCTGGTGGTGAGAGCGGGGAGGTTGGAGAGACAGCCTTGGTGCTGTGTGAGTGCTGCTCAGCACCTGCCAAACACTGGTGTATTATTACCACCTTTCTAGATACCAATACAAGCACAGCGCTATGAGGGCTGCTATGGGGCTCAGCCAGACCCAATACAGGACAGACTCATTTTCAAACAACATAGGTCTAGAAAATCAAAAGGTAAGTAATTACTGTGACAACTATTTTGCACATTTTTCCCAGAGAAAATGAAGCTAGAGTGAGCTGCTATCTACATTTATCTTCAAGTGTTATAATTAATAACTTTTGCCCATCTTAGCCAATCTCACCACATTTGATAGAGAAAATCTGAAAGACACTCAGTCCTAACAAGTTTCATGGGAAAATAATGGGTGAGAGACAGTATTACGTCTCAGAAAGCAAAACACTACCAAAAAAAACCCAAACAAAAAGGAAAAGAACATAAACTGTACAGAACAGCAGAGACTCTACAAGGAAAACATGTTATATGTCAATTACAAAAGAATTTTCAAAGGTTTCTTAAATTCTAAAGTATCCAAACAACAAAATAATCACAGGAAACTAGACCTCTCCTCAGATAACAATACAACTGAAAAGATTAGCAGAAAAATAGAGAACAATTAACTAGTAACTGTGATGTGTCTACTACTTTTTAAGGACAGGTTTAAAGAACAAGACACTAGGAAAATATCAGAGGGCACTATTAGGACGATGACTCTCACCAGCCTGTATTTTTTTCTGACTACTGGTCATCTGGAAGAAAGTCTGAAAGCTGCACCTATTAGCTAATGCATCTGACTTACTGTGAGATGACTGATAATTAGACACTGAACAAACAAATGCACATAATTAATGACCACAGCACAAGGGTTGAAAAATACTATGTAGTCCAGCAACCAAAAGTGTACAGGATTGGAAGATGTAAGTGGCTGTTTGAAGTCAGCTGAACATGTACAAAAAAAATACTGAACTTGAAGTGCCAAACCAGGTATTACCACTGCATTTCAGAGGAGAAGCTACTTAACAGTAATGTCCTCAAATAAAGGGGGCACTAAACATAAGTTATTATGAAGAATGTAATCCAGTATCCATTTTCTAAAGCAAGACCAACATATTGTTAGGCAAAACCTGTGAGTAAATATTCTTTGTATTATTCTAGCATTCTTCAAACCGCAGCTTAAGATCCATTGGGAGCCATGAAAATATACAATGGGTATTGGCCAAGTGTCTGATGGCAACAGACAGCACAAGTTTCATTCCTCCTGAATTACTACCCTTGGGGCAGAGGAATAGAAAATGTAATTACTACCTGGAGAAGATCAGAGGCTGTAATTACTAGTTCAGGTATTTATATTAGCCAAGGAACTCCTGCTGCTAGCATCAAATCTGTTTCACTGTGGCAGCTGAGTGATTGTAAAGCCCTACAGGACCTAAACTGCTCACAACTACTTGTAGCATGCTCTCATGACAGAAAACAGCCTGTGTAGAGGAAGACTACATAAAGTACATCAACAGCTACTTTCTACATAGTTCAGCAAAGCCATTGTTAAATATAGTATAAAAGAAAAATAAGGTCTATAAACAAAATTAGAAGTGACTAGACCCAAATATGGATCAGTCTTGTTCTGTGGTTTATCAACATAACAATAGGAAATAATAATAAATAATTGTCAATGAGAGTCAATTTACTTTTTTTTTTTTTCCAGATTGGTTTGGCATAACACTTGGACACCAAAAAGGCTCCAGCGATCTTCTCACTAAACTGAGCAGATGTGTTGAGTGAAACTTTTTTTTTTTTTAATACTTTCTTATTTCCTGAAACACACTGATGACAAGTTCTACTAAGAGTACCTCCTATAGCTCTCAACATATTCCATCATCCCTATGACCATAAAACCCAGACTCCAAATCTGCAAAATTCTTAATTTTGCTTTTTACAACATTTTCTCTAATGGTTACTGAAAATCATGTGAAACACCAATATCTATTTTGCATAAGAAAACTAGGTTCTTTTCACACTAACCTGTGACCCCCACCAAGACTAAGCTACAGAATATTCAAGCAGGAGAGAAATTACCTGGGACAAGGACAATAAGGTTACTGAGGTTGGGAAAATAAAATTGTTTTCAAATACGTACAAGAGACAATGGAAGAGATTAGGAGAAAACAGAACACGGCTCCGATAAAATGTCAGAGCAATCGCAGTGACCCCATAGTCCATATACAACATTGTTTTAGAAAGCAAGGTTTAATGTGAATTTATTTGTCTAAAAGATTATCTCTGCTCTTTAAGGTCAACTCAGTAAGTCAAAATAGAAGCGCACATGCAACAAAACTCAAACTTGTTTATTATTTCAAACTTTCTGCACCTAATGCCTTTACTAAGTGACCGATCAAAACAATTGTATATTGTCCAAGCATGCCTGGAAGTCTCATTCAGAAATAAGACTTTGACTACACTGGGAAAACTAGGAAAGCACAGATAATTGTTACGGGGGTAACCTTGCCCAGAAGACTACCTTTGCCTTGCTCTAATGTTTTAGGTATACACAGGACAAAACCAAAGAAGCATGGATGAACTCGTAACAGCTTTACATTCTTACAACACATCTGGGCCAGAAAGCCAAACAATGATAGCACTTCAGGTAACAACAGCAAGCGGGCTTTAGATATGGAGAAGGTCAAAAAGGTCAAGAGGCCACTGACAGCTTATGCCAAGTGTCTAAATTAGAAAACAATAAATAAGTGAAAAATAATAGCCCTGGGTAGGAGGAGGTAACATATCCATGAACATCCAACACTGCAAAAGGCTGAGCCAAAAGGGAAGCACTATGCACAGAAGCCAGGCCACTAGCCAAGATCCGAACCCCTTAACCAGCTGGTGTGCCCTGTCCAGAGTTCATGGCACCAGTCACAACCTGACAAGAGGAGAAGATGAGTTGTTTGATACGACTCTCTATTCTTCACAGAACGTGTGAGCAGGTCATAAAATAGAAACCCTAAAACAGTTTGGTGGTTGGACCTTGGCTAAGGGCCAAATTCTCACCGAGCCATTCACATACTCCCCTTCCTTAACAGCAGGGCGGGAGAAAGTAGATCAAAAAGCTCATGGGTCACTTACCAATTACCATTACAGGCAAAACAGACTCAACCTGGGGAGATGTAATTTAACTTGTTGACAATTAAAATAGATCTGGATGGTAAGAAACAAAGACAAAAACGCTAACACCACCTTCCGGCAACTCCTCTCTTCTTCCCAGGCTCAATTTCACTCCTGTGTTCCCAATTTCATTGCCTATCCCTACCAAGTGGTGCAGGGTGGATGGGAAATGAAGAGAGTAAATGAAAATCAGTGTGCAGTGTTTTGTTTTATTACTAAACAAATTGCAATGTTTTTAGCTGCATGCTCAAAAAGGCGTATTAATGTTATGCTGTCATGCAGGTTTTTTATTTTTTTTTATTTGGGGTTGAGGGGGTTACTATTTTACCAATTAATTTATCCTTTACTATATTCTTCAATGAAATAATCTATATATAAACACAAAGTACAAAAACCTTACAACTAGAGAAGCAGTACTGAAGATGGGCAGCTCTCGTGTCATCTAGCAAGAGGTAGTTTTCTGCCATGTAAGGCCCAATACCTTTTCTTTTCAGAAAGAGGCACTCCAGCTCTACCCCTGCCATTGACTGCTATTTCAGTTGTTCTTCACTGAATATCACATCTGTAAAGTACTCCAGATGAAGAAGGTAATGTACACATGGACTGAATACCTGAACAAACACAGGTTACTAGTTACTTCATTTGTCTGAGACAGTTTGAAACTTGGATAAAGACAAGGATAACAGCCTTCACCAAACACGGAGATCATAGTGGAGCAAGCAGTGACAAAGTATGCATCCTGCAGGTGATATAAATGCATCTCCTTTCCTGAACCACTAGCAGAAACGCAGACCAGATCATCTTCCCAAATTTAAGTTGTGAATATGAAGGTTCAGGTCCCACAAGTCCAGGGTTCCAAACCAGTCCCCCTTTATTTTTAACACAAAGCAAAGTTGTAGGAGCATTTGCCTTGATGTTGAGCTGGCAATCTCTAAAGGACTTTTCAACAGAGTAAACTAACCTCCTGCTGGATCAAGATCTTTCAAGAACAATGGTCACTGTGGTAATACAATTGGTATATATGAGATATGCCAACTTTGCACCAAATAGAGAGATCAGAAGCAACAAAACATGCAAGGGGAGACACAGAATTTCATCAGGGTTTCTGGGTAGAAACAGGTGATAAAACACAAGTTATACAAGCTAATCAGTCAAGTCTAGAGACAATAAAACTTTAAAAAACCCAAGATCCTGTTCATAAAACATCATTGTTTAACTCAATCAAACATTTCAAAGACTTAGTAAAGTGATCAAGTAAGACATCTCATGGTCTTCTAAAAGTAAAATACAACAAAGTTGTTTAAAATAGCATGTTTATTTTTTGCATGTTATCGCATACTCATAAAAAAGAATCTACTAATTCTCACATCTGTTTTCAACAAAAATGCAATCGGTTTTTTACGTAGTCCTAATGGCTAACCAAGTACACTTAAGAAAGAAGCTCCCCCCAAAAAAAAGCCAAAACAAACAAAAAACCCCCACTCAAAACAAACAAACAAAAACCCCCCAAAAATTCCCCAACAACAAAGAGCTTTACATGACAGCCTATTATGCACTATCAAAACATCACAAATTTTACATTATTTTAGATATTCTGTTTATGTTTTAATCTTCCTTATGTGTTCCAGAGAATCATTAATGACTTAGTCAATATAGACAACACCTGGTAACTTCCACCTTTTTGAGAAAGGTACTCAGGACTTACAGTAAGGGGAAAAGGTATAATAAGCAAACAGAAATTGAAACCATTCTCACCATTCACCTTATTCATTAGTGAGGTAAATCTTGGTTTAGGCATGACACGTTCAGAACTTCACTATTCAAATGCTAAATGAATCCGCCTCCTCCACAATGACTGTCTGACCACAGCAGTGATACATGTCCTCAAATTTAATTAAATTAATAGTAAATTCACTGACTACACAGGCAGGTCTGTTTCATTTTCCTAAATTAACATATTCTTTTGATTCAAGTCTTAGATAATAAAAAAATTCCTGAACATACACATTTAAAATATATATAATTTACAGTATGCTCTCAGCTAATGATTACAAGCATTTAAATGCACTGTAAGGTACATCAAAAAACAGCAATTAACATCTCTGTGAGCAAGAAAAATATTTTATTAGGACTAACTTGCAAAATTTAGAATACCTTTGCTTTAACTCATACAATGTTGTTCTAGAGTTGGTTTAGAATCACTTTGTATGCCAAAGATCTTTCACTTCATCTTGCAGATAAACAAAACTTATCTTTCTAATAACAAATATTAATAAGCATACATGACTCTGCCCTTCTTCAAGAAAGACTTGCAGTTTCACAGGGTCTATGGTCAGCTAGAGGCATGAAAAAATCCCTTCAATTGCTCAGAGTATCTTCAGATATATGTTTTTTAGAAACCAATGCCTGTTTCTAAACAGATGCACTCTGTGGGGCCTTCTAAGCTAATGCCGCATAACTAGATCATAACAGAGCTGATTAAACCATATTTTTCAATTCAATGCAGTACACAAGTATATACAGCACACTGCTATTCTGACTCAAAATTCACAAACAAGGCTTATAAATGCAAGTAGCTAACTGAAAAACACAGAATAAGACAACTTTTATTACTAAGGTATCACTATCACATCCTATCGGATGGTTAGGATTTATAAAATCAGATCTCTACTACTGAGGAAGTACTGCTTCTCTTATTACTTCTATTATTTTGAGAAAGACCATTGCAAACTGCAAAAGTGAGCTATAAAAGAAGTGCTGCTTACAGACAAATCATGTCAGGAAATGTGTCAAATACTTTTCAAGGCTATTTTATTGCTTTATCTTACCACAAGAGCAGACAACTGCAGAGGCAGATAAACACATTTTGAACTGATGTATTTTGTTACTCAAGCCTCTACTTCCTCATTGGTTTACCAGTTAGAACGTCAGCAGTAACAGGGTTTCAGCCCATTGCTGTTGTGTGACACAACCTGAATTTATATTGCCATTTAAACCAGGCAGACCTGGGCTAAATTAGAAGAAAATCTGAACTACATTTGTGCTATATTCAAGTTCACATGCAATAAAGCCATAATATGTAGAATCATGTTCAGAACGTATTTACTGCCACTTGTGCTAGACGTGCACAGCCTTCACTAGAGATACCACCACAAATCCTAAGGATAAAATCATTATGTTAGCATGGAACTGCATCTGTTATTACTCTCATCCACTTCTCAGAGTTATCAGTCACAGCATGGCATAACACAGATACAGAGCTGAAGGTATGAGAGCCACATGTAGCTAATTCTGTTATCTCTGCAGTACGCTGCACAGTTACCACCTAAGCATAAGTTGTTTTTTTAAAGCTGTGGCTCTACCAAGAGTAAGCAGCGTGGTTCATTTATTTTTTCTTTTCTATTGTAGACCTCTGTAATAGAGTTATGTTTTGGTTTTTAAGCTTCCTGCAGAATTGGATTTGTTGCCAGGCAGGGAACACACAACACAATGTAAGACAGATCTGAAAATGAACAGAATTCAAATAGAACACAAGTCTGTGGGAAATAAGATTGTAATATTAACACTTTATTTGTAAACTGCCTTGGGTAAGATGATCCCAAATCTTACTATTAGCCCAATGAAAAACAAAAGACCTGGTTTCACTAATAGATCTAGATAAGGTGATAGAGTATTTAGAACAGTAGGCGGCTTAGTTAAATGTGCAGGACACCAAACTCTGACTGCAGCAATGACTGAGAAAACTGAGGATGAGGAAGGCCGCTGCAACAAGTAATCTGGCACGTCAGATTTTTTCCTATGCCTGCTGCTAAGAAGACATGGAAGCAACAGAAGTGACTGAAGAACAGAATGTTAACAGAAAAGCAAAATAAATTAAAATTGATTCAAGTAAAACTTCTAACCGTTGCTCTTGAGTATGTCATATTCTTGCATGTGTGTCCACGTGTCAGAGCAAGGAATGGTGATCGTATCAGTATGCAATCATGTTGAACACTGAAACATATCGTTGCATACAAGAATGTACATCCATGATGAATACTGAAATATCTTTGGACAGGAGCCAACAGTGCTCACTGAAAAACCTTTAAACTAGATTTGAAGGGGGAAAGGGAGAAAACCAGGCTTACTAGAGATAATAAGCCTGCGGGCAGCACATCAACATTTGAGGGATGGTGTGCTAGCAAGGTCCTTCAGTCTGCCATCTCAGGGGAGCTAGGGGATGCAGATCCATGCAGCACCAAAGACGCCAGGGTTATTGATGTGTTAGAATCCATGGAAGCACCTGAGAACAGTCACATAGCAATTGGGGCTTCTTCCCCCCGCAAAAGGTAGCAGGATCAGTAGCCCAACTGAAGTGCACCTACACCAGTGCACACAGCATGGGCAACAAACAGGAGGAGCTGGAAGCCGTTGTGCAGCAGGGAAACTGTGACACAGTTGCCATCATGGAAACATGGTGGGATGACTCGCACAACTGCAGTGCTGCAATGGATGGCTATAAACATTCCAGGAGGGATAAACAAGGAAGGAGAGGCGGTGAGGTAGCCCTGTATGTTGGGGAGTGTTTTGATTGTCTAGAGCTTAATTATGGTGATGGTAGGGTCGAGCGTTTATGGGTAAGGATCAAGAGGAAGGCCAGCGAGGCAGTATCATGATGGGAGTTACAGACCACCCAACCAGGATGAAGAGGCAGGTGAAATATTCTGTAAGCAGCTGGAAGAAGCTTTGCAATTGCTAGCCCTTCTTCTTGTGGGAGACTTGACCTTACCAGACCTGTGCTGGAAATACAGTACAGCAGAGAGGAAACAGTCTAGGAGGTTCCTGGAGTGTGTGGAAGAGAGCTTCCTGACACTGCTGGTGAGTGAGCCACCCAGGGGAGATACCGTGCTGGACCTGCTGTTTGTGAACAGGGAAGGGCCTGTAGGTGATGTGTTGGTTGGAGGCCATCTTGGGCATAGCGATGACGAAATGGTAAGAGTTTTCAATTCTCAGAGAAGTAAGGAGAGGGGTCAGCAGAACTGCTACCCTGGACTTCCGAAGGGCTGACTTTGGCCTGCTTAAGAGCCTGGGAGACAGAGCCCCTTAGGAGACAGTCCTGAATGGTCAAGGGGTCCAGGAAGGCTGGACATTCTTCAAGAAGGAAATCTTACAGGATTTTGCAGGAGCAGGCCAACCCCATGCACTGAAAGATGAGCTGGCAGGGAAGAAAACCAGCTGAGGCACTTAATGCCTTCTTTGCCTCAGTCTTTCATAGTAAGACCAGTTGCTCTTGACAAGTTCGCTCTGTTCTACATGAAAAGACGAACTGTACAAGACCCCTGTCCAGACTCATCTGTAAGCAAACATGTAGTTGACGGGTGAGAAGGATGCATGAACACCTCCCAGTTGCTGGTTCTGAAAGACCTGATGAATTTACACTTTGTAATGAGGATTCCTGCTCCATCAAAATACCAAAACCAAAATCAGTGTGACAAAGTAAAGCATCTCCAGAGAATATCCAGTCTTGAGAGATCCAGATAAGGAGCAAGATTTGTACATTCCTTTCTCCCTTCAATGAAAACACAGAGCTTGAGGTATCACAAGCTCTAATAAAAATTCCTAGTTGCCTGCATGACCCGGTATAATATAGTTAAAATTTAACGTGTTTTGCAAACTCTGCATGTGAGATCCTTTCCTCCTTTCCCCTTGATGTGTCAAAGACTGGGATCTGTGGAGGTCAGGTCAGTAAAAAAAATAAAAAATATGAACAGCTCAGAACTAGGGGTGTGAATGTTACATCTTCTCCTTGAAAAGTTTTAGACATAACTTTGTGATATTAGTTAAAACCTGAAATATGTCTTTTCTATAAGAAACCTACATGCAATTTTGTAACTGTGCTGACAAGAAAAAAAATCTGGGACTGGAAACAGTACCACTGTGACTCCAATGCATCAGTAATAGTCTGTGCTCTTCATACAATATCAAATGCAGGACATCCCTCTAAATATTCAACTGGTAAAATGCAGAGATCCAATAAGCTACATTTCCAGGAAAAATAAAACACACAAGCAGATCTTAAACAATTCAAAGAATGTCTAGAATTCTACTTAGATTAAGGTTAGGTGTGATGAATATAACCACATCAAGGCCAAGAACAAAGCTCTGAACACAGGATGACTCTTACAGCCAGATGTCTACTGATGATGATATATCTGCAGTATTTCAGGTTATAGAGGACCTGAGGGAACCTGAAAGGATGCTGAAGGAAAATGCCCAAGCTGAAAAGACATGAAAATCGAAGCAGAGTTTTGAAATGGATAAATAGCTAATTGATTAATAACACAGTTTTCTGTTTTATGGATAAGTCCAAATAGTACCATCTTCCAAGATCGGCATTAGTTATTAAAAAAATATTCTGAGAGAAAAAAATCACTAATCACCTAAATATGATACAAAGCTTCTTTTTTTTAATAATCTACTTCTTAGAAGAAGGAACAAGAAGTGCCTGTTTAATAAGAATACCAAAACATTAGGAACAAAATTAACTAAGACACTCAGAAGAGAAAACAAGAACAGGAATTGTCCATAAAAGTAAATGCTAAGCAGTCTTGACAATAATTGAGAGAAAAAACATAATTGCTCATTTATGGTCAGATACTCAGTTTAGTTGATCCTAAATCTTATGGAATGAAATCTAATGACTCAAAGATCAATCTATATAGTCATAACATTGTGGACAAAACATAATGCTACTGCAGACACTGAAAACTTCGAATGCACCAGGTGCTATCTGCTACACCAGATTAAACAAACAGAATGAGCTACAACTCAAAAATACATAAAAGCCTAGTAATTCTGAATGACATATGCAAGCAGATACATAAGGCTACTGTTAAGATATCAGAATTTTTAAATGTTGACCATTTCTTAACTTTTGCTTATGAGTTCATACTGACAGATACAGGGAAAATAATCACAGAACGAAAAATTAATGACATTTAGCAAAATGCTTATTTGCATTTGGTGTATACCAAGAGAATAAAATCAACCCATTTACATAAATTCCGCATTAGACAAAATAAAACACATTTTTCTTCAGAACTGAGAATTTCATACCATGGCTTCATCTCCTCCTTAAAGTAATACCATTGCTACACAGAAAGGCTGCATTTCAGGCAGAATTTTCCTGCATTAACTCGTTCAGCACTCTTGCAGTGCCCTCTGAAGGCCAAGGCCAGAAGGTGCATCTATAGCCTCACACCAATTAAGTACCCTGAACACATACATTCTAAGCATCACATGTCAGTTATGAACTGTAAGAAAAATGTGTTGACAATTGATTGTCAGCGAGACTAGATGCAACAGCAAGCCAGCATTTCCTCCCAAACCTCACCCTGTTAACCGTGTGCTGACCAGAACTAAAAACACCACCATAGCTTACAAAAAGAGCCAGCTTATGAAACATGAAGTTGCTCCAAACCCCACACTCAGCAGGCAAAATGGCCAATTAGACTGCATGATATAAGATCCGGAGCTGCAGCAACCTGGGGAGAAGGCTCATATATAGCCTTTAATTTTTAGTATTTTGTCTGAATTCTCTTTTCTGAAAGCAAAAGGTTCCTTGAATCCAAGCCCAACACAGAAAACTATGCTTTCACAGAGCTCAATATAAAGAGCTCAATAAAGACTTCAGACAAAAAACATAACAAAATTTTAAACACTAACTTAAATATTGACATAATTACCCAGAAGTATTTTGCCATTTCCATACTTTGTATTTTGAATCCTGCAAATATAGAAAACTTTAGCTTGAGTCCAATTATGCAGGCAATGAAGTATAATTGCTATGCCGTTTCCAAGTAATACTAAAAGTGCATAGCTTAATTATGTTTGCTCAGTGACAGGACACAGTAAACAAAAAAAGGAATACTACATATTGCCTTTTCAAATTTCCAGAAATAAACAGAAATTAATTTGATCTTAAGTATTTTAGCTTCAAAGAGTACTGATACTAATTAGAGACCAATGCAATCTAGAGAACAATTCTACCCTCTAGATTTTCTGCTCATCTTTACTGACAATGTTTCCAGATATTCATGCCCTGTAAAGATTATTCAAGGAAACAAAGAACTACCAAGTAGTCTAACTGAGTAAGGGATCTACCATGACATCTCTCATGCAAGTCCATGGAACCTAATGGGATGATACCCGAGGATGCTGAGAGCTGATGTTATGAGCCTGCTCTTTATCACTGCTGAAAGGCTACTGCAATCAGGAGAGGTTCCTGATGCCTTGAAGGCAAGTCTTGCACCCATCTTCTAATAGAGCAATAAGGATGACTGGGGAACAACAAACAGGCCAGTCAGCCTCATTTCAGACCCTGGGAAAGTCACAGTGCAAGCCATCTTGGAATGCGTTTCTCAGTAACACAATGGAGAAGGTCATCAGGAATAGCCAGCATGGATTTACCAAGGGTAAATAATTTTTATTGTTATTAATTTAGTTTTAACCAACTCGGCTGCCTTCTCAGACAAAATGAGTACATCTGTGACTAAAGAGCAGTGGATGTCATCTGCCTTGGCTTTAACAAGGCTTTTGATACAGCATTCTACAGTATCCCTCTAAGCTGCAACTTTATAGTCCAGGTAAGTTGACTACTAGATGGGTGAAAAGCCGTTGGATCATTTTAGTGATCCCTACTGGAAGATTACTATACAGCAAGGAGTTAGGGATTCCCTTAACAGTAAAGTGGAGTAGGTGCAAGCCTGGGCTGTGCTATACTGCATGTGTAACTTGCAGCCTTCCAGCCTGTGTTGTGCCACACATATCCCTTGGCCACAGGACAAACTCTGGTGGCTAATTGTAACGAAGGAGCCTGTAGGCAACTCCCATCAGCAACAGCACCATCTGCACGTCCTTGCCTTTATTTAAAAGCATGGCAACAAATTCTCATGTGAACATGTAGAAACGATGAACAGAAAATCCTTTTAGGAGCTCAAAAGACCAAAACGGGGCAACCTTTCACAGACAGGATCTGCGCAGCAAGATGTGCCCTGGTTGGTGGCTCATTTGATGCTCCACAACTCTTGGGTTCCCAGAACCCAAAGGGAGTAAGATTATCAGTACTATCCTCTATCACATTACCTCCAATAAATGTCATTTTAAACAACACTTTACTGAGTCTGATTGCCTTTCTTATCAAGATCTAAACAAACCAGCAACTCCTGATGAAAAACAGTCACAAGGCTCAAAGGGTGTGGTTAATGTTTTGTACATTACCTGGAGGCCAGTTACAAGTGGAGTTCCTCAAGCACCTATCCCAAGAGCTATGTTGTTTAATATCTTTACCAATTACCCAGAGGAGACAATATGCCTCTTCATCAGGTTCATAAAAAATAGTCTGAGGAAACCAGTCAATACAATGAAGAGCAATGCTGCCATTCCCTGAATCTGAAGAGAGTGGAGGATTCAGCTAACAAGAACCTCATGAAATTGACAAAGCACAACTGAAAAGTCCTGTACCTATGACAAAATAAATCCCTGCATTGGTAAAGGATGGTGGCCAGCTCACTGGGGAATAGCTCTTCTGGAAAAGACCTGAAGATCTGGCAAACAGTAGGCTCAATTTTGTCAGTAAAGACAGGCAGAAAACATAGAAGGTAGAATTCTACTAAACCTGCCCCAGTTTATCAACATCTTTCTTGTACTGTGAGCCCCAAAACTAGACATAGTATTCTAGATGTGGTCTAATGAGTGTCAGGTAAAGGGGAACCCCTTCCCTCTACCTAACTGCTGTACTTCTGTTGATACAACTCAAGATACTGTTGACCTTCTCTGCTGCCAGGGTGCTCCGCTGGCTCATGTTGAGCCTACTGTTTGCTTAGATGAACTACACTAAATCCAAACTGTAATGCTTACACTAGAAGTGTAAGAAACAGGATCACATAAATGTAAGTTGTATCATTAAATTCTGATACACAATCCCATTGTGGTTGCTTTTGCTATGCCATTTAAGTGGCTGAAGGAACATGCATCAGTGGCCAGCGAAGTTCTTGGTCACTATGACTTAAGATTTCAATTGTGCTACCCAACGTTCACAAGAAAACATAAGAAAAACACTGAAGAACTAATCCTGAGCTTAGAGCAATCACTTATTAGATGAGAGCATGTCACCACCTGCTATACAAAGTAGTAAATTTCTACAGTGAACAGTATCTTTAAAAACACATACACAAGCAAAAGCTTCTTTTCTATTCCTGGAAGGTTTCTCTGTGGCTTCTAGACACTGTCACAAAGGCAAAAAGATTATGAAAAAGGTAACAAAAGAAAATGGATTTCTTTTTTGCAAATATCTCATATCCTTCTAGTACTCATAATAATATTCATGCCTGAGGAATAGGAAAGGCTTCCACCTGAAACTGCTCACAATGACCCCTATACCGCTTCCGTACAGATTTGCTAGCAATGATGGAAGATCACGCTGTGCAGGGCAGGCCAGGAGCTTTTGTTCTCTGCTACTCTGCAGCTACTTTTTAATCCCTCAGCAGTAGAGCACAAGTTTATGCTCATGCAATGTCTGATATATTCTACTTTGCATCAGTTAAATTGAGGTATCTCCAGAGCTGCTCATGAAACAATCCAACTTTTTTAAGAGCCAGGTACTAAGCTGTGGACTTCACAAGAATTGCCCGTTACCTCTGTCTGAACCATAACAAATTCCCCGAAGTCACAGATCTAAACATAGTGCTGGTTTCAAAACCATGCAGCTTGGAAGAATTTTTTATTATTACCTCTCCAATTATTACTTCAATCACCTCTCTGCTTTCATTGCAGGCTCTACCAGAATTATCTTACACCATAAGAAACACACATAGATGGACAGAAGTGCCTAATAGTTTTCCACTAGGAAGTGTATTGATCATGAAAATCAGGGGTTACACACCAGCCTACGTTTAGGCAAATGCACATCATCAGATGATCCACAACACTGCCCTTTTTTCCTCCTGAAATAGCTTCAGATCAAAAGTCTGGACTTACTATTTAAAAATGGGTACTCTAGAATTGCCTAGTTGTACTATGAGTGAAGTAGAACTGTAAGGTAGAAAGAGAACTACCAGCACCAAGATGTCTTCTCTCCAATGGCTCTTGTTTCTTATACAGGAGCATCAGAAACATACCAAAATTAAAAACAGATTAACCCCAAGATTTTAATTTGTTCAGTAAAAACAACCTAGAGAAAATTTCAGTAAAGTCTAGAAGTGTGTTTCAAAAGAAATAGTGAAATTTTCCTTTGAAATTCCACTTATTACAATATCTAACAAGGCAAAATGTTATTGTATGTGACAGATAAGAGACTGATTTTAAATTTAAATATATTTTAAGCTAATTCATAGCTCTTATTCTTTACCCTACATCCTCTATTACACTTCTTTTACTCATTTGTTCATGCAATATGAGATATCATCAACTTTTATTCAGAAAGAGGTATTTGCTTTCTGTCACTGGAGGGTATTATGCAGCTAGCATTCTACAGCAGTGCCTGGGAAACTCAATTCTTCCAAAAATTACTTTAAAAGCTTTTCGTTTGGAATAAGAACCGATCAACACTTTTATCCATTCACTTCAACAACTGATGGGATTATTCCCACTTTTTAAAGAAGTAATTCAACATTTTCATGTACTCCAAAGAGGATTCTTCTGATTCACAGTTCAGTTTGGGGGGGGTATGGGGGTG
>JAVJGI010000062.1:17588059-17626120 GCA_035590275.1 Ibycter americanus
CCCCCCCCCCCCGCCGCTGGATGAGTGATTTCCACATTTATTAATTTTTTTTTATTGTCTATGCATCAAAAGGATGGAGGAAAAAGAAACACAAATCCTTTGGGATTACCAAAGCTGGTAACAGAACAACCTTCACCTCATTTTGGCAGCATAACTAGGAAAATAACAGGGAAAAATCATGGGGTTTTCCTATTACTTACAAAACTTTAAGCACTACATCCAAATTTAATCTATTTCTTTCATATATACAAATATAAACAAAGGCTGTAAAAGGCATTAATAAACCATGTCATTTTGCTTAACTGGTGACAATGATAATAAAAAACCCCTTTGCTTTCTGATATTTGTTCAAGACTACAGATTATTTAAATTAAACATCAACCCTTACAAACAGAAAAATAGTAGTATTTACATAAAAAGGAATTTGTTTACATAAACTCAGAAAAAAATTTATAGCTAAAAAGATCTTTCACAAGCTACATATAAATTGAAACTTTATATCTTCATTGGTCTGTTTTTCCCTGATACTTCATTTTATTTTCTGCCTTTCTACAAATCAAACACTGAACAGCTAATCAGTGCCCTTTCAAAATCTACAGAGCACATACAAGCTTTTACAAAATTTCACTTATAGCTGGAGACATTCCTGTGACCCTGGATGCTGAATAAATCCATCATCGCCTTTCCAAAATCCATTTTTAATACAAAAAATCTGTATTACAGTACTTTTTTGCCTCCTCCCTCAGACAGATTAAATTATACAAAAACATTTATATATATACTTTAACTTGACAGACTACCAAATATACATAACACATAGAATTTATGGAAAACCTCTCTTGGTTTTCTATTTCACAGTAATAGAAGATTCAAGGAATAACAAAAACCAGCCCAGGCAAGGCCATACAGAGATGTCTACTAATGTAGAAATTATCCTTACTAGACCACCTCCTCCTTACATATCTCAAGAGAAAAGAAAGCCACTTCAGACAAAGAAATTTCAGTTCATGGCAACGTCAAAGCACTGTCATCTTTCAGGACTCCAGTGCTTATAAATCCATGCAGGCTTGAAACACTGGCAGATTAAGGTAGACCTGTAAAGGTAGAACACAGCAGCACGAGGCGTGTCTTAAGGAAAGCTAACTCAGTAATGTCTGCACACCCAACTTCTGATTCACACCTTTCTTCATGCTGAACAGATCACATGAGGTAACTGAATATGCAAATACAATATAGTACACCTCTCATGGAAATGCAAGGCTATACTCCTCAATAAGGAATGAAAAATTAATTAGAAAGTATACTCCCTAGCGAGAGGTAGGTTTTATCAGTAGGTCAGTATTTCCCTGTAGGTTACAAATTCAGGAATTTAACAAAAAATTAGGAATAAACTATAAAATAACCCAAGATATTCTAGCACGAGGAGCAACCACAAATCAATCAACAAAAGCCTTTCACAATCTATGTTAGGTACCCAAGAGAAACTTAACAATAAAACAGCTTGGGGGAGGGGGCTGGGGGAAAGGGGGAAAATGTGTGTGTGTGAAATCAGTTGAGTGTAAGACACTGATTATCCAACTTCAAAATGTATCCCTGCAGTCAAGATATTCAGGGATAAAGTAGTACCCTCCTCAGGCAGGTAAATTTCTTTCCTCCTGGTGGCCATCAAGTGATGATCCAGTCGGAGCCTGGCAGCAGAGCACAGGCAATGCAGAGGCACCTGATGTTCTCCTGGAGACAAGCAATTGTTCGAATAAGGATCTGCTTCTTCACAAGCCAGAGGTGCAACACAGCTGGGAAGGGAGTGGGCCTGGCAGGCTATACCAACAGATTCAATATTACTAGAGCCAAGTTTAACTACCCTAACTCTGTCTTTGCAGCCTAATTAAATCACGTTTCTAAGATTTCAGGAAGACGGCACTCCACTATTTCAGTGACAGCCTGTACAGACTGCCCGTAAGACAGTAGCAGGTGGTTTTATTGCAAAAATTCTGCTGAACTATACTGCCGCTGAAACATACCCTTCTCTCCTATTATCAGGAAAAATAATTCTGACTATCCTCATTTACAAAAACTACAAAAAATGTCTAGTACGTCACTAGCATAAATAAGCAGATTAGCAATTAATTGGAGAAGAAATACCGTAACAGATGAAATTCCCTTTGGGAAATTACAGTAAAAATGACAGTCATGCAACGAGACCACCCAGAACTCAGCTGCAGCAGCAGTGACAGTGACTAGCATTTCTAAAAATACTCACTTCATCTATATTTAGAAGTTTAAAAATAAATATTCAGTAAGTTCAAAAAGCATATTGCTACAGTTTTTCTTAGAAGAGTTCAAAACACTTGCGTTGTGTAATTGGTAAAATTAGTGGTTTTTTTCACATTAGTCTTCCAGCAGAATTTCTTTTAAAGATGTCCTGACAAAAGCATTTCTTGACAAGACTTGTGCATACTTTATTCTTACACTTGCTGCTTAAAGAAGTGCTCCAACCTCTAGAAAGATTCTATACATTAATTAACCAAGTGTCATCTGATACAAGTGTAAGTTGTTCGATTTATTCCAGGTCTGACTTTGAGCTACTGACAGTCATTTCACATTTTTCCTTCTAATTAAAAGAAGGATTTAAGATTTAGTCCTTCCCAATCGTCAGCCAACGTTTATCATTAGCAGGAATGGCAAAAACACGTTAACATCACTTATGCAATGTACATTCACAGGCTCAGGATATTGTAAAACTTTACTCAGGAGAATAGCCATTCCTCATATTTCAAAGAAAAATGTATGGGGAAAAAAATAATCATGCAATTGGAAAGGTAATCATCACAATTTTTAGTGATTCAACCTATTTTTGCCTGCTCCGTAAACTTGCATTAAATGTTTTAAAACATATCCTCTTCTTGTCCTTCTACATTCCATATTTGTCGCAGCCTTTTTTTCTGTTAATAAAATTGTTAATTCAAACTGTAATCATAATTTAAGATACTAGAGCTTATTTAGGTCTCAGAATAATTTGCATGACCCCAGCTCTTTCTTGAATGCTTAATCTGACACTCACTGCTGTACTCGCTGCTTTCAACAGCCACAAGACCTACTCACTTCACTGTGACTACTCACAACAGCAAGTCCTATGAGCATTGTATTTGGTATGCTATAAAAGATTTATTATTTATAAACAAGGTGCAACTTCTTGGATATCTATAGAGTAGGTTTATAAAAGCATATAATACACTAGCCAGAATTTAACATCTAACCAAGGATCATGAGAAACAAGGGTTACAGACAAAGGAGATAATGAAAGACCACCATGGTAAATGCAGGTGCATTTACTCTTGCATTGTTTGTGATTTTTCTGTAATATAGAATTTTTTAGGATTACATTGCAAAGTTTTCAAAACGTTCCTCTACCCTTTAGTTTCAAACCAGCTTTTAGCACGGGAGCAAAGCAAGAAAAGAATCACTTTGAAAAGCAAATACAAGGCAGGTACTTTAAATTGTAATGAAGAAATTGGGGGGAGGGGCGAACCCCCAAAACCCCACATTTTTTTCAACACACAAGGCTTGAGATTAGTAGAAAGGATGAGCTGGAGCAAGAAAAAGTCCAATTTTAAGAACTGGATAAGCGCATGTACTCAACAGAGCTTTCAAATAGAAGAAGTTTTAATTTGTCTAACAGAAGTGATGAAATGAGACTAGAGTGATTAGACAAAGAAGCAAGCAAGAATAAGTGTATTATTTGAATTCTACAGGAATTGCAAATTTAGCATCAATATTTGCAAAGTTCAAGTCATAAACAATTTGCAAGTTAGGAGAAAAGTTGCATGTTATTTAGAAATGTTACAAAAATATAACTGTCAGGATTTGACCATGTTCATTCAAGTGTCAGTGAGGCAGCAATGTTGTTTTTCAACAGTCTTGAATTTAAGAATTCATTTATTAAACCCAGTGAGTAACTGTTGTGTTCTAAAAGCAACTACATGACTTAAAATAATTGGTTTAGACAAAGCACATCTAAGAGTTATGCTCCTTTACAGCATCCTCCAACGTTGTAGGCAAGACAATATATTTATTCAAGTGAACTTTATGATTTACTGTACATGGCAGTGGTAGGTAAATTGTGCTCTCTTGAACCACACATAAAATTAATAAGTGGTTGAAACTTGGATCTCAGTAATGAACGTCTATTAATCTACATATAGGTTAGAAATCCAGGTCCCCACTATCACAGAAGGGATTCAGCTAGCATTATTGAGATACATGAATCAAGTTTCCCCAGAAAACAACTGCACAACACAAACCAGTCTCATTCCACAGTGAAACACTGGAAGGCTGAGAAACATGATCGTTATATCTTCACTGGCAGTTTGGATGACTCCCTATGTCACTAGGGTCCTGCTCCACTGGTGGTCCACAGTAAACATCAGCTAGATCACTTATCAGTTAACTTCCAGAAACCTAACTAGTTTCCTCCAAGAAAAAGCCAAAACACAGTTGAAAAAATAATTTGTCATTAATTCCAGCATAAACCAACTCCAGATAGATACAACCACAGCTACTACATAGCAACTGTCTATGGGTCACAGAATGACATAAGAAAATAATCAGAAAACTCAGATTTCTAACAGTGTCATCCTGAAATAGATTTCTGTTTACTTACCAACTGCATACACTATTACAGTTCTTTCTCACCGACTATAGTGCATCATTCTCAAATTACTGTTACCAGCATGTTAATAAATTGTTGTCAGGTGACATTTAAACAGGTGCTATTTTAATTGACATATTTCCAGGTTATCACATCTATCACACAACACAGAAACAAAATTGTACTTCCTGGTTATATATTCTATTCCAATATTTTTTCTGAAATTTGGGGAACATCACAACAGTTAAGCAAGCCTTCCACATGCTTCAAATCCTGTACTCTTGCTTTGTTAGTTTTACTATCATGAAACACCTACGTTGATTTGAAGTTGGAAGTATTTCCATACAAATCAAACAGGACCATGCAGAGACCACAGCAATTGTTTATGCTGCAAATTTAGTATTTAACAAAAACTTATTAATAGCACAAGCAAGAAGCAGATAGAAGAAACAGACAAAATACTGAACACTGTCAAATTTCATTTAGCCTCTTAATATTATTTATAATTACTTTTTCCTAGCTATCTATGTAGTCTCTAAAAGAAACACACATACTTCAATTCACAGAGAAGATAAAACACTAAAGGACGAATTTCAGGAAACAGCCAACAACAGAACAATTAAGGGGCCACAGCCAAAAAAAAGGCCCACAAAGAAAAGTCCAATGAGTTTCCCTGTCTTGCAGGTAACCATTCTGCATACAGGCTAGAGTCCTCTCTGACATACAAACACACAAAGTCACTTCCCCTGCTTTAGCTTCTCCCACTCAAAATATCACCATTTTATTCAGCAGACCTGTGCCTTAGACAATGACCTTACAAAATAATGCTACTCAGAAATGAAGAGCAGCTGCTTCTCTCAAAACTCACAGCAAACTTTCATCTGAGAGATTCAGAGGACAAAGTCTCTGTAATCACGTTTTACCCTGCACTGTCAAAGTTATTACCTTACTAACCTTGTATGTGCATATTATAAAAATCATCCATTTATGTTACAGTGAATTACTTTAAGTTAACACTGGGAACACAACACCTGAAATGAATTTCAAGTGATAAGACCATCATCAATCATACTTTCTCAAGATTAATGCCACTACATAAAGCCTTCCGCTCCACTGCTTGAAAACATAGACGTTTTAGGAAGAAAATATTTTGCAGGTGGTGTTATGTATACTGACACTTTCCTCAAATTAGCAGGTTCTTTGAACATATAGCATAAATCAACCTAAACAGCATATTTGACTAATATTTAAAGACAAATCATGACAAACATCAGTAAAGCTAGAAGCAACTTACTTGATCCACATTTCTAACAGTTTCGAAGATTACATCCCAAACAGGGAAAGGAATAAACAAAAAAATACATGAAAATTAGAACACACCAGTGAGGTCTTCCTTTCGTACTAAGTCCTCAAAACCCAACAATTTGATTTGTAGACATTTTAGCAGATTACACAAGATCATACTGCAAAGTAAAAAAGCGTAGGCATTAAATTAAGAACAAACACGTACTATCAACATTGTAGATACTAACATTGGAATCTTGATTTCTTATGGCACCAGTTTGCGTTATTTTCAGTTAATATTTTAATTTGCAGACAGTTAAATCCTATGTGATGTTGTAACAAAGTATTTTCACAAAAGCAACTTCTTGCAGCTGAGTTATAATTCAAAGACCAGCCAAGTTACTACTTCAATTGCTAGGCTTAATATGGTGGAAAAAGGGCTGGATTTAAATAGAAGTATGACAAATCAACATTAGACTATGAAGGGAAAGTTCAGTTGTGCTATCACCAATAATTACGAGTCTTTGTGTAAACGTTCCTGTGTAACACGAGCGTTTTTGTTATGGATTTGAAGAGTTTATTTTACATTCTCAAGCATGTGCTTACAGCTTTAAAATGTCATGTTCAACAAGCACTAAAACTTTAGAACAAATCACCTTCTAAACTGTAACATTCATTAAGATGAGAATGACGTTAATGATTCAATCTAGTTGATGCAAACACTAATGGAGGCATCCCAGTCAGAGTCAGGTTTTTCAGCATTTGTTACGCCCACCTCTGGAATTTATCCAAGAGTTCTTTCAGAGGAGAAGTCAAGGAAACACAGAAACTAACACAACTGCATGAACTGCAACCAGAGTGCTGAACCTCCTTTCCTCCAGTATCCAACCTCAGCAGACCTACAAGCCTCAAGACCAAAAATCAGAACAGCCAAGGTTAACCCACCACAACCAAAGGGCCAAACTCCCACCCGCCTGCTGATAAAGACAGGGAGATTGTTTATCAATTACCACTGCAAGCAATATAGACTCAACTTAGGGAAAATTCATGTAATTCACTGCCAATTAGAAAGACCCAGGTAGCGAGAAACAGAGACAAACATTAAACCAATGCCTTTTCTCCCCTCTCTCCCAAGCTGAACTTTACTCCTTCACTCCAGACTCCTGACCTCCCACCCCAAGCAGCGCCGGGGGCAGAGGGCATGGGCAGCTATGGTTGGTCCATAATAGCTCCTCTCCGCAGCTCCTGCCCATTCATATATTCCCCCTGCTGTGGCATGGGCTCTCTCCCATGGGCTACAGTCCTTCAGGAAAAAAAAAATAATAATTTGCTTCAGCATAGGCTTTCCACAGGCTGTGGTTTCATCAGGAACTCTCCACCAGCTCCACTGTGGGGTCCTCATGAGCGCCATGAAGACCTGCCCCAGTGTCATGGAGTGACTTCTCTGACCTTCGTGTTCCCTCTGCTGCTTCTCACTCCTTCTGTTCCCTCCTGTGCGCACTCTGTTGGGTGTTTTGCCCCTTCTTAAAGACATTTCCTCGAGGCCCCACCACCCAGGCCGTGGGGCCCGGCCGTGCCCTGCGGGGGTGGGCTGGAGCCGGCTGGAACCGGCTCACAGGGGCCCTGCAGCCCCCACCAGCGCCCAGGCACCCGCACCCCGTACACAGGTTCAGTCAAGACTACTTGTGTTATTTTAATAATAAAAAGAGCATTTTATGTGATCAACCTAAAACCGTAATCTCTATATAAAGGATTTTCTGATCAACCACATGGGAAGATTGTTTGTATCAGACACTAAGTACTGAACAGTACTTTGAGAAAAGTAGTTCAAGAAACCTAAATGCATCTTCAGAAATTACATCATTTCTGGGGATCAGACATTAGAGGGAAGCTCACACCGAACACTGCGACACTTTCAGCAGGTGGGAGACGCTGTCCACCCCTATGCCCATTGCAGTTAGCCACACCAGGTGGGAATTGGGGCAAACTGCTGTCCGATGAAAACTCCTGTTCAAACAAGGCAGGCAACTGCTAATGCAACATTAAGTCATTTTCCCAATTATTTCAGGTCACTGCTGATAAAGGCCAGTCCCAGCCCATGATCCAGCAGCCTCTTCTGTCCTGCTTCAGATCTCTCTGGAGCAATCCTCCTCTGTGCCGTACCGAGTACAACACAGTGCTGGCACGGGTCTGCAGCTCTGAACCACAATACTACACCAAAGCTTCCAATCTCAAGAAGTCAAAAATTAAAACAACTATCCTCAAAAAAAAAGATCCAATACTGCCAATGATTTCACAGCCTAAGTCCACTACATGCTTATAACTGAAATCAACAAAATGCAGCATAGGATTACTACAGAAATGTTTAAATTAATAAAATATAATGCAATTTGAATTAATAAAAGTTTGCTTTGTTATGAAACAATAGTGGAGCTAATACTACAGCTTACATGAACTACAGAAAACTTTTAGGCTTTCTACAGTTTAATCATCATTAATGGTACAAAGGAAATTATTTATTATCTAATGGGTCAAAGAATACAGAAAGAATGTCCTTGCAGTATTGATTTTGCACATAAAATCAACTTCTTCAGTTACTTTTGTAATTGTCAAGAAGGCTTGAATAGCACTAACTCACTCTATTATCAAGCCTCAAGAAATAGACACATAGTCATGATGTCAAATTTATTTGAAAGGATGAAACAAAACACACGACTGCTTTGTGGGCTTACCCATTAAATGATTAAAGCATAACTCTGACTAAACTGAATTTGTGCCAGTGTCAACATAAAACCATTTTTAAAAGTCAGTGTTATGAATTATTTACTCTTCTCTTAAAGCTCAGTATCAACATATCAGTTCACTCTTCTTATACTCCTTCTTTGTAACCCCGACCTGAATCTCCCTGTAGCATACAGAACAGTGGCAACACAGGCCTACAATGAAGCAAGCAACATAACAAGGCTATGCAACCACCCAAATTATTCAATGCTTTTGAGTAAGAGTAGGTTTAGCAAAAGCACGCTTGCATGAAGTGTAACAGTTTCAGCACACCTTGGAAAAGACTGGGCAGACCTGGATCATAAAATCATTCCTGTGTAGAGATAACCCCTTCCAAAAACCTGTGTGTGCAACTGCTTGGAATAGCACCAAATAACCTCTGAGAGGCAAAACATGCATCACAGTACAAATAATAACACCACACAAACCACCCACACTGGAAAACTACATTGCTTTAACATTGAAGAATCGAACCACTAGTGACAGCTCTAAGGAGGATTCCACAAAACTACATGCCTGAAAGACCATCTTTCCACTATCTCCCTATATTCAAGGTATTTTGTGCCTTAGAAGCTTGTAACACTGTCAAAGCCAGAAGTATTGGCCAAAGTCAGACTACCCCACAGAAGATACAAGTATTCAGCCTAATTTTATGACCCTATGAAGATACAAACCCCTTCTTTAGAAACAGCCTAATTTGGGTCATCACACCATTAAGATCTTTTAATTCTCAAATTCTAATAAAAGAAGAATTGCCCATTAGAAAGTACTGAGAACAAAGTGTAAACAGCCAGATGCTGCAACACACTAAAACATACTCCCAAAAGCACACATAAGTAATGCTTACCAAAATGGTAATGTTATCAAATACATTCATTTGAGAGACAAATTAAATAACACATCAGTGATGCTGTTAAAGACTCTATTACTTCTTAATTAAGTCTGGCCCTGATGCACAACTTTGCAAAGTCATGAAGACCTCTATACTATCATAGTGCCTAAAATTCAGCATATTTATCTTGATTTATTTCTCCTTTGCAGCAGACACATACAAACATCCATGTGCTATAAAAGCATTACCAAGCCCTACTAAAACAGCTGTACTTGCAGAACTTAGGCCTAAACCAAATAGTATTTCAACAACCACTTTTCACAAACAATACTGGAAGCGTGCTACTGTGTCATAACTTCTATTGACATGTGCCTCTGCACTCCAGATAAGGCTGAGGAAAATCATTAAAGGTTATCCTCCTAACTTGTATGTTGTGGAACAGCAACCGTTACCATCTTTACATTTTAAAGAGATTCCTTATGTACAGTCCTTTCTTTAAAACTGTATTCTTACAGTTTCACTGAAACTTAATTGGTTATTATAGTTTTGTTACAGTGAAAAAACTACACTAATTATCCAGCTACCAAGTGTCACACTGCAGTTATGCTTCTGTTTGGTATAACATAATAATGTTAGACTGACCTCTGTAAGACATGCTGGATTTTTGGCCTTCATTTCCAGAAGGCTCAATTTAATAATATTCCCAGCATCTCTCAGCAGTGAGCTGTGCTGGCTAAAATTAACTGAAACAGCTTATGAAGTGTGGTGTCTCAAACTCAGTAATCAAAACCCCACAACTTCAATCAGGAGCTTTGGATTAGGACAGAAATCACTAATCTTCTTTTATTCCTTACTCCAAAACCAGGGTGAACTTAAACAAAAACATATGTATTAAAACTTAAAACTAATGCAAACCTGAAATACTGTATTAATTTAAAACATAGCAGTTCTATAGAAGATAGTTTTCTAAGCTCATGAGAGTGTTAAAATTTCTAAACCATGATTACAGAGGATAACATAAGTATTTTACTACAAAGCAGCTATTGGCTTTAACAAAGTAATTTGGGTTAAATGAATTATATATAAGATAGTGTGCGTTTGTAAGAAAATGTTGCAGTTTTCCTCAAACTGAAAAGCTGGTAGTCTACTTACTACAGTTCCCACTGTTTTTCAGACTTCTCCTCAGCTATGCACACAACAGGCAAATTCCAGAAGTCCATAAAGCTTCTCAGAAGTATTTTAAATAGATGCAGAAAGCCTATGTACTTAGCCATATTTCTATAGAATACATTCATCATTTTTAAATCCCATACAAGTATTATCAGCTTTCAGCAAGAACATTATGCATCAACCGAAATAAGCGCATCTCTAGTTGCAGTTGTATTAAACAGCTTCAACAGAAATGTTCACGTAAGAGTATCACAATTTTCACTGCATATTAAATAATTCCACAGACTCCAGGTATATTAAAAAAGAACAAATTAGAAAATTAGCATACTGGCAGCTTCTTAAAGGACTGCATTTTTACTTTACACTGTTTACGACACTCATGGTCAACCTTGATCTTAATGTGACATAGCAATATAAAGCTTTAAAAACATTTTTAAAAAGCAATCCAAACTGCCTTCATGTTATTCAATACTGTATTTCTAGGACTAAAATTCTGTACGTTATACATGATGACCAACTTTTAAACCCTGTGAGGGGTCTAACATTGTAAAACTAGCAATTCCTAAATTGATCACCGAATTACTAATAGAACATTCACATACAGTATTTACATTGGTGTCCTACCTAGATTTGATACCTCAAATTTTCGTACAATGAAGAATTTTATTTTTGCCTGACGTGTTCTGACTTATCCTCATTTCAGTTCTTACTAACAAATGAAAGAAGAAAAAACCCATAAATTACTATTTTACTTATTTCAACAAAAAACTGTTACAAAACGTTGTGGAAGAAAAGATTGATGTGAAAAGGGAAAAAAAACCAGTTGTGTGTATGAGGCTAACATTTTCAATGAAAAATTATGTTACTCTCTACATGGGAAACATTTTTAAATCCTTTAGCAGAAATTTCTTTACAAGGCACGTCACATGCTAAATTCCATTTAAAATTAATGAATTCTCAGCTCATAATGACCTTTTTTTTCAGAGCTACCAGCACTTTTGATAGGGTTTCTGGTATTCTCCAGATGAAAACAGATAAATTTAAAAATCCAAAAGGCTACTGTCCGAAAGTGTCACTAAACAATGCACCAAAAGTTGTTAAAATCAGACTTTATCAGACTTACCGCCAGTGCTTTAGATAACTTTGTTCTATAGTTACTCAAAACAATTGAATCAGTGTCCTTTAGTGGCACATAAGCAAAACCGTCTTTAATGAACACTCTTCTAGCTCTAAATAGATCCACAGCATCTGCAAGTCCAACCTAAGAAAGAAAAAAAACCCACATTGTGGAATAGCAAAATAATGCAGTAACAATGTTTACAACCCTAAGATTCCAGGTGGACCAGTAAAGCTTTAAGTCATTCTCTGTCTTTTAATACTCTATCCAGGCAAAACAAAAAGACTTTGAAGTTCAATGCTAACTTTAACAAATATTTTGATGGAAAAATATTATTTACTTACAAAAAGTCACACAAATAGGGAAAATAACCTACTTTAAATTTTGCATCTATTGTTATTAGCCCAAGTATGTAGCTTTGCATCACTTACTGATTTGATATTTGAAAATGGACTTGTGTTTGCCTTCTGTTTCACACATCTTGAAATATTTGATTCATGTAAGCTATGTACAAAAAGTATTGGAAACAGATCTGGAACCCAACCAACTTTGCTCCGAAGAAGAATCAGTGGGTTACATTACATACTTCTTTCCCTCTTCCCTTGCCCTCTTGCAAAAAGAATTTCAGACTAATGCAGTCAGACCAAACGTAGTTTCAACAATAGATGTTTGAGAATGCTTCCATCCTGAACAGTCCGTCAGCCAGGCAACTTAAGTCATTTGTCTGAGAAATGTTAAAACAAGATAATTTTTGTGGAAAAACAAGGGATGGCAGGACAGAGGACATTAATAGTAGTTTAAAGCTCCCTGCATTCTCCCAGTCCCTCCCCCTACCCTTACACTGACAATGAAGAGAAACTCTCATTAGTCTCAGCTAATTTAGAAACTTTGATTAACTATTAGCAATAGTATTATGCAAACTTAACAACTCCAAGTTTAACTGAAAGAGAATGAATGCAAACCTGTGGAACTTGGCAATTTCTACTTACCTTATAGAACATTTGTTCTTTGATTTTAGCTGCAATGAGGCCAGGGGTTGATGCACACAGCTCATTTGCCAATTCACTTTTCAGGTCTTCACTAATCTAAAATTAAGAGCTTGTGTTAAAACTGTGGAAATACTTTAGAATAAGGTTGGGTTTTTTTAATTAACATGAGCTAAAAGATTACTTCATCTGTAAATATATCATCACTTCAGTTCACAAAGGAAAAAGAATTATATACTCAGCAACTGATCACTTATTAAGCAGAACCCAGCAAAACACTAGTGGGTCAATAGCGTTAAACAGCCTTCCTTCTGAAGCAGTAATGCAGACTTTAAAATATAATAAGTTCAAACATTAACACAAGAACTATAAAACATGCTATCATGTGCTGACACTAAGTCAACCCTTTCAAAACAGAATGTGTCAATCCCTGCTCATACCTAGATTTACTGTATGCATTAAAACAAAGCATGATGACTCAACAGCAATTAGTAAGGACTTAAACAACTTTGTCAGTTTTTAACATCAGTTTCAGCTCATTTTTAAATCCAGACTTTTAAAAAAATGACATATCATCTTATAGTCACAGATTTACCTCTCTCTCCCCCCTTTCTTTTTTTTTTGAGGAGCGAGAACAACGTTATACTTACTGTTCTCTAAACGTTAGTGCTTTCCCAATTCTTGAAACATCTAAGTTAAGCAGCAATGCTCTAATTCAACAGCTTAAAGTATTTAAACCAAAATTTCTAGCCTGAAAAATCATGAACAATGTTACACTTCCTAATATAAAAGCTTAAATACTTCTGATACATAAATAGATAGTTATTATGCTTTTTGGCTACTTAATAACACATTGAATACAGTCAAAAAGCCACACTTAAAATCAGCATATTGTTATGACTTTAGTAGTCAATAAATCATTTTGGGGTTTCATTCAACAGAAAACAATTAACAATATTTGAAATCAAATTGTTCTGCTTTAAATCATGATTAAGCTCAGGCTTTAGAACTTAAAAAAAGTAATAAATAAATAAAAATTAAATTATAAATAATGCACTGTGATAAAATAGGTCATACATGCTGGTAATCCAGCAATGATGCCTAGTAACTTCATTACATGCAACAAGTCTTAAATATTTGCACAGCATGTTCTTGATAAAGTATAATGGACGTAGTCCCTCACTGAAAGGGATTAAGCATCAAGGAACACAGAATATCTTCCCAAAACGTAGATGGACACAGATGTCACCGAAGTATAACACATTGTGTGACACCGCTCTACATGAACTGGACATGTGCTCCAATACCTATGGAGAGGTGATGCAAGGCTGCAGTCAAGATAGCTTTTAGACACTAGTCAGGAACCACGTGAAGGCTATTGCATGCAACAGACATCCAGACTCCAAATGCAAGAAGACACTCAGTGGCCTTCCTCTCCATGAAAAGAGATATGCATAAGCAGTTCAGTTTCTTCGCTGTACATCTAAATTTGTTGACCAACACTTCTATGCAGTTAAGTGCGCATTTACACAAAACTTTTTTCCTCCTCCTTGGTTGAAAAAATGAGAAAATGAAGGAAAATACTTTTCTTGGAAGTCATACGAAGGACCCTTTAATTTCAAACTTGGACAAGTAGCTCAGCAAATCCCCTCTATGAAAGTGATTTGATAGATGCATATGAAATGGCCAAGGCAATGATTTCTAGAAGGCTTATGGTTACCCTGTCCACATCTTGACGTCATCTGTAGTACTCTCTCTGGAAAATCAGCTTTAAAACAATAATAATAAAGCTGCCAGCAAGTCAGAAGATTGTAACTTTGAAGACAGAGGAAATACACAGTAGCATTCTATTTCTGCATATGAAAATCTAATGCTCAGGGGAAAACAGCCTGTAAGGAAACTATTTTTAACAAAGTAGCTGTATCAAAACAATTAAATGTGTTTGTATAAATGATACAAGAAAACACTTTCTATAGAATACTCCCACTAACAATCTTATTCTTGTTAAGTCTTTGAAAGATTCCTGCTTTTCAAACGTGACACACTGGAACTATATACAAATTTCACGCAGTGCTACCAAAACCGTGCTACTCCTTTCAAATGATGCATTTCTTCTTTAAATAAGTAGGAATCTATGTCACTATATCAGACTGCAAGCTTGCCTTTCACCTTGTATAGACCAAAGTTTTAATTTTAATTCCAGAATAGTGACTTTCACTCTTCAAATGTAACAGTTTTATGCTTTCTCAATAGAAATTGCTTAGGAGAGTCCAGTCTATCAAGTCATTCCGAACTCTCAGTGAAACTGTCTTCAAGCAAAAACAGCACAACATATTGTATAGCTATTAGTGGTTACAATTGTATTACTTCTTCTAGAATATCTCACTAAAAAAACATCAAATCGAGCCAAGGATAGCTATTTGGGTTTTTTTACAGAAAACCATTAAAACAGTCCATTGACTGTTTTACAAACAGGCTTTGCAATACTGGGGGGAGAATGAAAAGATGAAAAGGCAAGGATTCCTTGCCTGTTTGTTTTTTGAAAAACAATTAGCTCATTTTCATCAACAAAACCATTTTATTCAGTATTACATTTACTTTCAAGAGGGTTTTATCTTTTAATATACAAATAAAATAGTTATACTGACTCCAAACTTCACAAGATGTCTAGATCCTACTTCGTTAGTAATTGGACCATATTAATCTTGTACATATGTAAAGTCACAGTGATTTTAGATTTTTTTGCATCTCACTACCAAAAAAATTTAACACTGTTGGGGAAAACATGATCCTGATGAAACCTCCAGAAAAACAGATTAATGGGCCACGAGTAAAGATTTGGATAAGACTGTGGACAGTGTTACTGAAAATACAGTTCCATCAGAAATTGTATTTTTTAAACAAACACAAATATTATTGCAGAACAGTATTTACCATATAAATACATAATACTTATAAAGCTGTTAAATAATTTACTTCTTAAAGCCTCAAGCATCTCATCAGTTAAGGCAAAACTTCAGCAGCCCTATAAACACTTTGCTCCTTGCCTTTTCATCAAATTCAAATCGCCTTGATGTTTTCAGCTAATGGAGAGAGAGGAAGAAGAAACAAGGATATCCCTAGTTCCTAACTAAGTCTGGGAGATGACTCCAGAACACATTTAAAAATAAAACTTCTCTCCCTAAAGACTGGAATGTTAAAAATAACCTTGCATTGGCATAAGGATTTCACCATTTTCACATAAAACTGTGTAGAATTGACTGAAGGTGCAGTGCGATGAAAATACACTCCTTACAGTCTAAACACTGAATCAAACCTTCAGTTAGGTCATACCTGTACCTCTGTATACAAAGCATCATAAAACGTATCCCAATTTTTCTTGGTTCATGGAAGCTGGGAAAAGCTTTTTCTTTTCCTCTTATTTTAATAAGAACACTACAATTACGTTTAGTAATTCCATCTCTAAAATGGCACCTGCAAGAACACATTCCGGTAATCATTAAAAAATTAGACACAATCAAATACAGCTTTTAGGATTCTAATCATGATCAGAAAGATAAATAGACTTAACTTCTGACAGCACTCAATGATGTTTGCCAGATAAAATACTGTGATGTTCAAAAGATTTAAAAACAAAAAACCAAAAAACCCCACAGAATTCTTCTGAGGGTGTCATCTGGTGCTCATCTGACCAACCACACTGAACTGATTCAACTCACCCCACAGAAAACAATACACTGGTTTTGCCTCATTAATGCCTGAATAATACCTTTGCTGCCAGTTTAGTAAACTGAAACTGCTTATCACCAAGTTAGTCTGCGCTTCGCACAAGCAAAGAACAGTATCACCAGGAAAAGGATCTTCCCTTTTTAGTGACAGTGGGTCACCCATCGTAGCTTGAAACAATTCAACACTTCATTGTAAGTTTTTGAGACTTAGAAAAATTAGAAAAATCAAGACATAAAAAGGGAAGGCATGAGAGGAAAGGAAGGAAGCAAGAATTTGGGACAAGTTGCATTATTTCCAGTTTTCCTGTTTTCTATGTGCAGTTTATTCATTGATTTTTAATCACAGAATTGTCCTAGAAACACAAAGACATATAAATTTAGATTAAAATATGAATAATTTAATAAGTAAGGCTTGGTTAAACACTGGCAGTAAGGCAGTCCAAAAACTTCAAAGTAAGTTTGATATCCCTGCTCTGCTTTAATGAAGAGATAAAGATGTGCACACACATTGTACTACTTCACATGCACAACTACTTAATTTTGCCATTCCTAAGTCTCCCAGTAAGGAACAAGAACTCCATGCACAAGTCTTTTCCTTTTCTAAGATTCAGCTTCAGGTATTTATGTACACACATCACTAATGTCCTTAGAAAGTGAACTTCTAAAACAACTGAGCAGCTGGTACTCAAATGGCACAACACCCTTCTCAAAAAGAGATGGCATCAATCTCTCAACACTGCACTATTGCCATTTTAAGTATGAAATGGACAAAATGATAATTTCCTGGTCAATCTCCTGCATTGCCACACATCACAGTACAAACTAAGCTAGAACTGGAATATAAAAGTATTAACTTAGGTCCCATTAAATTTAAGAATATAAATTTAAAGTGTATTCAGACAGTTAGCAAATACTAGCTTGATTAGGAAAGGACATCACTCCCAGCTGTCCTACCAATTAAAAGCATGAAGGGCCTTAAATAAAACATTCCAGAGGCCCACAAATATGTTGTTCACAAAACTGATGACATTTCTTAACAGATACCAATTCTAATTTGGCCAGGCACAAATTAATTAAGAAGAAAATTGTATTTCCACGGTACTACAACTTAGTATTTTAGCTCAAGTTCAGGTTGCTGGCATCCCTAAAAATATAAAAGGCTGCACCTGGAATTACTATGTATTCTTATCCATCGACTGAAACATTGTTTGGGTTTGGGTTTTTTTTTCTAAAAGTCAGGAGTGGGCACAGAAAGGACATTTTATGGATCTTTCTCAACTATGCAGCTAATTCATGGTTACCCTAATCACAGAGAAACTCAGTGACACAGGTCCAGTTTCCTACATTCCTGACAAAAACTTCCCCATGTTCATGAAAAGGAAAACCGAAAAAAACAATTACAGATTACTCCAGATACATCACCACATACATATTAGAGTTGCACATGACTGAAGAGCTAACAGAAGATCTTTATGAGAAATACAGCAACAAGTTTTCTTCCATTTACAATCAGGATGCTAACTTCAGACTCAATTTTACAGAAACTTGCTAACAAATGTTTCTCTAGACTCAATCACAGGATTAGCAGGGAAGAGTATTTCAGTGTTGGCAGACCATTTTATGAAGCTTACGTCCAAAACAGCAGCTAGTAAATTCTACTTGTAATGTAATTACATCCTGCAAAAACTATCCTATCAGCTTTTATGCTGCTGTACCAAGAAACAATATAAACATTTCCAAAGTTGCGGCATTCACCACTATGTGAAGAATAAATTAGTTTTGGAAACATTCTTAACCTCAACCACTACAAAAGAACTTAACACTTTGATTATCCAAAGAATTTTTCCTCTTGAATAACATATGGATATCATTTGAAAAAATACACTATTGATTTCCCAGTTTTCTCTTCCCATATGCCCCAAAAGAACATCTAAAATATTTACAGAAAAAGAGAGGACACTTGATGACACCATTCTCCTTGTCTATACTAAGTTTCTTCCAGGAATCCAAAACTATCAATTGCTAAGAACTGAGGACCTACACGGATCAGGTTAGGACTTTCTTCTCTTTCATCATTTCCAAGCCATTAGATAAATGGCAGTCAAGTGTGACCTGGTTAACTACTGAGTGCTAGAGCACATTATCACACAAGTAATGTGGTTACCCTTCCCACCTCTTCTATCATAAGCTGAGGAACATGGTGTAGAAGATACCTATTCTCCACTGCATTGCTGATATAGCTGTCATTTCATATTACTTTAGAAATTCAGGGTTACAGCAGAACATCTGCCTCAGACTGTATTCCAAATGTTGCCTGGTGGTTTTCAGCTAGATTAGGAGGAAGGATATTTTCATTCATCATCTCATTTTTATTGCAGCCTTTTTTGCAGGTTTTATTTTAAAGCCCCTAACTTTTTCAAAGCATGAAGAGAATGGACTTCCAACAAGAAAGAGCATGAAGAGAATGGACATTCCAACAAGAAAGAAAGTGGACTCTAACGGTCCTATTTAACTCAGATAATGAGCCACACAAAGCTATTTAGTAAGAATCGTAGTGCTCTGATGCATTAAAGGGGGCATAAGTAACTGTACACTTTGTGGTTTAGCTTTACTTCAGTTTCACTAGTCAATTTTAAGAAAGAAAAGCTATCTTCTAAGGGTCCATTTAGACTTCTGCAGATAATCAGCATCTATTTCTAATCAAACCAAGATGATTACCAAATTAAATCTTTTAATTAGCATTTTGCATCATTTACAAACTGTTGTTCATTATGTTTAAGAAGGTGAAAAGGGACATCCCCAGTAGCTATATATTCTTCAATCATATTTATTACTTAATTCCACAATTTTATAGAACATCACCAACACCGTATGCGCAAATAAATACATGCAACTAGAATTACTGCAGCAAAATGCTAGTTTTCTCCATGACTAGTAACAAAGTCATGCTTATTGTTCAAGGACCTGTTAGAGAAGAGTAAATAAAGACCCCTCCTCACCCAGCCTGTCAGTGCACAAAATAATGGCAAGTGCATGTTCTCCCCTCCTTCCAGTCAACGCTTCTCCCTCTTAGATTTATGAGGTATGTTTGTATTCTCCTGTGAATGAAGCTTTATTGTTAAAAGTCTGTAAGAGAATCCTACAATTAATTTAAAGCCTAAATGTTTTAATCAAACCTCACGCCATCTATCCGTCCCGTACAATGCTTGCCCACTACAATATTCAGGTTGTTTTGCAATCAAGCCCATTATTTTGGGTTGTAGCCTGTTAGTAAGACTGCTTTGTGAAATACATTACTTTGTAAACAGACCAGTTGGCCTACCAAATCCTTGCACTGCAGTGCAACGGCCTAAAGAGTACTACATACTGGTTGAACTAGATTCCCTGCAAATACTTCTGAGGAAAGAGGTCTCCCTAGGATTTTCTTCCCCTAATATGTAACTACAGTCAACTACAAGAGGTAGCCATAAACCTAAACATCAGTGGAGGTTTTTTTCTTTATCAGGAACAAAAGACAATTTTTAAAAACGAGCAGTGAATTCTGTGACAAAGCCACCACTTGCTGTCATTTAAATCTATCTTCTGAAATGTAAATGATTAGACTGAGTTTATTACTTCCTTTGAAATTAAATACTTTAGGATGAGAGTAACCTGTTCATGTTTTTGAAGTGCCAATGGTATACGTGTTTCATTGTCTTATTTAACAAATTCTAGCATTAAAAAAAATACCTACTCCTAAGTCTTTCCATAATTTTGTTTCTATTGTTATTTTAAGCATGGAGACAAGTGACAGAATACACATTTTTAGCTTACTTTGGCAATAAGGCACTATTTGCCACTTAGACACACATCACTTCTGACCTTTGCTGTCACCTCTAAGACAAGCATCATTGGTTTTCAAGCAAAGGAACAAATGTAAGATTCAAGTAGCAGGAAACAAAGATAAAATTCAGCACCATTTCCTTAACAAATGCAAACTGCAGCCTACTTGGACACAGTTACTGTTTTAGCTTGGCATAAGTTTCCACACAGTAAAATCAGGCTCTAGACAGCTTCCACTTTTAAGTGTTTTTCCCTATCCTGTTTGGAAAAGGAAGAAATATTATGTGATGCCTCTGAAATGCAAAACCATAAACCCGATCAGAAGAACATTATGCTTTATACACCTCGTACCAAAACGGATAATTACAAAGTCACAGCCTTTTAGTGGCCAGACACAATATTAAGCATTTTCTTTCGCCTATATCTGTCCTTACTAAGGACACAAACTAGTCCCATTCTCATTAATCCAAATCTGACTTCAGGATCTTCCGTACCCAATAAAGGCAGTCATAAAACATTTTTTCAAATCACTAAACTACAAATATTTATACAACTGTCCCACTACTGAGATAAATGCTTCTGAAGCAAGCATAATAATGATATCAGAAAGTCTCTCATAGGAGTGCTCTGATCATAAAAATGGGAATTAAAGAAGTTTAATTTCTACTGCTTAAAACTGCTAAAAAAGCACTTCAACCGCAACATCAAAGAGCTACTGTGGAAAAAAATTAACTCTAATGCATTTTGCTCATTCCTTTTATTTTGCAGTTCTTACTCTCTTCTCAAATGCTGGCAGATGCACTACAGAGCTTTAGCTCCCCCAACTGACTATTCCCATCTGATGTTCTTTCCCCATTACTACAATCCAAAGCATTTTATTAAAATAACGTGCTTCATAACAGCATTAAAAAAAATTAAGATGTTTAAATTTTGCCACAACTGGCAGTTACCCAAAAATAAAGCATCTAACTTAGAAGTGATAAAAAAAAGTCATATTATTTTTTAAATTTCAAGAGGCTTTTCAGAGGTGAAGAAGTTCTAGGATAATTTAAACAAGATTTTTATGCTCTGTGGAGAGGAAACAGCAACACAGAAAGATGTATTCAGGAAGAAATATACTACACTGAAGTTTATTTCTTCTGCACTCTGCAGAAGAATAACACAGAACAGAAGCATTGCAAGGAATCTAAATTCAATTATACATCATCCTTATACCACAGGTAAAGACATGATAATAACTATTAATTTTCATTTCTTGTGGAAGCAACAGAGAAGAAATATGTCTATTTCAAGGAACAAACAATCTGAAGATAAGATGAAGGATGGGTCCAGGAAATCAGAACAGTCAAGATGATAACCAGAACATAACTGAAAAATAAATTTAGGATAAAACTTTACGTTCTACTCCACTCCATATTCCATCATACGAAGCTAAATTCCTAGAAAGGTACAGCAACAAATCAAAGCACCTGATGGCACTTAGGAAAAACCACAGGAGACAAGCAACAGCCCACATGGATCTGTCAAAAAAAATTTGTTAAGCCAATCTCACTGCCTTTATGACAGTGCAACAGACCCCAGGGATAAGGGGGAAAAAAGCAGGTGTTGTATTGTGTCAAAAGTCCTTGAAGTCACTCTCATAAGACACTGTGAGCAAACGACCAAACAGTTCCACTGAAACTCCTATTACCTGGGTGCAAAACCAATTAGAAAAGCCATGCATGGAAGAATCTAACTCAAAAATAGAAGGACGTATTCAGTTCCACAATCATTTAATTTTAAACTAAAATTTAATATTTTAGTTCCCAACCTGCATATTAAAATAGGGGCAGATTACATATTTAAATGCCAGGAGGCTGGAGACACTGCAAGGGCTCTAAAGAATGGAATCAGGCAAAAGAATCTGGTCTAAAACTGAAGGCTGTATTTCAGCAGAGACACTTCATGGTTTTAGGTTTTACATCCAAGCCAGTCCTGTACAGAGGAAAACCTGACTAACCAAGAGTGCTGACAAAAGCAGTTGTGCAACCTCCCCATCTCCAGCTTGGGAGTCACTGTATCATGCTATTGGTGTGGGGGTGAAGTGTGAAGAATGTATTTAATCTCCATGTCATCTTAGAATTGGTAATGGTCAGGAATATTCTGACCAGCTGACACTGCACTTGGAAAAAGATACTGCCCCACTGAAAATGGCAAAGGACATGCAAAAATTACAAACCACCATACACAAAGACAGGCTAAAAGAAGAAACAACAAGAAAGCATAATTAAAGTCATCTTATGTGTAGAAGGCAAACACAAAGAAGAAGAAAAAAACCAAATCAAACAAACAAAAACCCCACCTTTCTCAGTTAGTGGAGAGAACAAGAAGAAATGGACTTACATTACTGGAAGGTAGAGTGAGGGTTTTTAGGGAAAAAAAAGTTGCAAGGAAAGTAAAGCAGCAGAATGATGACCACTACTGAGAGACACGAATATACAGCTGCTGGGGAGTTGGCAAGCAAAGCTGTGAAGTGTTCATGCACTCAGCAAATGAAAAAACTGTCATCTTCAAAGCACTATTAAAAGAGTCAAAGGCAAAAAGCAAAGAAACACAGCATTTTGAAAACAATCACTGAACATTTTGGTCCAGGTGGACGGAAGAGAGACACTTAAACAGTGCCCAGAAAGAGACAAAGTCTGGCTGGTTAAGATGAACAAGTTTTGTGGCAAGTTTTCACAAGAACCATGTGGAAAGGAACCAGAAGTCCACTGGATCTTCCAAATCAACACAAGATGTATCACCAACCTACAGAGACCTTCAGCTGCAGATGCTGAAAGCACAGATCTTTCATCTGATGCCTAAGAACAAGTGGGAGGTCTTGGGCAGTTAAAATTATGCAAGGCAAAGCAGACAAAATGCTGAAACTCAGAATGAGGTCTTCAAAGCAGGTATTTGTGACAATGCCAAGAAGTAAATGGTGTTCTAAGGAAAAGTACAGCCTTGCTACACTAAACATAAGCTAGGACAACATCCAAAAGAGAAAATGGGAAAGACAAAACTAACGGAAAACAAAGAGCTAGTAGCAAAAAAGTATTTTTAGCTATCAGGTAAGGGCTGAGACCATAGTAATAGTGATACCACACATCCATGAAAAAGAAGAAAATTTGAAGAACTGAATCCTATTGCCCTCACCACAGAAACAGAACACAGAAAGGGTAAGTTAAAAGCAAATAATCCACAGCCTTACACAATGAGAAGAGAATCATGACTGAGTAGACTAGAAAGTAGTTTCAGTAGAGGAAGTAAAAGCTGTAGCTGAGAAAAACCAGAAAGACCTGAAGCTGAACTTCGGACAAAGAAGAAGCAAGAAGCAAGGATTGAAAATGCTACATGCAATTAATTTAGTGATGAAGTATTGAATATAATATTGGCAGGAGAGCTCATTCCTTGAAGACAGACAATGAATAGTTAAATTTTCTTCAAAATTTAAGCCCTTTTAAAACAAGGGTTATGAACAGCTTAAGTACATTATTAGTTTCACTGAAGCAGTATGGAAGAATCTCCCAACATTTAACAGTAAAATTAGGCATTGCTTCTGCCGAGATTGGTATACAGAAAGTAGAAATGCAAGATGCCGAGATGGGTAGGTTAGAGGGTTACTCTGTGATAGGAGGAGGAGGAGTAGAGTGATTTGAGAAACAGGACAGAACAACAAAATTAGTATGTCAGACCTATTCCCAGAATTTTAAGTTAAAGGTCCCAGAATATGTGGCAGTTGTCTGAAGATGAATTAGATGAGTGACAGTTCCTACAGGAAAAGTTCAATGAAAAGGCAATGAAGAGGAAAGTTCTGTTGACTGTCATTTTAGGAAACAGAAGGATTGAGCAACAGCTGAGGAAATACAGTCAAATTCATTGAAAGAAGGAAGTGTGAAAAATTACAGAGATTAACATTTAAGTTAAATTCACAAGGAATGGAAAGAAAGATAATTTAGACTCCTGCTAGTAGAGTTTCCTTTTAAGGAAACATTATTCCAAATACTAATTTGCAGTAACTGGCATGTTAGTTGCTAATCCAGGGGACTCCACTTGTAACTACTGAGCAAAAGCTAAGAGTGACTAAATAACTTTTGACCCAGTTTCTCCTTTAATGCTATAAAGCACGAGTTGGCATATATTAGAAGGAAAAAAAAAGTATAAATAAAACTCTAAAGAGAATACTATCATCACTTTCCCTAAATACCTTAAAACAACTGCTGAAAGAAGCAGAATACATTAGAGGTGCCTATTTATGTTTCAGAAGCATGCAAAAATCGAGCCCAAGATATAGGAGTTACTGTGCAATGTAACATACATAGACACAGCCTTGAAGGGCAAGAAAGAGGTAAGCAGCAGAGTGAAGGAAAGAATAAATTTACTCTACTTTTATGGCTTCAGGTTATCATCATCATCACGATAACTGCTTCCCAGTGTTAGGTCCTGTAAGATCAAATAGTGAACAATAGGAAGCTTGATACCTTAATTCAGGAATTTCTAGGAACACCAATCACCCAGATATCTTGCAGTTTTCCTGAAACTTACAGACACTCTGAAAGCTTTTCAGTAACAGCTTGTGGCAGTTGCCATAAATATTCTGATTATGTCAAATAGGCTATCAGAATATCAAATCAATAAACTAGGATTTATCTCACACTATGAACATCTAAAAGCACTATTATAACAAAAAAGTGTAAGTATGGTCGTTTCTCAAAGGCTTCTTACACGGGCATGCATAACCAGCTACAAGAAAAAAGCAGAAAGGACAAGTGAAAAGGTAGGGGTAGGAACAGTGGGATGAATGGTGAGGTACATATGTAGCAGGACATGTGGAAAACCACACAGACAACCAATCTCACTGATCAAGTTATATGACAAAATGGGGCTTGGACATAATGTCATCTGACTCCAAACTGGCAGAGACAAAATCAGGTACTCCCAACTTAAACAAAGGAAAACATCAGATACCCGCAGCTTGTGGCAAGAAAGAAAAACAACTTTCTAGTTAAACCCCGAGTATCACTTACATGTAAAACCATTTACTTTATATAATTCCTTCAGTACTGAAGAACTTACTTTGAGATTTAAATATTTTCAATTACTATAATATTTAAAATATTCATTATATTTCTCTTTAAATATCTGGAAAATCTATATGAGTGGCTTTTACTGCCAGAGACTGTCAAGGCAGAATTGCTGTAATTACTCATTTATAGTAAGATTTTAATGCTTTAATTTCCTGAATTAATGTAAATCTCAACTGCACACCTGTGTTTGCATATTCTGATAGGCTCTGTACCCTTAAATGTCAGCATTTATTTCTTGAGTGCTGCTTAAGGATTTCCTGTGCCCCCTACATGACAGACTTTGCACATAGACAATTTAATGTGCCTTGGGAGTTGAAAATTACATGCCATACATAAAAAGTTTCAGTATTTATCTGGATGATGACAGCACTGTCCCTTAAAAATCTTTTTTTTTAAGTAAAGTACAGAATAGATTGAAAACATTCTGAAATACCTTCAGAACTATTCCATGATTCTCCTGTTACTGTGATAGAAACAGGGAACAGATTACTAAGTATTTCTTGTTCATTTAAAAAAAAAAAAAAAAAAAAAAAAGCACCACCACCACAATCCAAAAAACCTAATTTCTCTTACTGCTGAGATGACCCTTTTGAAGACTCTTCAAAATCCTGCTTTCCCCAAAACCAACAAAGATTTGCCTATGCCACAATGCTACCCAGCAACGACTAAACATACATGTACAAATGACCTGAGGGAAAAAGGCAGCCTGCATTATACTATATCACAAATTTGATGACAAAAAATTATCCCTTCTGTTTTTCAAATCTACTATATATCAAGTGCTGAGTGGCACTGTCTCAGTTTTATCCCCACTTGCCTCCGACTGTCATCTCTTAAATGCCATGTACACCACAAGCCCTATAAACAGGAGCCATTTCTTATTACTTCTGTGCATAGTACTTAAAGCAGGTGAGTCTTTCTTTTCAGTCAAGACCCTATATCATTCCAACCTAACTAAATAACAATGTTTTTGTGGATTTGCAGGTGCAATTTAGAAAAGTTCTTGAAAATCTTCTCCACTGTGTTGGTCTGAAGTATGTACTCCTCTGTTTGCATTGTGACTTATTTTATGAACATAAATTTGGAGGAAGAGAAAAATTTCCTCTTCAAGCTGAGATTGCAAAATATTTTCCAGTTCCCCAGTGGGACGAAGCCAAGGCTCTTTGACACTATTCACCTAGAAGAGACAGCCATCTGGGGACAGGCAATAACAACTTGACCAGAGCACTTGCAAGGTAGATCCAAGTCACCAATCTGAAGCAAAGACAATTTTGTCAGAAACCCTGCATTCTGAAAAATGTTAGTCTGTTGGCAAGGTGATTTTTCTGTACATGAAGGTAAGAAGAACCTATTTTGTTAGCAGGGTGCTAATCAATTCTAGAAGAGTATTCAAGGGAAGAAGCAGAAAGAAACTTAAAGTTTAAATACTTTCTACTGACAGCATATTACCTTCAGACAGGTAACTGCAACAAGTGCCCTTCAGGTCAGAGTTAATAAGCTGGAAAATGAAGCTTATTTCATGGCTATAGCAGCTGGAGATGTTTGCCTGCTTGTCCCTCATCAATACTGCATCTAGTGGCAAGGTTAAAGAAAACAAAAAACAGCAATGAAAATGCTCAGTGAAGGAGCAGAAACAAACAAACAAACAAAACCCCATATTGAATGTGCTGTAAATCACATGTACAACAGGGTCCTCTGTAATATACTGGAAGAAATACTACACACAGTATTGAGACTGGTATAAAAATGGAAGAGATGAAGCAAAAAAAAGCAGATAAATCCTATTTTTTATGCCACCCTTTGTTTCTGGCATTGTCTTGTTCACCTTGGTTTTATTTCTTTGGAGGGAAACAAGGTGGGTGATGTTGACAATTAGTTTGTAGAAGCAGGAGCTAGTTGACCTAATTACTACCGGCAAATCAGGAGGGGAAACTTAGCACTTGAGCTGCCGACAAGCAGAAGGTGACAGATCAAAACAGTTCGTCTGAGTCTGAGCAGTATCTAGTAGCTCTTGGGCCTGTTAGACTCCAAGCCGTGAGGGAAAAAAAGTGTGGTAGCACTGCAAGCAAAGCAGATGGAGCAGCATGCTGTTCTTTTCTTGTGTTTCTCTGCGTTTTCAGCTCTGGGTTGATTTGCTTGCAGGATGAGCTTGCTCAGCTCAGGGAGGCAGGAATAAAGCAGAACTCTCAGAAGTACTGCAGGTCTGACCTGCTACTCAGGGCTGCCTTGCGACACCGGCCTGCTTTCAACCCTTTCCACTTCAAGAGCTTTACTCAAGGAGTTCAAGTGAGAAACCCTGCTGCTGTAGGTCTCTCTGCAGAAGGATATTCACTTTCTGTACAGACTTGCAAGCACTTTTGTTAAGTGCCTGAAGTTAGATAGGGTGAGTCTGGGCTCACAGTTAAAGAAATAATGGTTATCAGTGGTGATCTGGGACTGTGGCTTTTCTTTGTCTTTGCCACATCAAAGGTGTATCTTTCCATTAAGGAAAGTAATGCCAAAAAAAACATCCTGGCAGAAGAAAGGCATCGTATAGCTGAACCCCAGATCTGGGGTTATGGTTCCATCTTGGGTGCTGAAAAGTAAAAAACTGCTCCATGATTTCTTTCTTCTGGCATATAGTAGCTATCTTGCCTAATATACGCACTTTCCATTGAAGAAGACCCACATGGGAAATACCTCCCAGAGTGTGAAGCCAGCCTGTCCTACTAGCCCTGAGGGCACCTTGTTTCTGCCATGAAGCCTATGGCACTAGTAACATTTTCTCTACTGTTTGTTCTGTGAATACCCACACTCTCCCACACCCAAATGTCCCAAACCCAAATTTTTTCCAACAATTTGTCCAAGACAGTTACGAATTTTTGTGACAAAGCTGCAGAGATTAAACAAATGAGTATCTGCTTAGCATTCTTGTGACTGCAGCCTGTAAATCTATTTCATCATTACAGTGTAACAAAAACAAATATCCTCTATGGTATTTGTAGTTGCCAAAAATAAACAGAGGAAGGGAATGATATACTGCTTCTGTGAGACTAATGCCTAAGCTGTTTGTGGGAAGATAGCCCAAACAGGATGTGCTGATAAAGACAGATACACCTATGTGTACCAATAATTGCACCTCGATCTACATTTCCTCAAATATTCTGTGTAGCTGTATTTCTTACATATTATACTTTTTCTTCTGATACTTCAGAAAATAGCTTGGACTATCAACAGTTTGGTTCATCCTGAATTTAAAAATTAGAAATTAAAAACTTAAAAAGCAAAGGCAAACATAAGCAAATAGAAAGTAATATTAAATCGCAAAACAGAAAGAATATTTGACTGATTGCATTACTTCATTCCATATTTAATGCAGTAAAATTCTCATTTTTGTACCCCTGAAGCTGTCACAATTTCAGCTGTGCAGTTCCAAAAGTCATTGATATTATCCATTCTATTTAATCTGATCATTCTAATACACAATATACAGAAATAAAAGTAAATCATATGCTACTTGTCATAAAGTTTGCACACACACTTTCCTTCCTTCCTACCTATTCATAAATACACATACACAGATGTGCACACATTTCTAGGGGCAGAATGACAGGTACAGAGCTGTAACAAACCCACCCTGTCAGGGTCCTGCAGTTTCTCATCCTCAGGTTGCCCACATTGCAAACAGGAGTTTAGGTTAAATATATAGAAGTTGGTTTGTTTTCATAATTTCATTGTGGCTTTCCCTATCATCAGTATATACCTTTTTTCTGCTTATGTATTCTGTCTTCATAAACCAATAGCGCACACATCAACTATGGAACTAAAAATTTACATTTTTAAACCAAAACAAATTTATGTTAGGCATTAACAGGTAAATTATAGCAGATAGATACATTTCCCTATCAAATGTAATTTTTTTTAAACATAATGGACATAATTTATTTCAGAGGGGAGAAAAGAAGCACTAATAATAGTATTAAGTAGCTTCTGCTTCTTAGTCTTGGCTCTTTCTAACCACACATTACACCTTTCTCCTCTCTTCCTCTTCTCCAATGGGAAAGGGTCTTGCAAAAGAGTTAGGACATGGCAGGTAGAGAATTAATGGATTCAACCTAAAAGTAATTAAAATCTTGATAACACAACAAAAAGTTAAATAATGAGGCAAAAAATAGGTGGTTGTTTTTTGGGTTTTTTTTTCTAGAGGGAAAATGTGCTGCAAGGATTAGATAAACTGCAGCTGCTGCAAATTCAGCTGGAAAGCAATAACTAAATGGAAGGTTCTGCTCCATCCCAAAAAGGTAGCAGAAACTATTCCAGGACACACAAGTGGCAGTCTCCTAAACCTTCTGCCTTACAGGTTAATAATTTATAACCTCCTCGGTTTAGCTACTTTTGGAAAACACTGGATTTAAATCCAATTTTTTTTTCCAGTACTGCACACAACGAACCACCCAGTGCTATTCCTGGTCTCGTTCAGCATCTGAGGCCAGAGCCGCACTGCAGGCTTCTGCCAGCACAGCGACGACACTGGTTATGGGTGTGAAGAGCCGGGATCCCTGTCTGGAGCAACTGTGCCAGCAGCAGCCCTGACAAAATGGCACTTTTATTGGCATGCCTTATTTCTCTTACAAAGAGTAATTTTACTATAATGATACAGGGTTTGCTGGAAGACACTGAGCTCTTTGTTGGTTTCGCGTCTCGGTGCTGCTCAGACAGCCACGGCCTCGGAGGGAAACGCAGCAGCGACGTTAATCAGGATATTCCTCTTCCCTGTGGGCTGGTTTTGAATGCTCCTTCCCTGATGGAGGTGAAGCTCTATATGAAATATATGAGTAAAGTCTTCATTCCTGTGGTTATTAAAGATATTACACAGCCTTTCACAAGATGAAACACGCTCCTTGTCCTGATCAAATTCAGGGAGATGTAATTTATCTACCATCTTCTTTTGGCTGAATAAAATGTTCATACCCTCCTGCCCACTGTTAAATGAGGCTGGTTTCCTCCTAATGATGATGGAGTCATACCTGTATATAATTTCACATCTCCACTCATTCTTCAGGATGAAAAAATATATACACATAATTTCGAATCTCTCAGGTATGGTGAACTGTCTGCTAATGTGATTTTATTTTGCCTACTTCCATGAATAAATCTTTCAGTACTGAGATATTTGGGGCAGAGGAAGTTACTTTTCTTAATTAAGTCATTTAGACTATATATAAATCTGCAGCTATCTGTAAAAACATGTCATTATATTCACAAAGAACAAACAGAAATCATAACAAGCAATTACTGTATTTACCAGCAAGGCCAAGGGCAATATAAACGGCAAAACAGCCACTCAAAGGCTACCATGGTTTGGCTCTACCAGATTTTAAAAGCTAGTCCCCAGAGAAGTACACTGAGGAATAAAAAGATTTTGTAAGAAAACAGCACACTTGGAGTTGGGGAGAGTTAGGAGCAGAGTCTCCAGTGCTTTCTGTCCCACCCAGTGACAGTTCTGCCATTTTCTGTGGCCAGTTCTTTCACAATTCCTCTGACTCTTTAGTACCCCCACTGAAGGTTCCCACACCAAATACAGTTTCCAGGGGTGAGCCACTGCTGTATCACTTCACTGCAGTTATGTGTCAATGGCAACTGGTACCATAGCAATTGTCTTCATTTTAAATCCATTAAAAATCCTCTTGATTTAGTATTATTTCCAATTTATTGCATAAATTGTAGGACTGGTGCAGAAATAACACCACCAATAAAAATAACTTCCTCTTGAATTAAATGCCTCAATTTGCCATTTACCAAGTGGCAGAGCCCTCCATGCACTCTTCCCTTGGTAAGTAATGATTCTCCCAGCAAACAAAATCTGAGTCTGTTTAGAATTATTTTTGACTAGCGATGATAAGTGATTGTTACGGTGTAGCACTTATATCTAAAAGAAGCAGCGGCTTACATTGTATGTGCATCTATACAAGGACTGCATATGAAATATCCATGAAAATGGGGTTTTAATTGGCCTATGTTGTGTGCCAGAATATTTAAATTGAAAAACAAGGCCAAATACTTCACAGTTTCCCTTGCAAATATCTTAAACAGCTTGCTTCAATGGGTTTACTTCCCTGGGGAAGAGGAAAGGAGCACAGCTATAGGGGATAATGGCTGAACAACCTCAGTTTCACAGACAGTTCATCTGTTCTGTAAGGCTTGATGGAAAAGGTCAACCATGAAAGCAGAGAGGAGTGAAAATTAATCACGGTAAAATAAAGCTTGCAGAGATCCTCAGTCGTAGCGGGAAGGAGCCATCATTAAACAAGTGCAGACTATTATCATACAATCCCAGGTTTTGGAGCCTATGTCATGCCAGACGCAAATCCTAAAGCAACGAGATCCCTTCAGTCATCTACCCTGGCTGCTCCTTGGCTCTGCAGCCACCTGGGGTGTACAGCAGCACCTCAAAGAGAAGAGTGGCACTTTTATTTGGTTTATTGTTAAAGTAAACAAATAATCCAGACTGAAGAATGAGCCCCATATGTATGTACACAGGAAGGGTGGAGAAGCTGATCTGAAAATGCAGTTTTTACCAGTGAGAGAATGATTTTGGCAGATGTGGATTTAAACTGGATCAAACAACTGGGAAGTTGAGTTCACAGGCTTGGTTGTAAGGGAGCAGTAATAGAATGGTAGGTAGAGTTTTGTAATCGCTGTCACGAGGTTTAAGAGCTGGGAGGGAAGAGGAGGCAACAGGGAGTGGATTTCTGGGATGTAGTCAATGGGTGACATTGTCCTGCTGCTGCACGTGCCAGAGCAAACCTGTGCTCCCGCTCACAGCTGAGGGCAAAATCCAAAGAAAACAGCAAGGCACCTAAAGTGCAACTTATGCAGAACTTAGATGCCTACGTAGAGGACAGGGAGCCAAAAAAAACTTCACCTAACTTGTTTAGGCACCTTAGAGGCTGTAGGCGCTGAAGATTTGCTTTAAATCTCTAAGCTCTGCTACTGTGTACGCCCAGAGGCAGCGTCGCCTTGGCTGAGCTGAGCTGCCTGAAAGCAGGGGAGTCACAGCCTGGGTGTCCCTTGGCCGCGGATGCCATCCTAAGGCCACCTCCATCAAAAGCTCAGGCCTTGCTGCCACGGCCTCGCTGCCATGCCCCAGGATGCTGGGATCCACCTGCTGCGTGACAGTCCTGTGAAAGCGGGACCATGGTGCTGGGTTTGCTGCCTGACTGGTGGGGAGCCCGGCTCACCCCGCAACATCCCAGCCCCAGGAAGGAGCTGGAGAGGGGGCTCCTGCTGCAGCTGGGGTCCACACAGACACTTTGTTTCTGATTTCCACACAGAAACTTCGTGCTTCAGACACCGGGTAAGGAGAAGGTGAGAAGAGAGCCTGACCTGGCTACATAGCTGCAAGGTGAATCAGCTGAACAGGCAAGACTCTGACATCCCTGTCCCTAATGCTGCCTGTGCTCTTAGCTCTGGAGAAGTACTGCACAAAAAAAAAAGAAAAAAATCCAGCTGATGTCTTCTACATCCTCTTTGTTTTCTTACTATTACCACATACAGAACGGAGATCGTCTTCCACTCTTTATGTGTGGGTTTGGTGTGTTGTTATTAAACAGGCCCAAACTGCGATGCCTTTTTCCTGAATTCAGCAGAGCAGCACAGTCTGGGAGCCCATCTCGTAGGATACCCCCTGGGGAAGCGAGGCAGAGGAGCACCTACTCTGTGAATTATAAATGGCCCCAGGCAGAAAAGCAGTTACCTGCGTGTTTAGCTCAGCCAAGAGGAAGGGACCTCAGGGCAAAAGCTGCAACAGAAATTAAGGAAGCTAAAGAAGTTTTCTGCTGCAACTTAAAGTGTCTCCAGTCTCTCAAAAAGCTGATGGGTTAGGTGGGCTGCTGTGGGTGGGATTGCACTCGCAATGAGGTGTAAGCCCCCGCATCAGTGCCAAATTCTGCCTGACCCTGAAGTTATACAACTCAGTGTTTTTTGGATCTTGTTGTCCAAGGTCTATTCCTTAAGATACAGACTTCTGAGGCAAGCGGAAAGTTTCTAGCATCTTAAAGGCATGACAGAGCCTGTTACTTCTCAGACCATTATGCTTTGGAAAATGTGAAGCAAGAAAAGCAAAGAAAGTTAAAAAAATTATCCAAGACATGAAAAAAGAATTCCATACAGTCAAGCATGTCCTGGCTCCACCGCTCAGCTCCCACCTCGTCCAGTGAGAAGGGGGATTCATGGGGCCAAGCTATACGAAAATAGAGAAGAAAATGTCTTTTTTCTCCTGATGATTTTTTAATTATTATTAGAGACAGAAAAGCTGCCTTACTTCACATACCAGCTCCACAAGCTGACAAATTAGGAAGCGGTTCTTCCTTATTATGTTTCACAGGGTGACCACGTTGACTGACTCGCTTTCTCTGTCCAAAACTGCAACCGCTGCCTGGTTTGTGCATTAGGCATCGGAGAAGCTCCAGTTTTCCCTGTCGGCATCGCAACAGAGGGTGGGCTGCTGCCTGCCAGCCTGGTGCAGCAATGCTCTGCTGCTTGTAAACCACAACAAAGGTTTCAAGTCAAAACCAAAACAAAACAAAAAAACACCAAAAAAACAACCTTTGCTCTGAGTCTTTGCTAAATGCAGACTCTACAGACCTGCATGGGGAACAGTGCTGGCAGCATGCAACGGGAGACATCTGCAACACAATGGAAGAACTGATGCAGTTTTAGCACCATTTACTAGTACCTTATCTATTATTTGTTTAGATACACACATATATACACAGACATGTCTGGTAAGAGTAGTTACCATAGAAATATGTAGTCAGGGTGGAAAAGACTACGCCCTAAAGTGGGCTGAACATGGCTGTTCAATTTTAAGGAATTGGCTATGCATGAAGTTATGGGAAAACGTACCTCACTCTTGGCTCAACTTGCGCTATGACTGAAGCTTTTATTGACATAGTCTAAGTTCAGATACATCACTGAATTTCCACACAGGTCACTCCCTTGATCAGCTAATTGATTTTAGCTGCCTTTGGGTAATTATTTCTGAGAAAGCAGGGATATAGGGCAGGATCAGGGTGCAGGCACGGCAGAGGAGGCAGCTGCCTAAGGGCTGCTGCTTGCTCAGAGGCTGTGCTCCTCTGCCAAACCACCCTTGGCACTACCTGCATGGTCTCCCTGCCCCAGAGAGAGGGAGCAGAGAGGCTGGACACTTCTCTCTTCTCATCCTCCCAGCTGGTGATGTTTCCTCACTTTTCCAAAAGCAAAACTTTTCTTTCCTCCAGCTACTGTCAGAGGGAAAAGAGAAAAAATTGTAGTTCATGGAGCAGTGGCCAAGTTGGGGTCGAAGGGTGCAAAGAGAGACAAGGCACCTGTACTCCAGGTTTCCTTTTTGGCCACAATCTGCCATTGGGTTGGAACCACCACCCCACTGCTGTGGGGCACAAGACCGCAGGGGACAGGTTACATTCTTTCCCTCTACAAACAGGACCACATCAGCTTGGGTGCAGGGAGGTCAGGGCATTAGTGTGGGAGGGGGGAGATTATCCTAATTTGACTTTCATAATTTAACATAACTCCTAATCCCACTGGCCTCTCTTAGCTCCTCAGATCACTGCTGGATGATTCACCTCCCACAACACTCATTTGGTCTCCCATAATTTATATTCCTGAGGCACAAAATTGAGTTTTGCCTTTGAGCTGACTTTGGCACGGGACTTTCAAAATCTCATCAGGTAAAAAACCCTACTTTTCTTCCTCTTGTTTTAATCTTATAAATCATCCTATGACTTGTTATATAATGATGACTGCCTACAGTGGAGGAAGGGACTCTTTGATTCCATAAACGATGGCAGTAGTTATCAAATATTTTCACTTTCCTTTGGTGTTTAAGCAGCTGTGAAAACCATTTATTGCCTCGTATATTCTTCTTAACGTCTTATCCTCTAATTGTTCTTTATAGAATGAAAACAAATGGCTGTGGATGCTCAATTTGCTGTAATATAAACATTTATTGGAGCAGTATGTACATTATGGTCCATTTTATTTCAATACTATCAGTACTAACTATATTTGGCTTAGTTTTACTCTGAAATATTTGCTTGATGTCAATGAGGTAAAGTAGATCTCATTCTGTAATCAAGCTGTACTACCCCAAAACATGTTGATCATGCACTACCATCACAGCTACACAGAATGTCCAATCCAATGGCCAAACCTATGGTTCACCACCCTCTCTGTAGAAAAAATAATGGGTGATTTTTGGGGGTATCTTTACCTTAAGACGTTGGTTCCTGTTCTGATTTTTCCCATTGAACGACACAGACTGCTAGGGCCAGATACTTTCTTTCTGTGAAAGGATTATACCATTTTTTAATCTACATCTTCAAAGCACTATGTTATAGTAGGCATTTGTTATCCACTGTGGGAAGGCTTGCATCCTATTCCTCTCCTTGGTCTTACAGTGAGCAGCCAGCTTCCCACGTTCTCTCCAGACCATCCAGCAGGCTGTTCTTCCACTGCTCACAGACTACTCAAAGACATTTTTCTGGGCAAAACATTTCATATATCTCCCTTTCTTCAGCACTGTGACCACTTAGCAGAGCCTACACTAACCAATTTTTTTAATTCCATTTGAAATTAGAATATGTGGGTATTACATGGGTTTTGACGTGTGGCCCAACTTAACTGATTGCCAACTACCTCAAGTTGTTTAACATGCTTATAAATGAAAGTCTAAACTGTCCATGAGTGCTCATTCCATGAGGCAAACGCTTATGAGTTACCTCAGTGCACAACGGAAGGTAAACCACGAATGTCTGACTGCTGCAACACATCTTCATGGAATGTTTAGATTAGCTTTTACAATTGCAAATGTCTTCACCAACTCTACTAGCTAATTGGCAAACAACTAATAAACACAAGTTACAACAGGATAGCAAATTCTAGTCTAGACATATCTGTAGTAGGAGACTGAGGTCAGATTGTTTTCAAGTTTTGAATAAGCGCAGAAGAGTTTCCCTGTTGCTTGACATCAAAAAAAGTGTCTGTGCTGGTTTGACTTTGTTTTGTTTTTTTTTATTTAAGAAACAAAGAAAGAAAGAAAGAAATGGGAAAATGTACCAGGAAGCTCACAGCCTGTGCTTGCTGTCTGGGCTCCTGGGAATTTAATTCTTCATAACCTCAGTACCCTTTCAAATGCGGCATGTTTAGGATGATGTGAAGGGTCACCTCTACTGTTGTCTGGCTAGAAAGAATAGGACCAAGTTAAGGCTGTATGAAAGGGGAAAGCAAATGAGAACCTGGACTATCCTAAAATTAACAGGGGCAGAGTATGTGAAGACAGACAGCTAGACATGAGCTTGAACCACCATAAGAAGACCTGCCTCTGTCTTATAGCAAACCAGGGTACTGGAGGAAGCAGGTAGGATGACTCAGGAGTGTAGTCCTAACAGAAATACCTCACCAAGTTCAAGGAGAGACTGAACTTGCTGATTATCCCAAAAGGAACCAGAAAAGAAAGGTGATATTAATAAGTTAAAAGGACATTCCAACATACTAGGTAACATACTAGTATCTTTGAAGGGGTTCAGGATCTGAGAGACTGTGTTTACACTCTATTTTTCTGTTACTTTTTCTAAATGTTTCTTAATTTGTACATGTTGATCTGTCATTAACCATAGTGCTAAGGCTTCTTCACTCTGTGGAAGACTGAATAAGCACAGTGAGCAGGAAATTAAAACTATTATCTTTTCAGGTGCACTTTACTGCAGAATTACAGTCCAGTTTAAGTAGAGATATAGATACATACACGCTGGAAAAACCAGAGTGCTGTACATAAAACTCAGCTCGTGAAAGGAACTCTCCCAACCACTCCCTCTGTTTTACCTGTTGCTCTCTGCACAAGACAACCCCAGCTCCAGCCCCGCTGGTATCTTATGGACGTGACTCATCAGCAAAAGCCACGAGCCAGGCCAAGCGTTCTCTCACAGACTGGCTCTGAGGTCTCTGCTCACCTGGCAGCTCCCATCCAGTGGCTCCTCACTTGGAGTCACCTCCGACCTCACCACCTCGCTGGCTGGAGAGAGCTTGCTGCTACACATGCCTGGCCAACCCCCGCCATTTTGGGGAATAAGAGTCCTTTAAGTCCAGGAGCACAGGGTTGTACATGCATCCAGCCCAGCTCCTGGATATCCACCTAGCAAAGAGGAGTTCAGGAGGTGTGTGGTGGCTTGACCCTGGCTGGATGCCAGGAGCCCACCAAAGCCGCTCTGTCGCTGCCCTCCTCAGCTGGGCAGGGGAGAGAAAATATATAACGAAAGGCTCATGGGTCGAGGTGAGGACAGGGAGAGATCACTCACCAGTTACCCTCACAGGCAAAACAGATTTGACTTAGGGAAATTAATTTAATTTATTGCCGATCAAATATGAGTTGGATAATGAGAAATAAAACCAAATCTTACAACCCCTTCCCCTCACCCCTCCCTTCTTCCCGCGCAAACTTCACTGCCGGGCTCCTCTCCCGCCTCCCCCTGGGTCAGTCCCTCACACGCTGCCTCTGCCGCTCCTGCCCCTCAGGGGGAGGCTCCTCACACCCTGCCCTGCTCCCGCCTG
>JAVJGI010000062.1:17626220-17638643 GCA_035590275.1 Ibycter americanus
AAGTTTTTGTTTTTCATTTAAAAAAAAAAAAAAAAAAAAAAAAAAGGAAGAAAGAAAGAAACAATTATACAGCAGAATCATCTTCTCATGCTGAATGTCCCATATTAAAGCATCAAGAAAGGCAATGTAGCACTTCTTTCAGGACAAGGAAACATCAGAAATAGGAAACTCTCACATTTGAATGTATTCAAAGGCTGACAAACCATATAACACTAAAATCACAAGCTGTCCCTTAAGCAGTTCCCCAAAATTTGGTGGACAGCAAGCCATCTAAGAAGTATTGCATAAAAAGTCAAGACACAAGATTACAGACCAAGGTCCAGAAATTAAAGTGTGCAATAGGGATAAAAATAAGTTTTACTGAACAAGAGAACTGGAGAAGCACTGATCAGAAAGTTTAGCAAATAATTCCTTTAAGTCCAATGCTCTAAGCTGAACAATTAGATGCTTTATGCGTGACAGCAGGATTTTAAATAACATGAAGCAAATGCTATTCAAATAGCCATTTTCCCAGGCAACAGGTTACATCCAGAGAAATACCCCACAACTGGCTATCAATTAGATGACACTGCTCTAAGAAAACTAAATTTTAAATGATCTAGTAATTATCTATAATATTTTATCAAAGTATTATTTCCTAAAAGTTATTGTTGTAAAAGCATTGTGTAACAAATGCTGCTCCCAGGCCAAGCCTAGGTATTCCCAGGAAAACACATGGAAGGGACTTCTACCAAATAACGTATCATAGAGTGAATGAGCGTGTGTGTATGTAAAATCATTTCTGTTTGCCCCTAAAAGTTCTAGCTACTGTCAAAGGTAAAGTTTGAAAGTTAAATTTCTTCAGTGTTTCTATTTACTAGAAAGGAGGCTACACAGTTAACATCACATTTGACACCATGGTTCAATCACAACTTATCTCTGAGAAAAGATGCTAAATTCTGAATTGTTTAAGTTCTCAATACAGTAATTTTGAGAGGGAAGCTATTCATGAAAGGTGTATAAATGACTGTTAAGATAGAAATCACCTGCAAAATTGAATGTTTTAATTTTTAGAAAGATACCTAAACCAGTTTAAAAGTGTCTGAACAGCACGAATCTTAAATAATTTATTTTCTAATTCAATACCAACAGCTTCTAAGCTGTTTAGAAAATAAAACTAGAAACTAAATGATAGAAATTAACTAATTAAGACAACTAGTCTCAAATTCTATGAAGTACAACAGTCTGTATTATTTTTTATACTATTTGCAGGCAAAACAGTACTTCTTTAAAATACCTCCACCCCACCCCCCTAAAAAAACCAAAGTTGAGGTTTGGTGTTCCAATTCAGAGCCTGACACTCATTACACTAGACAGAATGCTTTAACCAAAAGGAAAAAAGAAAATAGTTTCACTGCTGTCCCAAACTGGCTAAAAAGCAAAAGCTGAAGCAAGTTATTGACAGATGCTGAATACATCCCCTCAGAAGTTGAGACCATTGAGTTTTTTCACACTGAGAAGTAACAGTAGTAAAATTTCAAATAATCCTCATCAGTCTCTGTTCTTGGGCACAATGTGAGCCCTTGCCACCCATGACGTGACAATCTCTTCTTATCCAACCTAACATATCCATGCTTAAAAAAAAAGTAAAACACCACTGTCATTTAGGTAACTCCACACCACACCACCACCACTTACAACTAACTAGCAGAATAACAGTTGTCAAAGACTCCAGCAGAGTCCCAATCTCAGTAACATTCTACAGACATCTACATCAGAGTTTAAAAGTGTAAATAATTAAAAATGTACAGAAGTTGCAACAAGGGAAATTCGTACATTCATGAGGCTGTTATTTCACATTACAGTACAATTAACACCTCACCATCACAGAAAAAATAAAAAAATAAATAAATAAATAGATACATACATAAGGCAAGATTTATGTCCATCATTGCTGCTCCTCCAGTTTGATTCTTGTTTTCCTACCCTCTCCTTTCTTGGTATTTTATTCAACATGACACATCTTGCCCATGCTGGCATAAATTGGTAGGATAATATAAACACTAACATTTCAGAGGACTGTAAAATTTTGCGCACCACATCAATGTTTCATTAGGCTGCGCAGCACCAGTCCAGGCATCTTCATTTGCCAGAAAGCAGATTGGCCAAAGCTATTTCCTACAAGTGATTAAAATGCAATCTACCTGTCAGTAGCTAAAAAAAATGTCTCAAATATAAACTCAAAGCAAACTTCCATTTTTTTCAGAAAGTCCAGGTTCCAGAGGCTTCTCTCAGAAATACTAAAGATGCACTAACTTAATCCAGTGACAGCCTTATAAAATATTTCAAGGAAGAACTTACATAAGCTACAAACTTCTGTAATTTATACTAAATGTAGAGAAGCTTATTTTCACACTGTAGAGATTTTGAATTATCATAATCCAATGCATGTTCAAACACAAATTCATTATACTGAATTCATCATCTTTAATCTGAATACTTTGAACAGTTTATAGCCCTCCTTTTGCAAGTAAAGGGCATCTTTATAAACAGGTAAAACTCCCCAGAGCAGGTATTTACTTAACTTTAATAAACCCTTTCCTGTGTATTTTGCTCCATCAGCAATATAAACATCAGTCACAAGCCATGAGAAATCCTATTATAAAAATTAAAACATTCATTTTCATTAAATTTCGTATCTATTTTTAGTTTCAGAAAGCTCTTGTTCTTTGATTAAAATTCTCTTTAATCAAGAGATCAGAACTACTATCATTTCAAACTCTCCACAGCTGACTGTCATACAAAAAAAATTCAAAGAGTCTGATATATTTTTCTTCTAGTTGTTAACAACTTCATTCTTCCCAAAAAGTTGCTAAATAAGATCTTTGGCACTAAAGTCTTCAAAGAACTTTAATGGCTGCCTAAGTATTATCTCTGATAGGACTGAAGACTTCTTGATTCTATAAAGCAATAATTTTCAATCTATAATTCACAAAATCTCAGGAATTAGTCTGCAAAATATTATATGAATACGTCTCACTTTCTCATGCGTGTAAGCAAACATGAAAAGGAGATAAGTGACAGTTATTGAATTCTCAATGTTAGATTCACTTTGTCGGTGCTGTAAATGAAGACAACTGTGACAAAACCATACAAGACAATTCACTTACTCCTCCTCCCCACAAAAAGTTGACCAGTCCTTTTATTAAATACTGAGAATTGCTTCTTACAGTGGTTCTTAGAATTGTTAACTAGAGACAGCTACACCAGACCACACCAAAGTCTTGATAGCCCAGCAGCTCTGGCCTATCTCAGGTTACAATTCTGAAATGCAGAACCATTATCTAGAAAATGCAAGGCACTTCTCTTTGAAGAAATATAACTAATTTTCTAAGGATATCCTAAGTATTTAAAATCCCATAGTAGTATGTGTATCCATTCACCAATATAGCAACTGAATTGTAGTATCAGAACTCAATTCTTTTTCCTGAAAACCATATACTTTTCTAACAGGTGGAGCACAAAGTTTGATTTCCGTCTTGGTTTATGCACACTAAGGCCTGAAAATATTGTGACTTCTAACAGAGAAGTATGAAGAGGATAGTTCATTTCCTTTTTAAAACCTTTTACAAATACATTGACAAAAATAATACTGCATTTACAATGGCCTTACTTTTTAGTGGCTCCTACATAACACCATAGAGTTTAGACCTGTTTCAGATATATATGGAATTCCTTAGTAATATTCAAATGTTTCACAGATGACAGTGCAAGTAGGGATTAGTTTTGCCTGAATTCCCACTGGAATCAGAAGGGAGGAAAAAGGTAGAAACAGGGAAGTAGATTTTGAATGAAATGATGCTTTGTTGCCTCAATAGGCGTAAAGTAATACCTTCTTAATCATTTTGATATATCGAAGGCACGTTCAATAGCACAGAACCAAGCCATACTCCTAGCTATTTCCAGCAACCTGCAAACATTAATTTATTCTCACAAGCCTGAATACTGAAACTGTGACAGGACAATATGAGACTGGGGAATAGGGAACAGAAATACAGCTGCACAAACACACTGTTCGCTGCGAGGTCTACTGAACCAAAGAATGACATTTCTGATAGTCTCTCGAAGACCCAGGAAAGCACACGTGTTACTGTTTAGCTAGACAAATTCATTCTCAACACTGCATAAATCATCTTTCAGCAGCAGCATGCATTGGTGCCAGATATTTCAATCCAGCAACACAGAATGCATGTCAGCCACGTATTTTAGAATATTTAAGTTATTTCTAATTAAAGCAGCATTTTGCAATAAACTTTATTAGTAGAGTGATAATTGTACATTCATTTTTATGAATTTAAGTTTACTCTGAGAGCTACAGGCAAGGCTGGAGCTTTCTAACAAAACAGTTCATCACCGCAATGCAAAACTTTATTGAAATCATTAACATAGAAACCACAATAGACATTTTCCTTTAATCCACTCAGAAAAATGAAGCAGTATATAACAGCTGGAACTCTTTTGCAATACCCCTAAAGCACCTCAAAAACAACAGTTGATGGTCTACACAAATTTGGTATTTTTAAGGGTTTTCATAAGTTTCATAAAGAACTAGGAGGAGTTTAAATCAAAAGGGAAAAAAGCTTTGAATCCAAGTTCTAACAAGAAAGGAATAACTGTGGAATAAGAGCATTTACAGAATTTTGGACACAACTTATATTCTGCATTCTCCGTAGCAGGTACCTAATGGGCCAAAATCAAATGGGCTATTATATTTTAAAAGTTCAATTTACATGTATGTGAATGTATGAAGTCTGCATAACAATAAAACTGTTATTTAATTGTACATCATTTCTTTTAAAATTTATAAATGTATAAACACAGTAGAAAATTTTTAACTATTGTATCTAATACCAGCTTTTTTTTTTTTTCCAAGCTAATCAGTCTTGGTTACACACCTATAGCTCCAGTAACTCACATAATATGCACAAACAAGCAGAATGAAAATTATTTTTAGCATGCGCAAACATACAACTGTGCATCAAAAATATACTTGCAAAGTAGAAGCTTATCATTTTTAACTCACAGTGGCAATTACACACTAAGATATGTTCTTGAGCAATCCATACAGGATTTTTATACTTTGATTATGAAATTTTAATTACATTCTCAACAGCTATCTCAAGTAGTCCTTGAATGCGTATCTTTTTAATTTTCACATCGTTTTCCAGACATCAGTATTCATTAAATGGTACTGTGTACAAAGTCACCAGGTCACTGTGGTTTGATGTGGTTACTATAGCAAGAAGCCACCATCTTAAAAGTAGTTAGTAGACTGCAAAGGTTCCAGAGCAAAGTTTACTCATAAAGACATATGTTGACCAAAACTATTTTCCAAGTGAAATTAGTAATCTGATGAGAATGGATTGCACACACACTTCAGGTTAGAAAAAAACACAGCCATTGCTTTCTTTCTTATCACTGAAACCTTTAAGATGAATTATCACACAATTCATCACTTACATGTAAAAGAAAGCAAAGTAATTCTGATCTGAGTATTATTTGCCCTGATGGACAGATGAGACATACAAATGCCATATCTGAAGAACACAGACTAAAGCTAGCCCATCCAGAATCTTGATTCAAAAATACCTCCTATCAGCTTTTGTAAACATTGTTAACTTACTTTCGTCATTACACATTTTTTTAGTTGTTGGTTGACTGAAGCAGACTGAGCTTCTTCAGTTGCAGCACAAAATTACATCACTTCATCCTCATTTCTCTGGCATGCACACTATTCTCCAAATTCAGAAGTTTTGTGTGGTTATTTTTTAAAGCCATAACTGCACTTTTTTTATTTTAAACAGAAGTACTAAAACTATCTTAATGAGAATTTTAAAAAACAACAGGCACATGCAACATAACACAAATACAGAAAGTAACATACTTACAGCTTCAAATGATAAGTGAACATGTTCCAGAAATTTCTGTCTTAAACTGCCAGTTAGTTCATTGAAGCGGTATCTCAAGAGATCCATTTCTTGTTGAAGAAACCAACGTCTGAGATCCTCTCTGCGAAGAAACAACCAAAAAAACCATAATACGTTTTGTGATTGTGCATTCTCTCTTTCTTTATAAACTAGATGTAAAACCTAGTAAATACAGCATTAAATTAACACTGACTTTTGCATGGGACCCACAAACTGAGGAGCTTGGAAGAGAAGGCAGGAAACTTTCATGAAAGAACGCTCAATCAGAAAAGACAATACACAAAGAAGCATGACTGTACATGTTTTGGAAGAACAGAGGTAGTCAGTCTCAGCACTAAAAATTGTTCTGTAGGTATCAAAGCTGCCAGTCTCTTTTAAATGGTACTCACAATTTCTTACTTGTTCTAGGTAAGAATAACCAACTGCAGATAACATTCTCCTTTGGTATTTAAAGGACAGGTTTTTTTCCTTTCACACAGCACAATATTTCTTCATTGTAAAATTAATGTCACAATCCAGTAAGGCAATTATATCATGACACCTACTTCTTTTAATTCTCACTTTTGGGGTATCTCCAGTTGAAGGAACACACACATATCTCAGATACTCTAACAACAGCGCTCTATGCAAAGCAACAAATGGCCTGGAAGCAGGCCAAAGGAAAATGTATGAAAATAGACTCGGTTGAGGAACACAAATAATATCTAACACTTGTCAAAAGAGCAAAAGGGGTTTAGCAACTGCAGGTAAGCATACACAAGAGCACAGGGACAGGAGTCAGCAGACAACCTAAAAGAAAGAGACTGGCTTCGGTGGTGTTTATGTCGTATTACTCTTTATGTCCAGGCACTCAGATTCCCAGGCATCAGCACATTACTTAAAGCTACAGCTGGCAGGTACCAGAACACTAGTAACAAAAGCCACCCTGTCCGTACAAGCAGAGAATGTAAATGATACTGTATCTCACTATTACAAAAAATTCTTTTAAATTGTCCTCTGAGAGCTATGCTGTGAGCTACTGCCATGACAATTCACAGAGCACAGGAATACTGCAGTCTTACATGATCTCCTTATAATATATAAGCATCTTTTCCCATAGGGGACCAGTGACTTACTACAGAGTTTTTTGTGTTTTTGTGGACAAAACCTCTGTTTGAAATACAGCTTGGAGAAAAGTAATTATTATTCAAATTATAATTCCAGATGGAAAGGCTCTGTTAAGGTGCACTGTAAAGTACAACCCTGTGGACAGTTTCAGTGCTTGGAATATATTATTAATCTGTGCAACTTAAAATGGAAGTTAATGCCTTTATGACTGATCTGCAGTTCTTCTGCGACTATCTCGGACAGTAACAAAATCCTAGGATGTGACAATTCTACTCTTTTCCTAATGCATCAGCTTTACACTGCCTTTGTTTTCCTAAGAGGAAAAAAGGAGGGGGGAGGGAATCAAGCATATATAGTTACTTTGAAGGCCAGCCAGTCTTGTTCTTCCTGTCCTTCAGAAAAGTAGATCAAAGGCTGTAATCCCATCTAGCCACTTAAGTTACCAAAACAAGAAAATATAACTGTTACCTCTAATACAATACACACAACCTACCCAGATTCTTCCTACAGTTGACAAACTAGCTGATGAGCTGGCTTACGTTACTGTGTATGTCCAGCATATACTTTAAAACTGACTTTCCTAGGAACATCATCATTAGGGCATTATTTATGTTCTTTTTCCCCTTAAGTTTTTGGAAAATTTTACATCATTTCTAAACCCAAATCACATCTTATAGTCATTATTAACATTTTTTAAAATTGTACGCTCTCATTCCAGACACACATTAATAGTAACACTTACTATCAAAACGTCAAGCTTAAGTGAAAAGCAATGTCACTGTCATTAGATAACTAACAAAGTTGCTGCTGCTGAAGATGAGACACTTGCAGGTAGTTGAAGTATAGATGTTAGGAATGTCTCCTCATCTTCTGCCACTTAACTTTTTTGTATGCAGAATACACAACAGTTTAAATCAGATCAGTAGATTCCCGACTAGAAAAATAATATGAAAGAACAGGCTCTTTCATGTCAGGGAACACCACTCAGGGCCAGGGGGAAAATCCTCCTCACCCCCCAAGGGGTGGTAGGGAAGACTGGTGTATTTGTTATGAAGCATCAACACAGAACTACTGTACAAGACATGAAAATGCTCCTAAATCTGGAACCTAAGATTAGTAGCTCACATTCCACAATTAAGTATGAGAGTTCAGTTACCAATAACTTAATGTTAACTTCTGAAAAGCCTGAGCATGGGCCAGAGCTCTATTCTACCAGGCAACTAACACCAGAAGATTCCTCAGTTTAAGTTTCAAAAGGTATACAGCAAGGGGAACATGGGTACAGAAAGCAGACAAAAGTAAATGCTAGTCAATGTAAGAGGTAGCAATTTCACCACACAAGTCTAAATTATCATACAGGAAAAAAAAACAGCAGTAAGTAGAGAAAAGGCCTTGCTAAGTTTCATAAAGAACTTTGCCTTTGTTATGCGACACAGACAGAACGAGAAAAAAAAAAAAGGCACAGAAGTATGTTTGAAAGCTTCCTGAACAAACAGGTTTTGCTGCCAGAGCAGAGGCAAGATTTATTTCTTCCATCTTAAGTAAAGTGAAGATTATGCTCCTGTGAAACCATGTAAAGCCCAAACCAAAACAATCCAATTTGTAAGTGAGAACTGATGCAGACTAGAAAAATAAGTTGATGTGAACTTGTACCCCTGGGTGGCACTGTTGGTCAACTGGAAACTTAAAAACGTGTTGTCATAGGAGAACAAGCCTGTAAACACAACTGCCACATGGAACTGAATTCAACTTAGTTTGCAGTTATGTCTATTTAAGTACACTTTTTCAAACCATCCTACCTTCATATCTTTCATCAATTAACCTAATGATTTGTGCCAAGCTTATTTTTCTGACCTAATACGATAAAATCTTAAAGAACAGTATATTCTACTTGCCTCCCAATTTTATCTTTTGGGAAACGTGCCAGTTTTAGAGCATAGAAATCTCTCATCCCTGAAATAGTTGCTTTTCAAGAGAGAATGAAGAATGCTCAGTACAGGGTCACCTCACAGTGCTTATTTTACCAGTAAGTACTAAGCCCACCTTCTCAAAGAAACAAACAAAGCTAGTTTAAAGTGGAAACTGACTATGAAGCTGCTTTATTGAAACACTGTATCAAACCATCTGTATTTAAACAGAAACATAAAAACACATTTGCAAGTAGTTTAAAGAGTGCCCTGGAGCTCTATCCAAGGTCTCTCCTCCATAAGAAGGGGTCTTTCCCCTAGACTACAAAGGCAGGCTCTTTCCTTCTGATTCTGTGGCCCACAATACCTTGTATTCATTTCTGCACAGTGGTTCACCTTCAACAAGCTGCCCAGCTCTGCCATGCCTATACCCTAATTCTTAAGGTACTTCCCTGAAACACAGGGTTTGAACCACCCTAATTCTTAAGGTACTTCCCTGAAACACAGGGTTTGAACCATGTCTCCCATTTATTTCCTAAGCAAGCACTGCATTCAAGTTCTCATACAAAAGACAAGGATCTTCTTTTAAAAAGATAGCTTGCATACAAAAAGAAAGCAGTCTGATTATCTACAGCTATCATTAATTCCAGAAGATTCCAGAGTCATTACAGAGATGCAGGGCAGTGGAGGAAAGATACCACATCAGTCACAAAGGCAAATGTTTAGCAAAGTCCCTGCTTGATTATTTTTGACTGAGGCAGCCTTTCACTCAGCATGCTAGCCACTGTTACTCACATATGCCTTCCTCCCTTCCCAGCACAGTGGACAAAGCTCAGTGGATTCCACTCCTGAACCAAATACCTAACCTTCAGGTTTTTGCAACATGGCTTGTACTGCCTTCTGTGAATCTGACCCAACTTTTCCTGAAGACACAGACCAACCAAAAATAGATGCCTCTTGAATTCCAGATCAGATTCTTGCTGACAATTCTACCTTCCAGAATGGCAGAACTTTCTTCAAATGCATCACTGCCAACACACTCAAAGTGCCTTGCCTCCCAGAGAAAAGCAATGTTTCCATCTAAATAATAACTAAATGCTTAAAGTAAAGTTTTACAAGAGAGGATAATGAAAGCCAAACTGACTATTCAAAATGCCACTAGCTGCATAATAAGAAACTTCTAAATTTTCAGGGCCACTTTAGTCCCAGGCTACTTAAGGATACTACCTTTTGGCTGGGGGGGGTGTGGGGGGGGTGTGGTGTGTGCAGGTAGAAACTTACAATATAGATAAAGCAAGATAGTTTCTTCTAAAACTAAGCAGGAGCAGTTTATAAAATATTTTTATTAAAAGAAAGTTTAAAAGTTATAAAAATATACACAACAAACGTAAGCACTAGAAAGAAACCAATATTACATTTGTTATTCATAATCGCAAATAATATACATAGGCCAGAAAAGGGTAGAAGGAATTTCAGCTGTAATAATGTTACTCAACTTGCTCTCTTCTTTCAGGATTTTAAATTATACTATCAGAGTCACTGCAGTGAAGGCTGCTATTGATCACAACCACAACCTGTTCCTCACTGTACATGCATCCCAGATCTAGCTGGTTCATCAATCACATACATCCACTAACTGTCTTCACCACAGTCCAGATGTCTTTTGAAAGGGCAGCATGATGTAATGTGAACAACCCAGAAGATGTCAGGGTGTTTAAAGTCACCCAGGGCTTGTCATGGTGAAGTTTCCTCCATTTGGAGGCTTCTGAGGCCTCTGCTACTTCCTATTCGGATCATATGGTCTGTAGCAGGCACCTACCATGTTGTTAAGCATGTTAGATTACTACAAAATCTATATATTAATTTTGATCCCAAGTATCTCTTTTCATCACAGGTGCAATCAGGTTCCTAGCCAAAAAAAAACGCTGTTTGAGCCTACCTTTCTATTTAGCACCCATGCAACTCTAAAATATCTATGTCTATAATAAAGCAATGTGTCTGTATACATTTAAAATTAAGAGTACAGCACAATCCAAAAAGTACTTACGACTGACAGTAAGCAAGGCGTAGTATGAAATGAGAGATATGGTCTTTTCTTCTTGCCTCATAGTCATCCTCAGCCAAAGCCTACAGAATATATCATTATTTCAGAGAAATAATCTCTCCCAGATTAAAAATCCACAGTTAATTTATCATTGGTGTTCAACAGTGTATTAATACTCATCTTTAAGACAATAAATGTAAGACTATTGAAGAAGGGGGTTATCCTAAAGAAATAAATATATACACTCTAAGAAAAACTACATCTCTGACAAAACGGCAGGATTTAAGTTTTAGGAATAGTACTTCATCACCTCTACTTTCATTCAGAATTCTTGAATGGTGTACATAAGATAAAGTGCAAGAGAGTTCACTTTTTTTATTTTTACTTACTTTGTAGGGAAACTTAAGTTTCCGGAGCTCAGACTCCAGCTTAGCTTTGTACAAATCACTACTTCTAACATAGCTCACACCAAGGTTTTCAACTACTTTGAGCACTTGGAAAAAAAAGAAAAAGTCCACATTAGAGACAACATATTGAAAAAAGTCTAACCATATCATGTCTCGGGAAATGCACAAACTGGGGTAAGGCCACAGAAATCGCTTTTAGCAGTATGGGGAGCAAAAGGGTAAGAAATACGGACGACAAAGTGTGGTCCATAAGTCCCGAGCAGCTCGCCCAACTCTGGGATCCATGGAGTCCAGAAGGAAAGGGAGACAGCTAACATTGACAGATCAGTCTCGGAACATCGGTTTCCACTGTGATGAAGAAAACCCTGGATTCAGTAGTTTTCAGGAGCTCAGGGGAACCCTTACTCCCGGCCACAATCGTTGTACTGTGAGACATAAGATACGTCACACCACCTAGAAAGTGAAACATGCTCATAAAAACTACCAGTATAAACCAAAACTACACAGTCCCGGCTGCTACATACTGAACAGTCGTTGAGAAATCACTCACAGCTCTCTGAAATACCTGAAGTAACATGTCTGCCTTTAGAGACGGTTCATTTCAGCACGAGCAGGCACCCAGTTCACATGAGCAACAGGCAAGGAGACCATCTAAGCCCGCCAAAAATACATACAGCCATGACAGAAAGAATCAAAAGTTGGGAGTGGGGTGCGGGGGGGTGGGGGAGGGGGGGGTTGGGGCCGCTACTCACGCTTCAGGCGGTCGATGGCCAGGCTCTCGAACTCCACCAGAGAGATGCTTTCAGTGGGCGGCTCCAGGTAGAACTGCAGGCTGTGGGGGTACAGCTCCCGGCGGTCCCCGGCCAGCCGCGCCTGCTTCAGCCTCGTCCGGCCGCTGGAGAACTCCATCGCCCCCGCCGCCGCGCCTGGGGGCGACACGCGCGCTCCGCCGCCAGGGAGGCGGCCCCGCCAGCACTGGCGGCGGGGGGGGG
>JAVJGI010000062.1:17638903-17665398 GCA_035590275.1 Ibycter americanus
GCACAGGCGGCACGGCAGGCACGGCGCCGGTCGGCGGCCTGGCTGCCCGGGGGGCCCAGTGGAGCCTGGCCCGTCGTACCCGTGTACCTCAACAGATTGTAGCGGATCTGTTTGTCCCATGGGTTTTCAGACAGCGCGGGATGTCTTTTTGTAACCAACTTTCTGTCAGTGTGTGGTTTTCGTGACTGAAGATCCTTACAAATAGTTGCCACCGCATGGAACAGACGCGCTTCCTCGGTTTCCCCCCAGCCTTTGGATTCCTGGGAGGCTCGCGGCTGGCTGGGTGGCGGTCGCTTCCACCATCTGCCTGCCTGCTGGCATTTTCCGTGTTCGGAATACTGAATGTTACCACAGGAAAGCAGTTCCCTGGGGGCCAAAGCAAAGCCTGTGGGTGGCAGCAGGCCGCGGCCAGCCCCTGTGGCCCACCACCCTTGGGGAGGGCCTGGCCACACAGCTGCCGTGCGTGAACCCCGTGTGGCCCAGGCACCCGTGACGCTGTCTCCAAAGGGTCTACCCAAGCTGTCCTCCCATGGCACTCAACGTCTGTCCTCAAGATTGGCACAACTGCTGTTTTTCACCAGTCATCTACAGTTGTCCCCTGCTCACCTTAGCGGCAGTGCTATCATCCGAATCTTATGCAACTCCAGGACCCAAAACCAAGGATCACAGTATCACCAAGTTTCATGATGCTGTTAAGCTGGTTTGAAAGTGAAACGTTCAGCACAGTCTTCAAACACTGAGGAACTTTTAATTCCATGATCCCGTAAACTCTGCACCATTCTACAGTTGTATAATTTTGTCATTTTTCCAAGATAACTGCAGGATTTGCCATTTTTGCCACTGGGTTGACCATTTTGCTGCGATAGAGGTTATGTTCTGTATTGTGTCCCTGCCTCAAAATGCCACTTAATTGCTAATTTTCCCCAACCAGAAAAGTTGGTTAATGATCTTGCAACAAATTCAGAGTGTAAAGGGATGGAAAATCGGAATTGACTACAGTTTATGTCCACAAAGTGAGGAAAGTCAGTAGTGTAGCCTGGCAAGTTCTTAAGAACAATGAAGCAATCATGGACCAAGACATATACTGGTCTCATGTTCATGGGCAACACCTAGGACATTGCTGAGTGATCTGATTGCAGCTTTAACAAACACCACCAGCCTTAAACTGCAGCTTGCCTCTGTATTAGCAGATTAAACATGGTGCTGAGTTCAACTGCTGTGGGATAACCCACTCCGGTTACCCTTCAAAACAAGGTGGTGGCCGCATCCAAATTACCTACAGAGAATACTCCTGTGCTTATGCTAATTTTCAACCTGTGAAGTGTGCTCTTTGCTCTGGGCCAAATGTCTGCCAAGGAACCATTTGAACAATTTAACAGGATAGAAAATCAAGTTTTACTCTCCAGGGCTGCTTTGTACTTTTCCAGGAAAAATCATGCTGTCAATATCTGTTTATATATTTATATTTTTGTAATATGTTTAACACAAAGCAACTTTTTTCGAGTAGCCAGTCTTATCCCTGCAGCTTTTTCCCTTCTCCACCTGACTGCTACATGAGTGGCTCAAGAGTAGGAGTGCATCTGCCAAAATCCACCCAGCAGTTGCAAGAAGGCAGAGCTTTTGCCTTTGACCAGCATGTTAATAATCCAAGAGATCTTATTGAGACTGGCCATGCACCATCCAGGGCAGGTTAAGGAGTAAGGTAAGACTTGCCACATTGGTTATGAGTGCTGTACCGGGACTGGACCAGAGGGGGAGGGATGTGACAATGCTGAGGAGTGCTCTGCAGAAACCAGCAATGCTTTTTACTTTAATTTAATTTCAATTAATGTTTTAGGGTTTAGCACAGAAGTAGTACGACACTTTTCAAAATCATGGTATGTGGTTTGCTGTCCATCACTGAACCGTGTCCTGCTGATTTTTAACAGGTTAACAGTTATGCCTACATCTGCTGTTGTCCTTTTTTGTTTTGTTTTGTTTTACTACTGGTTATTTTTCCTCTAAGGCTGAATACTGATCATCAGATTGTCTGTAATTAGATGAAGACCTACCCCGCTTACTTTTTTTATTTAACGGCTTATACTATCATTATTTCAGCTGAAATTAAGAAGCAAAATTAGCATCTATATTACTAGTCTCAAATAAATCTTACAATGCAAAACCTTAGAAGGGTTTGTCAGCCCTTTCATACAAAAATAATTTTATTGGGAAAAGAAAACAGACAAAGAAGTTAAAAGGTATCACCTTAGGGAAAAACTCCCCAAATTTCATAACCCAAACTTTCTTACTGATGCATTTATTGAAACCTATAAATGGTCATATTTCTCACAATAAACAATAGCATTTTGGTTACTTTTTTCTATGTATATTTGCATCACTTCCGTAGTAACATTACCAGTAGGGTCTGATTTTTAAAGTATTTTTTTAAGAGAATCATTGATGTTGCAACAACCCACCTCACAAATGTTTTACAACAACATCCATATGGTCAGCTGTCAAACTGTCCTCATCATCACATCCAAACACAGCCCAATTCAGCATACCCCAAACTGTTCTGCTACCTAATTAACAAAAAACCAAAGTCCTTATTTGCATTAAATATAAATGATTGCACAGTTTCTACTGCCACTTTTGTTATACTAACTAGCAGAGTGCCTGATGCTAATCTGTCAGAGCCTGGTTCTTCTCTACTTTAATAACTACAACTGCTAATAAAAGGGTAAATATGGTAATGCCAATATCTAGTCTCTTTTTCAACCTGCTCCATTCATCCATCATGTTTGGGATGTTTGGATCTCTGTGGATGGCAGGGATTAGCACAAAATGTCCCTTCTCTTCTTCCAGCTCCCTTTCAACTCTTACTGTTAATTTATCCACAATCTTATTCACTGCGTGTATCATCAGCCTGACTGAATTCTCATGTAATTCAGTCTTTGTATGTAATTGTCTTCGAAATTTGCTTCCTTGATGTTTTCACCTCTTAAAATAGTCTTCTGAAATATTCTTTCTAACTTTTGTTTATTCAAAATATTTATTTATAGATTTTTCCATCATTTAACTCAATCCCTTTACTGCTGTGGCTGTTTCAGAAGTCTTGACAGGTTTACACTTTTCTTGTAGTGTATTTGTGTCATTGCTAGACCAACTTCTCTTTGTACGTCTGTTTTGTAGTTCTCTGCTCATGCTTTTTATTACTTCTTTAAATGTTTGCCATCCATGTTTTACCAAGATTTTTTTTTCTGACCATGATGCACAGATACCTCTGTACTGACTATGAATAGCAGGGTAAATATTCTGAGCTGGCCTTTAAATTTCTGCAGGCTCTGAAGTGAGAAAGAGTGAATCGTGCAGTGAAGAGAGGTTCAGGGGGCTATTTTAGTTGGAATATGTTCTCAGTCTCTCAGTGTTAATTTATTTAAGTGGGGAGTGACAATGGTCACATCCCTTGTAAGTCTCTCTGGCTCCACTCATACAGGACGTTCAGATCCTAGATTTATTCCCCAAGTCCCCTGTCCAAGACTTTAGTACACAGGTGGAGGAAATCTATATACATATTCACAACCTTCTGAAATCTATCCTGACAGGCAGATCTGTCATCCACCTCTGCCTCTCACTGCATGCATCTTCTTCAGTATGTTTAGGCTGCTGTAGTGAATATGCTCACTGCATCCTTGTTATGTTATAGATCATATTTCCCTTAGCATTATTTTCAGGCTATATATCAAGGAAGAATCTGCCCTGTCCCTGTGCTAGGCTTCTCCAAATGGATGCCACTCTTGTACTCCATTACAAGATGTTCCACATGCTGGGGGAGGGGGGGAGCGGCAGGGGGCAGGTTGACCTGTTCTGGGGTTTTTTTTCTCTTGTTATTCTTCCTCTGATAACTTTTGAGCATTCTATCAATGTTAGAGAGAGGGCTTGAAGCATCAAAGATAAGAATTACTCACAATTTTGAGAAATTAGAGCCTGGGTAAAGGAAAGAGATTCAAATTTCTACCATGGGAAAGAAAAGCAGAACTCAGCCTCCTTTGTGTGTGGAGCAGCAGCAGCCAGCCAGTTAACACAAATAGCCTGCCCAGTCAGTGTAAATATTACTTGAGTTCAGCCACTGCTCCATCATCTCCAAACAGACAGACAGGGGAAGGATTGAACTATCGAGCATCAAGACTAAGAAAATAGAATTCTTCTGTAAACTTAATGTATTCTGCTGTATAAGGATCTCCTCCTTCTTTTCCCCAGTATGCCTGTATTTATTCTATTTAAATAGTGAGCTTCTAAAACATGCAAAGAAGCTTTTCAGTCTGTCTATCTGTATAGATACTGATGTTTTCTTTTCTTGGAAATTATTAACACTAAACTAATTTACGAGAAAAAAATGCTTTTGTTATATGTAACATTTAAGATTTGCTGCATTTTTAATACTCTCTTGAGATTAATCAAATTTCTACCTGTATAGCAGTAAAAAATGGCATCCTTTCTTGTCAAGTAATCTGTAGGTAATTGAAAGATTTCTTTCACCCCCGAAAGTATTGCTATCCAACATAAAACCTAGACATAGCTATGTATCTAGGATTTTTATTCTTTTTTTAATCATATAAAGAATTAATTGTCAGGATTCAGAATAAGGCAAAGAAGTTTTAAAATATTTTTTTACAAGGAAAATCTCTTATTATCTAAAAAATTTAAAATACTATTCTGTCTTCATTAAAAGAAATCCACTGCAGTTTAAGGATTTTCTTCAGCCTTTTTGGTATTTATTTAGGGCTATTGAATGATACAGACTTGCCCAGGCAGATTTCCTGGTTTTAGCTTATGACTTGATTGTGAAAAAATGTCCTGTTCAGTACTGACACACACTGAGTTTTCAAATACCCAGTCGCTGTGTAAAACAGTCCGCAAGATTCCAACCTAAACATAAGTGGCCAGCCACCTTCCAATTGCTAATAAATCTCTGGTTTAGACTTAGTGCACTTCCACCATTACAAGTGAAAACCCAAAATAAACGTCAGGGTGGGATCTGGGCCGCCTAATCTAGCCGCTAAACCTGCACCTACCTTTTAAGCTCTTCTTTTAGAGGGAACAGTTTCCCATGGAATACTTGGAAAGAGGTATGTATCCTGCTGGCCTCCAAAAGGACATCCAACCTGCCTAAATTTAGTTGTCTGGGTAGCTGATTTATTTTCCATTTGTTTACCTCAAGTTTGTTTGTTTGGGTGGGGTTTTTTTGTTTGTTTGTTTTCTGGGTTTGGGTTTTGTGGTCTTTTTCAAATGTAAGTGATGTGCAGGAGTGGATACTTAATTATTTTTGCAAGTTAGAGAAAAAGAGTCTTCCTTGTATGTAATACTAGGTCCTGTTCCCAGTTATAAGCTGATACCAGTATAAGGAATTAGAGGTAACTCCTACATTCCTTATGCAAGTAAAATTCCAAATTAACTGGAAGTTCCTGAGCAAGACATCTGAGACGAAGGTGATTAACGTACTAGCTAATTTCTGAGCCACCTTCCTACTAGAAACTAAATATATTACTTTGTCTTATTTCTTAATATTTTGTCTTTATATTACTTTTGCCTTGTTCTAGCATTTCCTTTGGCTGAAGCTTTGTGGAAGTTGAGCTAAAGAAGGAACACCGACTAGTTTATCAAAAAGTAATGGCAAAAAGTTCTCTCCCCATTAAGTCTTGTCTAAAATTGCACTGATTTCACTGGAAGCAGAATGTAGCCTCAGAATGTAAAACCCCAACCCCATCCTCCAGCACCGTGGACATCTGTTCCTACTCTCACTCCTTAAAATTCAGGGCTTGCTGATAAAACTGTTGATTTATTTTCAGACTACAGAGCTATGATAACTATTGGCACCAATGTCTTGCAATCTTTCTTCAGTTCACCTACGTGAAGATGTAGAAAATCTGGTACACACATTATTGTTTTGAAAACTACATGGCACCTTTGCATAATAAATTTCAGAAACCGAGATTCATCCAATTAGTTTTTAAATAACCATTAAAATTGCCTACAGTGTAGACACACTAAGAAAAGATTACTATGTTTATACTTCCAGTTAGGAAACCAAGTTTATCTGTTGCACAGCTATTAACATATTGCTTTCAAAACCACAAGGTTATTAGATATAAAGACCTAACATCTTTATAACAAATCTGGTAACAAATGGCAAGGGTGGATCACAATGAATCTAAATGAATCCAGCTAGTATACCTCACTACCATATTTTAGGGGATATAGATGCATTGCAAAAAAAAGCAGCAGATTTTTTTCCCCTAGCATATAGGGTGCCAAATGCTTTCAGAAGTGACTGTGTTCTCTTTATACATATTTAGTTTTTATGGAACCATTATTTATACAGGTATTGCATGGTATTACACATTTCAGTGCCTGCAGTTTTGCCTTCACAGTGCATTGTATACAGTTAAATATAGATACAAATGATGGTAGATATGTAACTATATACTGAGTGTTGAGTACATATAGAGGTGTTGAGTGCCTCACCAATGTATGATGAATATGATGATCTCTGAAATAATTTGATACTCCATACTAGTGGAAGAAAATTCTTCTAGACCAGACTTTAGACGAAAGTAGACTTTGAAAGTAGAATGAAGCAAAGATCAGTAAAGCAGGTACAACAGTTACAATGGCAGTCATCACAGCTAAAAATCACTGCTGGCATTTCTCCTTGCTCTTCTTGCTGTTCTCTAGCAACCTGGATACTCTCCTGACTCCTCCCTCTCTCGATTGCATAGTACAGACTGTGCACACTCATCTGCCTTCACCTTGTGATGAAAGCTACCAAGTAATGGGCACCTACAGGCAGATCCTAGAGGGCAGGGAAATAAAATGAGCATACTTTAGCTGCAGCAAAATGGTCAGTTGTGGAGCAAAAATACTGGATTTTCCATTTCAGAGAGTCAGTCAAGTCTTGTTTTACAATAACAGGAAATGCACATGTGTTAGAGCTGCTGTAGTTTAAAATCACCTACTATTTCAGAGAACTTTTCAGCAGTTATGAAGGCTGGATGTCTCAAGTCAATGCAGGACATGTTTTCCTACAAAGTCCGCCCTGGGGGGTTACAGAGCACAAACTGCTCTCAGACTGGTTTAGTTTGTGTGCTTTAGTTTGAACTGTTTGTTGTATTCCAACAATACCAGATCTGTTTGGTATTTTATTGATTAAGAAAATTTTCTGCCTTTTCTTTGTACCCTGTACTGGCTCTCTACTGAATGCAAAGTCTTTCTCTTACTCTTGAGGACAAACAAATTTCCATGGCCAAAGGGTCACCTAAGATTAAGGTCAATAATTATCTCCCTCAGGAATAAAGCATCTTTCTAACAATGTAAAAGATGACAGGGGCTTGAGGAGGCCGTTTTCCATGCTTTCACTTCAAGTGCAAGAATTTCTTTGTCTTCCTTTCTTTATCATAAATACAAGTTGTTAAATAAACAGAAGAGCATTTAAAAATAAAACAATAACACACAGCAGCAAAGCACTAAACTTCACATACAGTTCTCCCTCTGGTAAGAGTATGAGAGAAAGAACCAACCATTTGGGACAAATTCATAATATTGCATGTATTCCTAGAAGTTGTCCACACAGTAGAGAGATGAGGCTAGTACAAAAACTTAAATAGTACAAACCCTATACAGTGTACAAAGAGGTACTACATAACAATAATATATTGGTTAGTAGAAAAAAATAAATATACCAGAAGAGTAATAAAATAAAAACTACATTTGGTTTTATTTAAAAGTCCAGTTAGTTGAAGATTTGATGGAACGAGAAGGACAATAAGAAAATCAGGTAATTGGAAATGAGCTCTTCTGTGACAGTAACTCACAATTAGGATTTAAAAGTCCACTGTTATCATCTCTCAGGCACCTCTTGTATGGAGGTGAACAGAGAATTTCCTACAACAAAGCACAGTTTTATGGCAGTGGCAGAGCTGCCAGTATCCCTATGGTGGCAAGTGGTGAGCGGGCAGCACAGCCTCAGTGTTACACACATCCCACGCTGACTGATCGCATGGGCTTTCAGGAGGGACCAGGTGATACTCTTACGGAACAGAGCCAAGAGTGGTCATTTATTTACAGGCCTGGGAACATCTTGGTTTTGCTTTGTATGCCCACAGCAGCCTGCACATTCTATACAGGGCACTGACAAAGCCAAAGCTGTAGGAGGGGAGTACACCGCAGGCAGTCTCAAAAAGAGAGGAACAGTCCCAGGTGTCCTCAGAAGTATACTGGTTAGGCTGCCATCCCTACCTCCTCAGTCTCTTCATCTGCCATCCCAGCTGACTTACATCTCAGTCCACTCTGACAGTTTCAGGGCCCCAGAAACCTGTGATGCTTATTTTTCCCATTCCCCCACTATTTCCTTTCCCCACTCTGTCTCCTGCGTAGGCAGTAGTTGTGTTACTGCCTGCACAGATTCCCCAGCTCCAAATATGTGGCCATCCCTCACTTGTAGGCAGCAATAATTCAGTAGTTGGAGTAATAGCAGCAACTCCATCCCCAACCAGCCTGGTGTCCTGGATAATGCCACCATAGCTCACTTCTTCCTCTCACTGGCAGCTATTTCTTCCCACACATCTTTTCACCAGCATCAGACCTACTAACCTGCTTATTCTGCATCTCCAGGCACTCCCTGTCCAGCAGTTACAGCTGAAGTGATCTACACCCTGTTCTTCATCCTGTCTCCATCTCACCCTTGCCATCCAAGGAGTTCAGACTGTCCAGGAAAGAGGAGCAGAGCTCCCAGCTCTCTGCCTCTCCAAATGTAGGCATAGGTCAAGTAGGCAGAAGCAGCACAGCTGCACCTTCCTGGTGCAGTCTCCTGACAGGACTGAAATCAAAGGCACACCTCAGACAAAGAGCTTTTCTGAAAATTCAGTGATGTGATGTATAAAAGAAGACAAGGGAAGTTGTAGAGGAACTGTAGAGGGTTAATTAACATTGATTATATACAGTTGTGGGCTTGCTTCAGGGGTGGTGGGTTGGCTGATGTGGATAATGTACAGCTGTGGCTTGTTCAGGCTAAATAGCACTGAGGGGCCCAGGAGAGAGGGGCACTGGTGGAAGAGGAGCACTGGGTGAAGAGAGGCAGCAGATGAAGAAGAACCCAGGGATGTAGGACAGATGAGGAGAGGCCCTGGGAGAAGCTGAGAGAAGAAGGGGCCCTGAATGAAGAGAGGCTGCCTAGAGGAGAAGCCAGAAACCCAGATACAGCAGAGGCAAGAAGCAGGGTAGACTGGCCTGAAGAGGATGAAGAAACAGCATGGACAGTAGATGAACTTTTGGAGGCTTGTGTGGGAAGGCCTTGTTGCAGCTGGCTAGTTTTGCAGTGCTGCAACAGGAGGTAACAACATTTTAGATAATTACAGATGTATTTGCTCTTAGAGATTATTGGCTTCAGAGCCAAAAGACTAGCATAACTTCCCATTTCATTTATCCTTGTTCGTGGTGTTTTACTTCTGTGACTTTTATTGAGCATTTTCCTAAAAGCCTGGCATAAAAATACCTGCATTCATTAATAAGGTTCCTGTCTCCTTCAGTAAACTAAAGTTGTGCTCGTTAACTTTTTTTTTAAGGTTGCTATGATAGACTCTTTAAAGTTCATGTGTAATAGCCTGAATGTAGACGAGTTTTCAGTGGCAGCCAAAGAAAATGTCAGAAACTCATTCTCCCTGACATTTTTGAACTTTGAAAAGACTAAAAAAAAATGCCTGGCTGAGCTTTTGTAAAACCAACCAAATTTTTATATGCATTTGTTTTCGGTATTGTGATTCTCTACCAGCCGGTTTGTCAGCCACATACTTACTTCAGGATATTATCCTTCCTGTGCTGTGTAGGTCAAAGAAGTCAGTTGGCTAGAATCTTTGGATATCTGTAAAAACTCCTTAAAAAATGAGGTAGCTCTGGAAATTCAACAGTACCTTTTCTATATTGTTTTTGTGGTTGACAGATCATTTTCCATCAGTGTCAATTTTCTATTTTAAGTTGTGGTCTACTGATGATGGGCTGATTGTAAGGTGCTTGCTGGTGGTCTACAGAAAGATAATGGTTACACAATTAGTAAAAGTAGAATATGCTTTATGATTTACTTTTTCTGCTTGGTTTTTTAATAGATTTTAGATCCAAAAGGAAATATATTTAAACTGCCTACATACGACAGGCCATAGAATTTCATCCACTGTATGGATCTGTACAACTAACATTAGTCTAGGATACCTGACTTAGGAAAGAGTGGATCTCAGGATCTTTCAGTTAAACTCAAACCCAAATTATCTGGAGTAAACTTGAAGGGAGATCTGGTTGTGCCAAAACTTAGTAAAGCCCACACGCTGAGCTCACAAGAACATGGAACATACTACATACCTGAAATTTGCGGCTAGATGTTGCAAACAGTCCTTCAGATCAATAATTATTTACTTACATATAACAGCAAGACTGGGGCTGGTAGAAACCACTGGTTATTGTCTTATAGTTATCAAAACAGAGAGGGTTTTTTGCTATAGTTTGGCTGTAGTGTCTTACAACATCAAATTTTGTTGTCTTGTTGCTTTTAACTAAGGGTAGCCTGCTTAAGTATAAATCACCTTCCTGTCTTGCTTTCAACTGAAATACAGAAGACTTACAGAGGGTGGTCTGGTAAACACAGATGCAGAATATTTCACTGTGATCTGTACAAAGAAGTTCTAAAGTTGTTTGTTATTTTTTCCAGTTGTTTTTTTACCTTTATTGGTGCTAGTTAGTTCAAAATTTCTTCTCTTATTTTCCTCCTTATGGGCGTGGACATAGATTTAGTTTTTATGTCTACATTGACATGATCTCAGCCTGACAGTACGTTATGGGAAGCTGCAAGATTTATTGGCAGAGGCGAGCCTGTTGGAAAAAAGGCTGGATAGTGGTAATTGGAGAATGAGTCAGTGTCTGGAGTCCAGCTGTGCTTGCTACGCAAGCCTGACTAGAGCTGAGTTACTCATATTTCTTCAACTATCTGAGACTGGCTTCTTTGAAAGAAAGGAATAGGCTTTATGTATGCTGGATACATTTTTAGCTGAAAACATTTGTATAAAGGTAGCAAATAATCTTTCTTCTTTATTGTTGTTAGTATTGCAGTAGAGCGTAGGAGCCATGCTTTTGGAGAAACAATTCATTATACATGCACAAACCAGCATGTCTGAAAGATGTTGTGGCATCAAGATCTCAAAATGCACAAATAATAGTTTGGTATGCAATAAGTTCTGTGACTATTATTGTAAAAACATCTACATCCTGACCTTGGGAGGCAAAGCATTGCTATTTCTTATTGCATGCATTTATAGTGGTAGAAGCCTAAGTAGCACAGCATCGGTTCCTGGTTGGTATTATTTTAACGAGCAAGTTGTATTATGATGCTTTCTTCATCAACATCCTAAAAAGTGAAGTTTTAACCTTTGAACAACACATTCTTTTAAGAAAAAGGGCATTTAAATGTCTTTAGATAATATTGTCAAATTAAATACTGAATTTGAAGGATATTTTATAAAAATAAGGTCTTACAAATCCGTCATTTTAATTTTTTTTGCTGTACCAATAAAAACAGTTACTTCTAAGTGAAACATTCCTCACAGATTGCAGCAAGAACGTCAAAGTGTTACAGTGGATATATATTACCTAGTTTTATTGTCAAGGCTGAAAGAAAATCAAAGAACAAATTAATTGTGAATCATTTACACTTTTCCATTTCTTTGCATTTTAATAATTCCTGTAAGTTTAGAAACTTAATTAAGGAATCTTCTTTTTTTACATAGAAAATCAATGAAAACATTTTAAACAAAATAGTACAGACAAGCTATACAATTTTGGACTTCAGACACAGAGGCTGGGATGATAAGAGCAGTACTACATGAGCCACAAAAAAAGTTAGGATTAAAATTTATGAAAAAATTGATCAAGCACTGGGAGTCTCATTTCATACAGAAAAAGCCTTTGGCAGTCAGCTGGAAGAACATTTTGAGGCAACACATATTCAGGCTGAAATTTTGCTGGTGATATCTAAAACCATTTCAGCTCATTAGAGTGTGACATGGTTGCTTGGTTTCTTGTCTCAGTTTTTGGCTTATTCATTGTAATTATAATTGTAGATAAGCAGACCAAAAGTTCAGGAGAGCAAACCTAACAAGATAGTGTATCTTCTATTTGTTACAGAGGTTTATAACACTATTTCTGGAATTTTAGATCCCCTTGAGAATTTAAATAAACTAAAAACAGAAGGGAAAAGATAACAAGCCATGTTATCCATTCCTCTTGTCCCCATTACTCCACGCAGAAGTTTCAAAACTATTAATTCCAGCTTTGTGTAGCTATAAAGCTGGCAGTGCCTGCTGTGGTGTAGAAAGCTGGACTTCTGAGTAGCTTTGTTCCAGCTGGGAATGGAAGAGTGACCCACACAGGCTGTGGGAACAGGTCATTGAATAAAGATGATCCCTCTGAAGTATCTGGGACCTAGTGTAAATCCTGAACTCTGTATGGCATTAGAAGTACAGCACTTATTCTATGATTAGAAGAACACATACAATTTGGATTTTATGGGTTACTACCTTTTCTTTCCCCTAGCATGCCTACAACCCTCTGCTCCATTTCACGCATAACCTCACCCTCTTCCCCATTCTTGTTTCCTAGGTCCTTCTTTTCTTCCTCGCTGCCAGAAGAAGATAATACATGTGCTGAGCATAGCCTGGACACTGATTAGTTAAGTGGTGGCTATCAAGTAACACATGACTTCTGCTGTCTTGCCTTGGGTGAGCTCACTCATTTATCTAGGACTCTTTGTCTACTTAGTTGCCAATTTTCAAACAACATGTTGAATGTTTACCATCTTTGAGATGTTTAGCTATGTATACTATTCTATTTCACTGTGGAGGTGACTGAGCATTGGCGCAGGTTGCCCAGGAAAGTTGTGGAGTCTCCATTATATGAGGTATTAAAAATCCAGCTGGACATGGTCCTGGGTAACCGGCTTTAGGTGGCCCTGCTTGAGCAGAGAGTTGGACCAGATGACCTCCAGAAGTCCCTTCCAGCCTCAGCCATTCTATGATTCTGTAATCAATGGGGGCAGTAAGCAGACCCACAGAACAATTTTGAATGTTACTGGATAGTCTTTCCCTATATATCTGTCTTTCTGCCTTTTTCTGATACCTGTACAAAGAGTTTCCAGTTTAGGTGTCCATGTTTATGGGCAGGAGGGGATGAATCTGGGCCAAGGGCTGAAGAACACACATATCAGACAGCTCCTCAGAGGCAGAGTCCCTGCTCAGCTTCCACTGAGCTCCTGATGAGTTAATGGTGTTTATCAGCCCACTGAATAAAGGTTGGTTGGTTGTTTTTTTCTGACAGAATTTAAGCTTCTGCATAATGGCAGCTAAAACATAGCCTGTCAGATTGTCAAAATTATGGTCTTTATTTCTCTAGAGTATGCCAGAGAAGAAAATCCTCAAGTAAATGATTGAAGATTTTGTTACAATCCTCATAATATTTAAATAAAGCAAAAGCTCTCTGTCTCACATATGCTTCATTTTTACCAGGCCTCAGTTTACATAAACATTAGGAAGACTATAACAAAATCTTCATTCTGTGACACTACGAAACATAACAAAAAAGGATTTTCCAATGAAAAAACTTTATTAGCATGTTTGTAATACCTTTTTGCATTTCTGTAATCTTTTTGTATTTTCTTTTTTTTTAATGTGGTCTTTTCCCAACTGATAATTACATAATAATGACAGTCTGAATCTACTTTACCTAAATATGTAAATTCTGTTTTAAACCTTTTGTCAGGAGCAAGAGTCAATATTAGAAAAGAGATCTTCAGATTCCATGTTTTCCGTTCTGCTTTGTGACACTGAAAACCAAGATTTCCTAACCAATTTGAACCTCCAAGTTAAGCTTACCTACACCACCTTCCTGCAGAATAATGCCTTTTTTGTTTTAATCTATCATATATATGCAACTCATGGATTTCTTTCTTTACAAGCATGCCACAACCTGCCTTAACTTCGTTAAACTATTTCTAATGCATTTACTCGTCTTTAAAGTGATGTAATTATTTTGTTTCAGTTGTCAAAAATTCTTCTTTATGTATAATCATTGTGAAGAGACAGTCAATACTGTTAATGAGTGTGTTTAGTGGGTGGTGTCTAAGTGCCAAGCAAGAATACGCACTCTGGAAGCACAAGGGCATTACCAAGGAAGACTGATATTTACCTGAAGGTATCAAGTATCAGTAAATAGGCATGAAAATAAGCAGCACAAAAATTATTTTGATTGCAAGATAAAATAGCAAAGTTCTAAGTCTAAAGTAGCCACCAAAAATAATCTTTTCAATTTTCTACACATGAAATTTCAAGATAATCGATTCTTTTTATGCCACAGCTTCTCCCCACACAACATGTAGATGCAATATTTCCTTTCATCTCTTTTATTCTCTTTTTAAAAGACTTACTATTGCCATTGGCTATAAAAACCAGCCAGATGAAGTCCCTCATTATATGTCTCTTAATTAAGCTAGTGAGAACATTTAATAGAGTCATTTTTCAATTTTCTTCTGCCACTCTACAGTAAAAATGCACTCCCCAGTCTCCTTTTAAAAGCCTCATATAATAAGAAAGAGATATATTGAGCCCTTGACCCTTACCATTTGGCTAGTACCTTTTACTTTTATTCTTCCTTTGGGGGTGTGGACATATTCAGTATAACATTGTTAGAGTTGCCTGTTTAAAAGGATTTTCCTGAAGAACATTTTACTGATTTTTGGGAAGATTTTATATATGGAGCTTAACATGTTGTTGCTTTTATTACTGAAGACTGTATTGCAGCAAAGCTCTAAAAGCAAACCTGAAAATAGGTTAGTTATCCCAACTGTTCAGACTCCTCATGTGATGAATGCCGTGTCAGAAGAAAGGGGGTTAGCATAACAGTAGGGTCTCAAGATACAACTTGGGCTCAAAGAACAGGTTCTTTCAATTTTCTGACAGCAGAATTTACAAAGGTGATTTTGTTAATCGTGGAGATAAGCAACATCATCTGGGTGCTGTGTTCCTGTGGACTTAGGAGAAGTTAGGAAGCTCAGTGTATCCCCAAATGAACAGTACTGCTAAGAAGTAGACATGGAATTTGGAGCTGGTGATACCCTCATGTAGAAACCCTAATGTTTTCAAGATAAAGAAATAACCATATAGTTATGCTTGGTTTAAATACAATTCCTAACCCAACTGATACCAGAGGAGGGATTATTTTTTTCAGCCCAAATTATTTTGACATGTCAGTCAGTGATGGATTTCCACATATTAGTTAGTTACAGCTTCCTCTGAAGCTATGGTCTGCTCATTTAGTAGAAGTTCAACAACTCGCCATGCCACTAGGAAGTTGTGACCTGTATTCATTTCAGTAGAGCTGCTGGCAGAGAAAGTCAATCCCTCTGCTGACAGGAGCTATAGACAACCTACTTGTGTAAGGCAAGCTGCAGTGCCCTACCAGGTTACCGTGCCTCACAGTGAAAAGCTATGCAGTAATTTCCTTCTCTTTTCAGTGACATTTACAGTTGACATCAATTTTACCAATGTATATTTTCCATTGAAAGGTTAAGTTATGTAGCTGACTCCGACAGGCATTTTGGGAAAATAACTTGTGAGCTTTCCTGAGATTTGTATTAATCTGGCAATGCACAACATCTGAAATGAATACTGAGGTAAGACCTCTAACCCTGTCTCAGCTGTAACCGGCCATACAATATAAGCAATGTGTGAACGTGAGAGAAAACAGGAAAAGTAAGTCTTTGAGCTGATGTTCAGGAGTGACTTACGGTTTCCTGGGTTTCAGGCATTTTTTTCCCTCCACTGTGATATCTGATTTCTTGGACTGGTATTTCCAAAAGCAAGGAGAGCAGGGCAGGTCCAGTGACAGTAACCGGCGTCGGTCACAGCCCAAGCAAAGCCCCAGTGACTTGGCAGGTCTGAGCTCAAGTCAGCAGGTCAGGATCAGGGCCAGGCAGAGCCATACCTCCAACGTGGCTCTGGTGAGAATCAAGGTTGAGGGTCTGAGCTTAAACGCAGCTCCCAGACAAAGAAGAGATCCCTGAGAGAAGCACCTCACAGCTCTCTGAGTTCCCAGCAGCCTGATCCCAGCTTACACAGGTGCCCTGTACCAGAGCTGGCCTCCAGCTCAGGCAGCGAGCCCTTGTGGGGGGGGGGGGCAGAGACTGCAGAGCCTGGGGGTGCACACAGGGGTCCTGCTGCAAGATTTCTCTTGGACCTCCATTTTCCATCTTCTTTCTCTGCCCAAGCCTATGATCGAGGTCAGAAAACAAACTTCATGGTTTGCCTAATCTTATATATGATATGATCCAGAGGTAGGCAGAGAGTAACGCTCCTCAGTCAGGATTTGCAGCAGCTAGCACAGTGAGATGAGTGAACAAGGCAAACACAAATGCCAAAGAAGAGGTGTACCTAAAACAATTTCTCCTGTGTTGCTCTGTTTTAATGGCTTCAGACACCAAAACTAATTCCCATTTTAAAATGTCTTCATTTACTCAGGATTCAGAAAAACAGTCACCTTTGGAGAAGGTCTTTCATATAAAGACCAAATTTTTGACCTTGGGAAACCCTGGGTTCCAGTCATATTGCAGCTGGACGGGGTCTGAACTCACAACATCTAAGTCTCTTAACATGTTTATGAGGGGTTTTATATACCCTTTCGAATATCCACTACAAAGAAGGGGACAGGAAGGAAGCAGACAAAAAAGAGATATCTCCACAGTGACATGCCTATTTCATAGCATAGACCTTGTCTTCTAATTACCTACCTACCTATACATTTTCTTTCATTTCTGAGGTGATGTGTGTCCTTGGAGGGCTGTAAAATTATTTCAAAGACTATAAAGCAGCAGTGGATTCACTGCCACCAAACTAGGCTGCAGCTAAAACGCAGACATTTGGACTGGCTAGGCTCCATAGGAAACAATGGCTTCTGTCCTGTTTTCATTGCAATCTGACAGACACATACTGTTGTTGCCGCAGGGCAGTGGGTACAGCATTCCGGATATCGCCCTTCTTTTCCTAAGCCTAGCTGAGGAATCTCCAAAATGGAAGACAATATGATCCCGCAAGTAGGTGCTGGCTCCCTCACCCAAAACCTCTGTTGGATAATAGACTGGGCTGGGATGCAGCTGTGACCTGGCTATTATCCAGTGGAAGACATAAAGGGTACTGTCCCATCTGAAATAGCACCAGCTACAATCAGTGTTTTGGGTGAAGATGAAGTCTGTGATGCCAAACTCTACCCATCTGCCCTAGCTTGTAGTTGATGGTCCTCAACTAGCCCTGCAAAGCTGGAACTTTGCCAGCATCACTGGCAGCAGGCACAGCAAGGGCAAATTAGAAGCCAAGGGGCAGTGATGGGCATGGCCCCTTATGAGTATGGGGATACAGTCAGAAGGCATACGCCAATCAGGTGATAAAGAAGGTTTGCTAAAAACCTGTATAGTACAAGGGTGAAAAGGGTGAAGACTTAAGCCTGTCATATCACAGGCCCCTCTTGCCATCATGTTATGTAATTTATCTGCCCCCAAGGACAGTGAGATAAGAACAGTATGCACTATTCACCCTAGGAGTCATCATCTGGTGAGCTTCCAACCTCACACAAAGCATGAGGAAGCATCTTGGCAGTTCTTTATGCTTACTTGCCCAGTGCTTAGAGTTATAATTTGAAAAACTGAAATCTAGTTCACATTCCTCTTCTGCCTGATTGAACTCAAATCTTTCATCCCTCCGGTGTGTCCTTCCAGCGTGTTGGTAAAAACATAATTCATGTTAATTGAGCAGAGAGAGAAGGTTTGACCAAATGACATTTTACCTCAATTAATGCATTCCCACAGCAAATTATTTCCTTATGAAAAATCATTTTTTATGAAACAGGTACACCAACTTGAATACACATAAATTTCCCTCCAAACTCATCATGTTGTATAGTCCTAAACACACACACACAAAAAAAATTTAACAGATCTACAGTTACTTGATGGCAAATGTACAAAACCACAGCATAATGGAGAAGGCATAAAAGACAGGTCAGCTACCGGGACATAGGAATCAACTTTTTCATCAAATAACTTGTATTTGCTGCTCTTTTCAGCAGTTATTTAAAACAAGCCTATAGCATTTTAAGGTATAATATACAGTATGTTGAGAACAACAGAAATAACTATGTAGGCATAGAAAGACTCATAACCACTCTCAGGACTATATATTTATTAATGTATTAATAATTTATTAATTTTCTATTACTATCTCACTCCACAGGGAATAAGCAAATTTTGGCTATTGTTGACTAAAACATATCTCAGAAAGCAAGCTGTTTTATTACTTTTATAGTACAATTAACAACTTCGCATATTTTTGCATTTTGTCAGTTGTTACAATCAGAACTTTTAGTCCCAAATAAAGTAGTGTTAATTAATTGGAGGCTTAGTAAATACATACCCCAACTGTCTGGCAAAGCTTTCAATAAAATTACAGGCAGCCAAGATACGCTTTCTCACTCTGTTCCTTCTGCTCTGCTCCCCAGACTTATCTGTGCCTCAGTTTTCCAGGCAGATTATCAACAACACAAGTTCCCCTGTGGCTGCTGAGTCCCTGCTCCCGTGCCTCCAACAAGGGAACATAATCCAGAGATGCCACTTCATCCTCACCTGACATTAAAGCCTCAGAAGTAACACTGCATGGGGTGTGCTTTGGTCAGGCCATACAGTCTGGGTGAAGAACCATTTAATTGTGACTTGAAGTTGTTGTCCCCCCAGGAATTAACACACTTCAGCTTCAGGCTCCACTGTTTAAACCGTAAGAGTTTAAGGGAGCTTCAGAAAAAATTACATCTTTGTTAAAGCACGCTGAGGCAGAGCCTAGAAGAGACTTTTGTACTGTCTGCCACAACTGAAGTTGAAGGAAGGAGGAAGGGTACTGTAGCCTTGTATAAAAATACCAACAGTTTATTTTAACATTGTTTTTTACTGAGTGAAGTCAAAACATTTGGTACTTATTATCTGTACACTTAATCAAATACAAGGTTTTGTTTCATTTGCAGCAGATTTACTCAGTTTAATTCAGTGTGGATTAAAGTAAAATTATATAGCTTTCATAGCAAATTGACCTATAATTGTTGCACCAGTTTTCTTGACAATTCTGCCTGAGAGTCCTGATTGCTCTAAGGCAAAACACCCTGTTTCAGTCTTGTAGTGTCCTTTTTGGCATTTTCATTTATATTTAACAGTTTTCTTTGTGTTTATGTAAAGAAAAGGACAATAAATGGAGTTCTTTTTTTTTTAAACAGATACATAAGTATCTAAAAATCAATCTAAACTCAGTCCTGACATACCTCAGGAAACAACTAAAGTCCCATATTACCAAAACCATTACATGAGTGCAGACAATTTCTCTGGCTTAACCATGGGGCAAAGAATCTAAGTAGAGCATTTTCATCTCTGCCACAACCATCCTATTTGATATGTAAAACATTTTCATCTATAAACTTGCATATCAGGACACGTTAATCTCACAGTGCTGTTAAGTTTAAGATGTAACTGCAGATGGGATACTTTATTAGATACTACTGCCATATGATCTACCAGTGGCTGGTCACAGCGTTACGAATATCTTACAGGTCTCCTTTAACTGCAAATATCAAATGGGTAACATGTTAATAATTGTATACTTTCATTTTATGTTCTGCTAAAGATAACTGTATGTCTACATAAATATATAAAGTTAATTATCTAAAAATACCTACAGATTTGCACTAGTCTCAAAATAGTTATCCACAGTCTCTTTGTTACAGAGTTCAGCACGCACTTTTCTGTAGATTTTGAGTACAAGACACATGGTATTTCACAGTAGAAACCAGATGAGATATCACATAGACAAATTTGTAACATATGATAAATACAAGTCTCTTCCTGAGTGTGGTAGATCATAGCAACAATTTTCCCAAATACTTTTGCTATTTTGTAGTAGTGCAGTATTTCAAAGCTTTATTCAGTGATTATCAGTGTCTTGATTTCAGAAATGTATGTCCTGAAACAAATTTATTTATGATAATCTCAAACAATTAGCCTGTTTCATGGTATTTTTTGTCTGAAATGGGCTAAACTTCACAGACTGAACTGGAATAACAGCACATAATGTGGCAGTTCATATTTAAAGTGCTTTCTAGCAACAAGCATCTGCAAAGACACCTGTCAGCATGCAAAATTTGTAATGTGGAGAACTAATGCTTCCAAAAATAAGGATATAAAGATGCTGAGTACTCAATACAGTAAATTAACACCTTCTATCTAATGGAGCAAGTTTAAAATAAGGTTACATCAGTCTCACATAAGATGTTAACTTACTTCAAAAATAGTTTGCACACATATGACTCATTATGCACAAAGCTGATTTTTTCCACTTCTGCTAATGTGGCAATTATGAATGACTCCAGTCCCTGAAAAATTTCTCAAATAATAAAAACCTGGCAACCAGGCAAATACATTACATGCCTAGCTACAGGGATCCACATGTGTATGTTTTTTTTCTCTAATTCCTGCCACTGCAAGTTTCAAATGCTATTACACTGGTAAGTACATCTTATTAACTGTCAAGACTGGGCCACAAAATAGATAAGGTCACACAAGGTATTTATCAAATCATCTATTTCCTACAAAGCCTTCAGTGACTCAAAAGAGAACTTGAAAAATGTAGGGGTAAACTAAATGTTGATGAATGACAATGTATCTGTGAAGAAAAGCAGCAAATTACTATCTCTGTAAAACCCATAATTGCCTCTGAGGATGACCTCACTTAACTATAACTTATTGTATTCTGGTGATTCCAGTTCTTGAATGGCATTAGTTTATAATTTTGCACTTCATAGGAACACTTTCCTCTAATTTCACATAGGGATTAAAATACAGCTCTGCAGAAAGTCTGAACAGCACTTACAAATGAGAGTGGTAGCAAGAAAAACTCTTCACAGCTTAGGTCTCTGAGTAGCTTTGTTTTAATTAATTGTATGTATTTTCCTAACAAGTTCTCCAGACTAAAGGAATGGAAGTGTCTGCTTTCCTCTGGCCTTCTTAGACCTTTTGACATTATCCTGTTGAACAGCAAGCTAATTTCCTCACAGTGAGATTGCTGCCAATATTTCAATTTTTTCTTCTATTAGACATTTCACAGTTTTAAGAAAACAGCTAATTGGAACCTTTTTAATTTCACAGGATTATTGTCACCTTCCTTGTATCTCGTTTCTATTCTAGCTGCGTAATTCTTCCCAGAAATGCTGTCAAAACGTTTATTCACAAAACAAAAGTAAAAAAATGCATTTTCACAAGCTATTCAGTCAACATATGCACAGGTACTGTAAGGTACATATATATATGTATGCATGTAAGTACATATACAGGTAATAAGTTTTGTAGGCTACTCAGATTCTTCAGCTGCACTTATTTTGAGGCAAGCTGTAAATCCTCAGTATATCTAAAACTCATATAGCCTCCGTTACATGGTTTTAGATGAACTCAGGTGCCTAAATGTAACACTGTGAACCTGAAACTTATTTCCATCACTCCAAATTCTGGAAATTCAGACATAATGCTCCAATCAACAACATTCCCTGAAAATAAAGTAAAAATAAGCCAACAGTTTGCTTGACTATACTAAGCACTGTGTTCTCCAAAATGCTTCAGAAGGGTCTGTATATCCTGCCAAATAAAGGAATGAATTACTAATAAAAAAATTTGACTGTCTAAGCCTTCTGATCATTACTAAGACAGTTCCCTTCAGCTACCTTCAGCAGCAAATTTTAATCAGAAGAGTATTTGGTTTGTTTTCTTATCCCCAAGTAATTCCTACTTCTAGTACTCTTGATTTTGCCCCCTGGTCATTGGAATTTTGATTTGGAGATCCATCACATGAAAGATTGATAAGCAGTATTCAGAGCTTGCTTTTCGAGGGGAATATGGTACTGACACCACAGCAAATATTTAAGCTCTTTATTGCTGATTTTGACTCAGTTCCTCCCTCCTTTGCTAGGTATGTCTTTGTACCTTTGTTGTCTGTCAACTGTTACATAAGCATTTTCTGCGTTACCAGGAAATACTTTCAAATAATTACCCAATTAAGGTTAATATCTTCATTTCCTTCTTGTTTGGTGGCAGATTGCTCTTCATCAAACAGCCATTACATTTCATTCACTGGATACGTATATAAAGTAGCAAGAGCAGGAGAAGAGAAGCAAGTTCATTACTACAAACAACTCAGCTAGTATTGATTTCTCAGTGACTCTGAACATACACAACTTTAAACACTTTCAGCAATTTCTTAGGGCAAATGCATTTCCAGATGAAGTAATCTATAGCAAATACTAAAACTATGCATAATTCTTCAATACATATAACTGAACTATCTTATATTTAGTGTTTCAATCCTGATGAAGTCCTTAATTTTCAGATTTCCATTTCTCTTCTCTTTACATTTTTACTACCCAAAAAACATACAGCACACAGATCACTTATTTTGATTTTTCAAATCTGTCTCTATAGAGTTAACAGAAATAACCGTATTTAGAAATTCTACTTTGTCACTGTATGACACACTGTTTGTACCTGGTAATTTGACAGCATCACTGAATATATTAGTTGGAATTAGCTGAAAGCACTGCTGCCAGCAACTTACCTTGTTTTATTTACTTTATTTACACTTAAGCATAGAAACTATTGCCTTCAGCATGAGTAACATCTTCAGAACTGTTGACATCTCAAGGCTCATTAACTTATAGATTCCATTTGGTTTAGGTATACTTAAGATTTACTTAACAATACATTAGTAACTGCAGTCTTAAACAGTATGCTCAAAATTACAAAAATAGCCATAAAAATACTTCAGTGTAACACATCTTACTTTCTCTGGCCTTGTTGACATGGCTCCAACCCTGGGATTACAAAATGATAATGTCAGACTGTATCATACAATTTCAGTTTCAAAAAATTAAAAAAAAAATATTATCAAAGATTATATTTTAATGTGTTTGTGAAATATATGGAAATTTAAATTGAGTAAGATATGTAAATGAAAAGTATGAAAATTAAAAATAAATGGCAATGAAAAATAGTATAGCTTCTAAGAACTTATTTTTGCCTGTTTTTTCATTTAGATGCCAAGCAAAGCTGGATTATTCGTGGAATAAATTTTTCGTGTCAAAAATGCAAGCAAATATTGATTAAAAGATGTGACTTTATATTTCACAGATTGGCTTCTCATTAAAAAGTACTGCGTAGCTAATGACACTTTTATACTGAAGCATTCAAATGAATTTTTGTTTCATACCTAGATATTCCTAAGATTGGGTTGTATATTTTTTCTCCAACTTTCAGCAGAGGTTCTGTTTAATTAAAGAAAGAAAACATAAAACTGCTTTGAGACAACACTGTATTGGGTGTGAACTGTAAGCTTGGAATCTAATGAAAAGCTTGGGATCCTTTTTATTTTAGGCTACTCAGATGATTCCTTACAGGCATCATTTGGAAAATTAGTTCCTCTGATATCATAGAGAGGACAATACATAAAATCTACAAAAATAAGTGATGACAGAAATAGTAGGTTGGAAGAAAATGGTAGGTCAAAATTGCAAATTTGTAAGTCTCTCAGTAATGGCAGAGAGAGAGAAAAAAGAATAATGAAGAATATCAGTGGCAGCAGATTTGAAAGGCAGACCTTGGCTTCCAACTCAGACTCAAAAAGTCTGGATGGTTTGTGTCTATGAGTTGCTGAATTATGGAGAAGTGTCTCGCTTGGCAAGTGTTAACCTGATCTCTTTGTTAAGCAGTGGAGTACAAAGGAGAGAAAGCCAGAGACAGGGAATCACTGCAGCACAGTGCATGCCTCACTGTGGCAAGGTCCACTGTCACCCCATAAGTTTAGGAGCTTGTGTGAAGCAGTGATCTTAGTCATCCACTCAAAGAAGCGCATCACCTTTCACTTGTGTCTCTGACCCTGTATGTTCTACTTCAGCTGTACGATCTTACTCTTAATGATTTATTAACATGCAGTTCAGCTCCTAGGTATTCTATATGAGCAACTACATTAAAATCCAACTTTAAAAGGATTTAAGATATTAAAATAGAAACATATATAAATGGAAATATTTCATTACATTAACAGAAATAGAGTGACTTAAAAGTCCAGCATGCAGCATATTTTCACAGAAAAATTATATCAAGAAGTTGCTGTCCTTTTTTTGGGGTTCTTTGGGCATGCATTGGCTGAAATGCATATGTTGTGTGGAAAAAACCAGGTTGTGCAGCAGATGCATTAAATTGGCTGAGAGATTTCAAAACGTGGTTGTGATTATGGAGATTTCAGCAAGCAGAGTGACTCCAATGGGACTCCCAAGGATTCTTGAGGAAAGATTATTTAACTTTTTTACTGATTAATCAGATAATGACATCCATGTAAAGCTTGACGTTAACAAATAGATGAGTTTAATAAAGGACAGCATTACTTTTCCTGTTATAGATCGACTTGATGTGCCTTGCAGTCAAACAAAACCATTTCAATGTAGCTAACTGTGCCATAGTACATCTGGAAAATGGGCTATATGCTTATGTTAAAGTATGAGCTGTATGCTTATGTTAAAGTATGGGCTATATGCTTATGTTAAAAAATGCTTTGGAAAGCAGTAATCCCAGGAGACTGCACAGAAAACTGCCTGAATAGGAGACCTTGGTGAAATGGTATGGCAAAAGGGATTAGTATGACCTTTTGGGGGTCTGTAAAGAGGAATACAAGTAGAAGGTAGGAAGTTGCCTCACCTCTGTACATTTACTACTATAACACTAATTTGGTATAATTTGCTTCCTAACTTGGTGTATCTGCTTACAACATCAAAATACTGGAGAGCATTCAAAGGAGTGTCACAGAAAGTGATCTAGATGCTGAAAAGTCAGCATTATGATTAGGTGTCTTACAGGGCTGGGGATATCCAGTTTGTTGAAGAGAAGTTTCACAGCTGATTTCATTAGTGCATCCTGGTACCTGCAAATGGAAAAGATATCCAACAGTAGGTGCTAGTCAGTCTCCATGAAAAGATGTAGTAAGATCCAGTGACTGGAATTATAATTTAGACAAACTGAAGAGATACAGTTTTTTAGCTGTGAACAAGCCACACTGCTGGCTGATCTCATCAGGAGTCATCAAATCAAATACATGCTAAAGCCTTGAAATGTGTGAATGTATCAGTTCCCCCATTCTTCTCTTTCCTTGGTGGGACATGATAAGAAAAGTTTCCTGAATTGCTCTCAATATATTCATAAGACATGCTGGAATAGTTTAACCGTACTGAACTGTTGGGGTTTCACAAAGAAATATCTGCCCATCACGAATATGAGAGACAGGTACATGTTCTAGCCTTACTCTTCATAAAAGCATTACCCTATATACTGAATTTAAAGAACAGAAAACTAAAATTATTTAAAGCAGTCACTAAGTTACTGCCTAAATTAGGACACTGAGGATAGGATACGTCTCCTCTAATCTCATAGCCTTCACCTGGGCTACTTGACAGCCACCTGAAGGTGAACCATACCATACAAATGTTCACAATGTAGGTATTAGGTGAGACGAATCCCAGCCACGCACCTCATGTCTCCCATGATGAAACCTGGAAAGTACAACAAGGAACATTTCTGACATAATTACTTTGGTATCAGGCAGGTGACAAACTTCTCTTAATGAGAAGGCTGTCTAACTTAAAGCCTTTTGGCACACACAAGCCCTGGCATCAGGCAGTCTCTGAGACAAGCAGCCAGTGTCAGCATTAACAAAACAAAAGCATAAATTTCAGAATAAAAACAGTGTGTACAACTGAACCGTTCTTTTGAGGCGTAACTGCAAAATGCGTTAATCCAAAAGGTATTTATTTAGGCACAGGCAACAGCAACCGACTCTGGAGTGAAGATGTAGCCTTGGAAACATGGGACAGGGCTAGAGAGACCCCGGGTTTCAGCAACACAGACTCGGTAATACCCGGGTGTTACCTGGCTGGAACGGAGTAGGAGTGCTGGGGGGGACTGGGGGGCACTGGGAGCAGCCACCCAAGCCAACCGGAGGTGCTTTGCAGTATGAAAAGAAAAAAGCATTTTAAGGCTGGGGACATCTTTTATCAGTCTAACTTAAAAAACAAACAAAAGAACAGAAAGCCACAACCATGGAACATCTTCAGACCGTATGACTATGATCGCTGCAATTATGCTAAACCCTATCACGTTCTGTTTTATTTAAGGTCTGGAAGCTGGCAGACCACGTGCCACGGTGATGGGCTGAGAGCTGGCGCGGTCGCACCTCGCTCAGAGCGTGGGCACCGCCGCGGGGGGCGGCAGCTGCCGGCAGCGATGGCCTGCGGGAAGGCCGCGGCCGCTGGCC
>JAVJGI010000062.1:17667657-17696172 GCA_035590275.1 Ibycter americanus
ACCGTGCTGGACCTGCTGTTTGTGAACAGGGAAGGGCCTGTAGGTGATGTGTTGGTTGGAGGCCATCTTGGGCATAGTGATGACAAAATGATAGCTTTCGATTCTGAGCTGGAAGATGGGGACGGGGAGCAGAATGAAGCCCCCATAATCCAAGGGGAAATGGTCAGAAACCTGTTACACCACTTAGACACACACAAGTTCATGGGGCTGGATGGGATCCATCCAAGGGTACTGAGGGAGCTGGTAGAAGTGCTCCCTGAGCCTTGTTTAATCCATTTATCAGCAGTCCTGGCTAACCAGGGAGGTCCCAGTTGACTGGAAGTTAGCAAACATGATGCCCATCTATAGGAACAGCCAGAAGGAGGATCTGGGGAACCGCAGGCCAGTCAGTCTGATCTTGGTGCCAGGGAAGGTTATGGAGCAGATCATCTGGAGTGCCATCACGCAGCAAGTACAGGACAACTGGGGGCCCAGTTGGCATCGGTTTATGAAAGGAAGTTTTTGCTTGACAAACCTGATCTCCTTGTATGACAAGGTGACCTGCTTAGTGGATGAGGGAAAGGCTGTGGATGTTGTCTACGTGGACCTTAGTAAAGCCTTTGACACAGTTTCCCACAGCATTCTTCTGGAGAAACTGGCTGCTCATGGTTTAGACAAGTGTACTGTTTGCTGGGTAAAATATGGGTGAATAGAATTCAGTGTAGTTGGTGACTAGTCCCAAGTGGTGTTCCCCAGGACTCAGTATTGCAGCCAGTCCTGTTTAATATCTTCATCAAGATCTGGATATTATCCTGATCTGTATTGATCTGGATGAAGGGATCAAGTGCACCCTCAGTAAGTCTACAGACAACACCAAGTTGGGAGGGGAGTGTTGATCAGCTTGAGGGCAGGAAGGCTCTGCAGAGGGATCTGGACAGGCTGGATCAGTGGGCCAAGGCCAGCTGTATGAGGTTCAACAAGGCTCAGTGCCGGGTCCTGCACTTAGGTCAGAACAACCCCGTGCAATGCTACAGGCCTGGGGAAGAGTGACTGGAAAGCTGTTGGGTGGAAAAGGACCGGGGCATGCTGGTTGACAGCCGGCTGAACATGAGCCAGCAGTGTGCCCAGGTGGCCAAGAAGGCCAGTACCATCTTGGCTTGTATCAGAAACAGCATGGCCAGCAGGACAGGGAAAGTGATCATCCCTCTGTACTCCTCACTGGTGAGGCTGCACCTCAAATACTGTTTTGGGCCCCTCACTACGAGACAGACACTGAGGTGCTGGAGTGTGTCCAAAGAAGGCAGCGAAGCTGGTGAAGGGTCTAGAGAACAACTCTGATGAGAGTGGCTGAGGGAGCTGAGGTCTTTTAGTCTGGAGAAAAGGAGGCTCGGAGGGGGACCTTATTGCTCTCTTCAAACTACCTGAAAGGAGGCTGTAGCAAGGTGGGTGTTGGTCTCTTCTCCCAAGTAACAAGCAATAGGACAAGAGGAAATGGCCTCAAGTTGTGCCAGGGGAGGTTTAGATTGGATATGGGGAAGAATTTCTTCACTGAAAGTGTTGTCAAGCACTGGAACAGGCTGCCCGTGGAAGTGGTTGAGTCACCATCCCTGGAGGTATTTAAAAGATGTGTAGGTGTGGTGCTTGGGGACGTGGTTTAGCAGTGGACTTGGCAGTGCTAGGTTCATGGTTGGACTCGATGATATTAAAGGTCTTTTCAAACCTAAATGATTCTGTGGTTGTATGATTATGTACGCCTCTGTTTCTTCCGCATTAAAAAAAAAAAAACAAACCACCAAAACTTGAATGAAATATCTTTGCAGTAAGCCGAATAAAGTGTTTTCCAGTTTTGCACATTGGAATTCTAGGACATATAAAAATCTCTGTATCGACTATAACGGCTTGCGCTGTGAACTCTGTATACTTCAGCAACTTGGCTTCTTCTCTACTTATTGTACGGTGTACATGGGAAATATTAAATCAGAGAGAAATTAGGTGGCTCCCCTGCAGTAGCCGTGTGATAGAGATTATGGTCACACCTAATATACTTTTAAAATGTGTATAACTTGCATATTGAGTGTTGATAAGATAAATTATCTAAAAGTTTAAACATTTAAAAAATATTTTAAGAGAGTTGGATTATTCAATTTCTTATTAAAAAAAAAAGCCTTTGGAAAATGCATTACCTTCAGAATTACCCAATAATACTTACACGTTTAGTGTTTTGATTCACATGCCAAAAATTAGATGAAGAGGAGTGCACACAAATTTGATTGTGATTTTTATTGACTTGCTCAGAAAGACAAATTTAGACAAGTTTGTAAGAACTGGAGTAAGGGATATAATCACAGAATGATGTAGGTTTATGTTTTCAAAGCATCAGTATTGGTGCGAGGTGACAATATCCGAACTGGATGTAAGAGAACAGTGGCTGAAGTTAGAAGTTGCTGTACTTTAGACTCATGATATGTGTTAGGTTGATCAGTTGAGCACCTTGTACATGTTAGCAGTGGAGCATCAGGAACTAAATCAATATATGACAATACATTTGTACAGTAGAAGGATATTTTTCATGAACAGTTGTATTAATTTCCAATTAATAAGTGGCAAATCAAAGTAAAGACTAGTTAAATAACTTGCCTGAGGTCATTTAAGCAGCTTGTGGTAGAACTGGAAGTAAATTATATTGTGTGATTCCTAATGTGTGTGATCATCTTTGCTCTTGCCTGCTACTCACATTGGTTTTATGAACATAGGTATTTACTTCATTTACAGGATCAATAGTTTCCTGAATAAGCCAGAGAGTCACCTGAGACGCAAAGATGTTGGAAGAAGATATGGAAGTGGCCATTAAGGTGGTAGTAGTAGGAAATGGAGCTGTTGGGAAGTCCAGTATGATTCAGCGATATTGCAAGGGGATTTTTACAAAAGACTACAAGAAAACTATTGGTGTAGATTTCCTGGAAAGACAAATCCAGTATGTATTAAACAGATGCCATACTACTGACTTTTACCTTTCCCTCTCTTTCTTTGTTCTGTTGTCATTCTAAGATTTATGAAGCCTTGGAAGACAAGGCCTGCTGTTTTTGAAGCACAGTAAAGGGAATTGTTTTCTGTCCTGCACTGTGTGCTAAAATTATATCACTCTGTTCCAGTCAAGGTTTAGGATTATATAAATAAAATTTGGAACCTCTATCATACTAAGCTTTTTGACAAGTTTCCTTCGTCTTCTACCACCTGTTGATTTTTTTTTTTTTTTTTTTTAATTTCTTGTGGAAGAAGTACAAGTGCTTACAATAAACCCATTACACACATTTATTAGACAATATAAATAAAAATGACAATGGAAAAAATAATGAAATATGCTATAGATTTAGTGTCTTTATGTAATATAAGCAGATAATACCCAATTATCTTTGTTAAAATGGAAAATACTGTGGTAAAGAGAAGTAAGAAAATTCTCTAAATTTTGTAAGCTAATTAACAAGTCAAAAGGACTGTTATTTGGCCATCTAAGTTTTGATTTGATGTGTATATTATTTTTCCTTATAGAGGGAAATGTAGAGGAAGAGGAGGAAAGGAAGACGAAAATGCAATACAGATTTTCAGTAAAGAGCATGTAATGTAATTGGGGCACTATTGCCATAATATGTTACGGAGGTGAACCGTTATCAGTATTAAGTTACCTTATATTTAAACCAAGTTAAATTTGACATGGATTACTCATATTGTAGACATATCAGTTGTTTTGAATTGTTCTTGTTCGTTGTATTGATTACAAAACTGTATTGCTTATTTCAGAGTTAATGATGAAGATGTCAGGCTAATGTTATGGGACACTGCAGGTCAAGAAGAATTTGATGCCATAACTAAGGCCTACTATAGAGGTGAAAATGCCATGTTTGTTATTTGGTTGTTGGTTTTTTTGGTCTGCACTGCTCTCAAATATTCTCCTGTCTTTGTATTAAGAATTTTAGTTACTTCATGTGTGTGCAAAGCATGTTTAGTTTGCCTTTTTCAATTCTTAAATATTTTTCCCCTTCATGCAAGATACTTACCTTAATGAAGTGCCACTTCATGCAGGATGTTCAGTAGTACCCTTTAAAAAACATAGAACAGAATGAGACAAATATCTGGACAGAATGTAGCCATTCAAACAATCAAAGGCAAATTTATATTTTCCCTCTAAAAGTGTTTTATTACTTCTGTAAGACATGTATTTGTAAACGTCCCAAAAATTATGGCTGAGGCACTTAGAAATTTGTCCAAGGGGAAAAAAAACCCCCACCAGTCATCCTAGAAAGATAGTTTACTAGACGCAGCAGTTCTCTTGCTAGTAGAGGCTACCTTGATCACTTCAACACAATGGAGTAACAAGGAAAGTGTATTTACTTCTTAAAATAGAAACTGTATTATTCAGTCATATAAAGGCAGTTTATTTAGCCAGTTAACAAACTGCGTACTTAGCTTTCTTTGCATATAATTTAACAGTGGTTGTGAAAATCTTTCCTTTTTGTTTTTTAATGTGAGAGATATGAATGACTTGGCAAAGATTCCATGATTCAGTTCTTGCCCAGCTAATTACCTGATGACTGGGAAAAATATATTGTTACAGTATAAAATGACCTCATTTAGATATACAATAATAGTTATGCCATGATGTTACAGGGTATTATAGTCCTCTGACCTTTTTATATTTATTTCACGATTGTTTTGTCAACTAATAGGGGGGGTTTGGTAATGTTTCTAGTTGCTTATAATTGATGATTACCGTTTCTTCAGAGAAAAATCTTTTTCTCATTTATTTTTATCCTCCTGTGGACATAGATAATTCTGTTATGTTCAACTTGTCAGCTATAAAATAAGAATTTTAGAAGTACTAAAATTCTAGGGTACTTGATTCCCTTGAAGCTTCCTTTTTATTCTCCTGGCCTTCGGTTCTCTTGTGTGCATTGCCCTCCCCAGTTTTTTGGAGACTTTTTCTCCAAATTACTGGGACTGATATGTTAAATGTGGAGTCTTCAGAAGAACTTAAAAGTACACTTACTGGCCTCACTTACCGCAAGCAACCTGGTGGTTTAAAAAGAAAAAACAAAAAAAGCCTGCATGCATACCTTGACTTGCTCATGACTTGTGCCCAGCGTAGTGCAGTTAGATCTCTGCCTCCAAGAGCTTTATACTGAAGAGGCTGCTGTGAAGTAGGATGCAGTCATCCTGTGGATATCCATTGTAGATAGCGTGATGGATGTGTTAACAGGTTCAAGCTGTTAGATACAGTGGCTGTTTTGTGCTAGACCTTGACTCATGAAGGACAAGGGAAGTTACAAGAGCCTGGAATGCAATTTTGGTTTAGCATCAGGTCTGCAATCACAATATTATAGAAGCAGAAAGTCAAGCTTACTTTGGAAATGCAAGGATTTCATTGCCAATTACTGCTGAGAAAGGGAGGATGCCTCTAAGGTTGGTAAGATAGATGCTGGCTGTTACTTGTAAGGTCTGCCATTCCCACAGGTCACTGTCCCACTATCGTTACACTAGGGCTTACATACTCTCCTGGAATATTATGTATCATTAGTTCTGGGATCAGCTGCTCATCCGTGGTCACACAATGAATGCTTCAGAGCCTGTTTCTGAGCCCTTCTTGTGCAGGGATGAAATTCATTCTGCCTTGCAGAGAAACAAAATGGGAGCTGACGGTGGATTTGTCATATGGTTTTCTATGTACAGGCAAATATGTGCAGCTGGTGTAGCTGCATGCCCATGGTGACACAACATGAGGAGTCCAGCAGCCTAAATTCAAAGAGTTGAAGGAAGCTCTGTATGTATTTAATAATTATCTAAAATATAATTATATTGTATCATGCATCTTCTTACCAGTTTCTATGCTATGGAAGCCACACATTTTCTAATTGGCTAGGTACTTCATTCATATGCTAAGCACACACACAAGTGGCTGTCATTAGCAGCACGTCTTCTGTCCATGTCACAGATGTTTCTCAAGGCAGTATTCGATCACTTCTTCATGCATGCATCCTCTTCCATCCACTACCACTGGTATTTGGGTAGACCTTTGTTACGTTTTTGATGGAAAACAGACATCTTGCTCATTAGTCTGTTATTCAGCTGCTGATTAGTCAAATTCTCAGGATCTTAATTTTGTTGCACAATAATTAGACTTCATATTTCTCAAGCCTTCATGGCATTGCTCTGGCTTGCACTTATCAATCACTTTTGGCTGTAGTAACTATGATAATGGGAGATTGCGACTGTCCTGGTCCAATTTGGGAGAAGGCAGCCCTCTTTTGGATAGTGTTAGTGAGCCCTTAAACTCTGCTAAGCCTGTTAAATACAGCCAGGATCCACAGCAGTTAGAACACCAACAGTCCACAAGAACTTCTGGATGATGATATCGTTGACCTTGGATTTTGATCTCAGTGTAAGGTTGGACAAGCCCCCATCAGTTTTATAGTGAACTTGTATTTTCTGTCATAGCCTGAAAAAGCTGAGGCAAAGAACAGAAGAGTGAAATCATTAGGTGCCAGGTATAAAGCCCTGTGTGAGCCCACTCATGGAAAGGAATTTCTTCACACGTTTTCTATTACATAGGCTTTGTACCATTATGAAAGGAGGAAACCCACAAGTGGTTGTGGAATCTGTGAGGATAGTATGGTCTGCTGAGAAGCTTTGAGAACTCAGCTGACAAGCTCATGCTCTACTTTGAGAGTAGTGCTAGCATCTACTTGATTCATTTTTTTCTGAATTAGTCTAGGTATGAATATTGTATCAGTGATTCTGCAGCCAACTGGAATCTTTTTAACATAAAGATACAGGGGTAATCAAAGCAGTAATTGCACACAAAAAATCCAGTGTCCTTTTCTTCAGTACTTTAAAGTAGCTTTATGAAACATTTTTATTTACTTTATTTTATTAATTTATATATATAATACATAAATATTATATATTTATTTGGTTATGAAACTTTTTACAAAATGCGTTGATTTAAAATATTCATCAAGAACATTCTGGTTTTAGTTGTTATGCTCCTGTCTGACACTGTCCTGTGACTTTGCTGCTGGTGTTGGTTGTCATACACCATCTGTTGTATGACAGAGGTGTGTATGAGTACATTTGCAGTGCATGAGTGAGATAATGATGTTATTGACTCTTGAATACTGTCAGTCACTGCATACAGAGAGGTGTTTGCATGCCTAAATGCTGGGTTTTGTTCTTTTTTTCCCCCTCTCCTTACAGCTCCTACATAAACGTTATAATTTATTAAACTTGTTTATGTTCTCAATAAAAATGTTGAGTATTTAGTAATATTCTTAGAAGATGAAAAGTATTTACCTAGTAAGATGTCAGCCCTGCAGCATCTTCTGTTGAACTTTATTGCCATACTAAGTTCTGCACTATACTGAAGCATACTTTCAGAAAGATCACATTTGATACTGTTTTGAATAGGGCATGAGAATACTCCCTTTTGTTCTTCTCTTCTCAAATAAGCATTTTGCAGGGTTATTAGATTAATAAATTCTGAAATTTCATACAATCCAGTGACAAAAACCTTCAGCAGATGTTTGGAAATACACCGTTACATAAGGGTATAGAATTTGCCATTGTTGATGACACTTCCTTTTACTGTTGTTTGTTAACTTCCTGGTAAGAACCTTTAAATGTCAGAATCTTGAAGGTCCTCAAAAATATTTCAGTCTGATTGCTAATCAGAGCCTATCATAATTATCTTTAAAAAGTAATATGGCCAAGCTGAGTTATTTTATTGTCCCTGTCCACTGCATTCTACATGTACTGTATGTAAGGAGGTCTGATGTTGTAAGTCACCCGCTTTTTACCTACGACATACTAGGACTTTTCCCTCTAAACTTAATATTACCAAGTTATCTCCATGTTTTAATATTCAGAAGGAATGGATGGAAGGAGAGAGATGAAGTGAAAGTGTCTTAGAATGGAAACTTCACATTGGATTTCTTAGTCTTAAAACTGAATAAGGTGATGTTTACAGATGGTGAGAGTCTTTTAATAAATATTCTCATCTCCAGTAGAGCAAAGAACTTGAGAGGCTTTATTAAACTAGTTTGCAAGATGATAGGTTAAATTCAGCGTTGACAAATGCAAACTAATGTGCTTTGGAAAGAATAATTAATTTTATGTGTATCTCACAGGATTCTAAGTGGAATTATATCAGACTAATTGCATACATTACAGTATGATGTGGACATTAGGGAAAACAAACAAAACTTTAGAACACAAATAATAGGGAAAATTATGGAAGACTACATTGCTACTGTTTTGTTGATAGATCTTGATTTGAAATTGAGGGCAGTTCTTATTGTTTTGTACAGAACCATACCAGAAGGGTCTTGATGGCACGTGAAAGAATGTTAAAGAGCATAGGAAAACTTAGGTAAACGTAGACTGAAGTTGGCTTTGAAAAGCTAAATGAAAGGAAACCTAATAAAAGAACTCAAGTGCTTTGTGTCAAAGAAAGAGAAACGAAATACAGGAATGTGGGATACTTGGTGAAACTCAAAGATAAAAGAAAATTCATACTGATGAAATAATTTTTCATGCTATGTGTAATTAATTTGTGATATTCACCACAAGGTTAGAGTCTCAAAGATACTAGCTGTCTATTCCTTTTACACTCTATTACTAAATAGCAAATATATTAAAGGCATATAAATAATGAAGTGTTTCTTCATGTGTTTATGTGCAAGGAAAAGTAGTTTTTTGAGGATAACAGGGCTACTGGATAGTCGAAAGACCACTTACTAATATTTCAGCTGCAGAGGTACCTTCTCAGTATCCGTGGGTTTTAACTATTGTCAAGGCTATTACAAACCATAAAAAAATTGGTACAAAACATTTTGTATAATTTTTCATAGTGCTGTGATAGAATTAGTAAGAAAAGAAATGCACTTATTTTCTCCAAAAGGCTACTAAACAATTTACTTGGAATAATTACAACTTCCTCTGAAAACTTTTTAAGTTTTCTGCTTTTCAAATTCCAGATTACTGTAGCACATAGCACAAAGAATAATGTAAAGTGTGCTTTACAGATACTGCATATGCCTTCTGGCCTCCATTAAGCTGTCTGGAAAACGATGAGCAATAAACAAACCTCCTTTTCCCTTTTTTCAGCCTTTCCACACACCCTCCTATTCCTTTCCCCTGCATACATGCACCATGCTGGAAATAGCTTGAAAGATAACAGACCCAGAGCCATCATGAAGAGTGGGTATAATGATCAAAATAATACGGCAGTCTGTTTTCATTTGGGGAATTTATGACCGTTGGTTTGACGCTAGCTGGTGGTAAAAGCACACTGTTATGGGACAAACTTGAAAAATCCCTCATATTTGAAATACATTATAGATGATGATTTTATTTTTTTTAGTCTTTGTTGGTTGATTTGTATTTATTTGTATTTGTAATTGATTTGTGTATTTTTAGGAGCCCAGGCTTGTGTTCTTGTGTTTTCTACAACTGATAGAGAGTCCTTCAAAGCAATCCCTACCTGGAAGGAAAAAGTTGTGACTGAAGTTGGAGACATTCCCACAGTTCTTGTGCAGAATAAGATTGATCTTCTTGATGACTCTTGCATAAAGAAGTAGGAGTTTTACCTTACTGTTTTTAAAGAACAGTATATGGCTGCTGTATGCACACATTTATTTTTTTTTTAAAAAAAAAGGTCTATGGGAGTTTCTGGTGAAGACTTACGATATCTAGGTTGTCAACTATGCCCTGCATCAAAACATGCCCTAGAAACACAGGTGACAGGTATTGCTGCATGAGTGTAGTTACTTGGGCAGATGCGCTTGCAAAACTAAGAGCTTTCTCTTTGCTTCGTGCCTTCTGAAGTGTCAGCCAAAAAAAATAGAGGAATAACATGAAGAGTTTTCTTGTGCTGTGATATGGTTCTCTCTTTTCTTTTGTTTTTTTGTTAATCAGAAATTATAAAACTATAAATTTTCTCTCCTGTTAAAATTTACAGTTACAATTACTATTAACTGTGCTGTACTAGTTTGGCTAGTGAATGCTTGCTAAAATGATAACGAAGTATTAAACAGGTTGTTTGAAAAAGTATCTTAATATTCTTTGCTTCACTTTTCATTAATCTGGTTTTATTGCTCCTTTTTATCAGAACATTAGAACTCTATAGAAATCCATATCTGGTAATATTCTCAAACTGCATGGTGCTGATCTTTCTTCACTATATTTTTCTTCACAGATTTTACTGTCACTTCGTTCTGCCTTTGTATATATGACCGATTTCATTCTTGACATAAAATCAGCTTAACAAGTGCTAACTTTTATTTGCCACAGCATATCATGTAGAAAATATTGCATGATGAAGTCAGTCATTCTCCGCTTCTTTATTTATACCATCTTCCAGAGAGATTTAGATTATTTCTTCTTTATGTTGTTTCCTGCACTGGCTTTCTTTGTTCTATGTTTGCTATCATTGATGGCATAAATCAGCTTCTACTTCCTCTGCAAAGAATACTGAGGATTTTTCAAAGGAAAAGCAAAATTGCATTTGAACTCCTCCTTTATTCATGGTATGTCACTTAGGTTTTGTTCTCAGAATACTCTGCCTCAGTAACATCATCTTTCTGATGACGTGATTTCACTTGGTTAAATTTTCCAAAATTTCCTTAACTTTTCCTTAAAATTTAGCACAAGTTACCTTTCACTTCACAGAAAAAAGTAAATCTTTGTTTCATCTCTGCAGTCATCTGATTGCAGAGTCTACTGCTTCATGAAAATACATTTAAGGATTACTTTGTTGTTGTTGTTTTGACTTTGCAGTGGTAATTGGTCTGCGTTTATTGCTGTTAATTACAGCTTCCTTCCTTTTGGTTGCCCTGACACCTGTCTTTGAACCCTTGGGAAATTTTAGTTAATGAAGTCAATAAATACTGAAAAGCAATTACTTTTGGTCATAAAGAACCTGCATGTAAAAATACCTTCTTTTTATAGTGGGAATATTGTAAAAAAAATAAGTATCAGGTATTTTTTGACTGTCAAGGGTTTCTTAACCCACCTTGCCATGTTTATCTTACGACGAAGCATTTTGTCTATAAGAATAAAAGCTGACAATGATACAGATTATTATTTACAAAGTTGTTTTCTGTTGTGCAGCGAAGAGGCAGAAGCACTGGCAAAAAAGCTGAAGTTAAGGTTCTACCGAGCGTCCGTGAAGGAAGACCTAAACGTAACTGAAGGTATGAGATTCAACAGAGCAGGTATCTGTCCTGCCCTGGGCTCTGTAGCACTGTACCTCTCTCTAGCTTGGAGCTGAGCTGTTACTTCCCACGTTGTTGCATGCTGTTGGCAATCCTTTTTATCCTGAGCAGCACACTTTAGATATAGCTAGAATTAATTGATATCAGTGTGTTAGGCCTGTTTCTTTGTGGACATATTTCCTTTCTCTGCCAGAAACAGTGCATAGCTTCAGTATTTAGAAGTGCCAGTGTGTTAAAACTGCTTGGTCCTAATGACTGTCAGTAAGCACTGAGCTTTTAAAACAAACATATGTAGAAGTTCAATTATTACAATATACAAATTGTTGAACTATTTTTTTTTTGTTGTTGAATTATTTTGTAATTGTTAATACTTAATAAATAATTGATATAAGCAATTCTTTCACAGTTATATTCAAATAAAGTACATTAAAGGTTGGATCTCTTGCAGCCTTTTGTCTGCTGGTGGTATTTGACTAACTCCCAAGTATCACTTTTTAATGTATATATTTAATTTCTGTTATAAAATTCAGTCACTATCTTTTGCGGGATAGGTATGAATATTTGTGAATTATAGTATCTGATAACTTATTTTTTTGTTTAATCAGGCAAACTTAGTAGTAAACTAATTGTTTCTTCTCTGTTAACATCATTCACCTTGGGGAAAAAAAATCTGCAAGAGAAAATGTAAAAGGTTTCTGTATCAACTTCATATGAGTTAGTAATTTCAAATGTAAATAACAACATATATAGGCTCTGAAAATTCTCCTATAGTTGAATATTTTTTCAGAATCCTAGGTAGACTTTTCACACCCCGATAGCAATGAAGGTAGCATTAGTTAATTAGAAAAATGTTGCTGCCAAGTTTTTATTAACAGACTTACTTTACATGACTGCTATTATTCTAAGGCTTCTTGCAAAAAATATATATACATATTAAATTCCTACATAACGTTAAAAAGTTCCAAGTTGAATTGAAATGTTTGGCAATATGTATGTGCCAGCTTTATTGTAGGAGTTTTTGAGATGTTTCTGTCTGCTGTGCAAGACTTCAGTACTGCAGACTGTAAGACCTGGGTAGACACTGGACTGCTCTGGATTGTGCTTGGGTACACAGGCCTACCGAGAATCACTTACTAGATTGTGCTAAACCTGTGGTATCAAATGCACTTTTTTCAAAAATTTTGATGCAAAGGTACTATTATTGATATGAAGATTATTTTAAAGCATACTCTGATGTTCCTTTTTTCTTTTTAATATTTCAGTTTTTAAGTATTTGGCTGATAAGTATCTTCAAAGGCTCAAGCAACAAACAGCTGAAGATCCAGAACCAGTACATACAAGCAGTAACAAGATTGGTATGTATACTGTAATAAAAAAAACCCAGAACCAGTATTTTGTGCCATCAAAGCTTATGGTCTCATCTGTTTCCTTATGAAGTTAGTACAAGGTGAATCAGGGTTTAATTATTACCTTCCTGTCTTAGGATATTGTCTCCTTTCCTTCTGTAAAATAACTTTGTGACTCTACAGTTACAAGACTGTCAAATTGATGTACTGAAGTGTCTAGCTAATGTTTGGCAAGTGCCCTTTTATTAAATTTGTTTAAACAAACATTGTGTAAGGACTTGAGAAAGGATGCTTGTTGGGTTTTTTTAAAGTAATTAGTATTAGTGTTACTTGTCTTGGTGCAGATTTACAAGAGACTCACGGTGAAAGAATCTGGCATGTAATCAGAAGGTCTTTGTGAACTGCCTTTTGTAAGGGAACACTGAACTTCTTTAAAGCATTTCTGAGTCAGTTCATTTATTTTCCTTAAAGCACTCCCTTCTTATTCAGGCTTTTTCCTTACCTTTATCTCAGCAAAGTTTCTAACTTCAAAGTTGTCATGTTTTTCTTTTATTGTATTACTCAATTAACCATAACCCTGTTAACCATGCAATTAGTAGCATACTTATACACAGATGAGTGCATATGTTGCCCTTCAATTACACAGATGTACACCAGTGCTAAGTATTGCCTGGCTAGCAATTCCAGCTGGCTCTACTTCAAATTTAGCTGCAAAACTGACCCAGAAATAGATCAAGCCTTTAAAACCAGAGTATGCATTTGAGGTGCATTGTTGTGCCTTAGTACGTGTTGCATCTTAAGTGTTAATGTATTATTGCAGGAAGTAAAGAAATATGAATACTTTTCTTGTCTTTAAATTCTGTAGGTGTTTTTAATACAGCTGGTGGAAGTCACTCCAACCAAAATTCTAGCACTCTTAATGGTGGAGATGTCATCAACCTTAGACCAAACAAACAGAGGACCAAGAAAAACAGAAGTCCTTTTAGCAACTGCAGCATACCTTAGACCACGTGTCAGAGGGGAAAAAAGCAACCCAGTGAATTGGATGAAGTTGTGCAATTGAATGCAGAATAAAGCCAGCTGTAGAGGTATTTTTACCAGTGCTTTAGCAAAACTTGTGCCTGTGGGATCCTTGATAGAGGGTGGATTTATATAAACTTGCTGATGCAGTGGGTTGTGGTGTGTAGTGTGAGACACCTGGTGGCAAAACGCAGAACTGTGGCTGCCCTGTGCACTTTGTAAAAATTAGGCAAGCTTCTCCTTTTTCAAGGAATTATTTACAGAGCTATGAACTAGGTATTGCTGAATTGCAAAGCACATTTAATGTAAGGATAATACTTCCAAATATAGGTACAGACCATAACACTATGGCCCAAGGTAAAGTAGCAACCTTGCAACTACATTTCAAAGAAAATGTTAGAATTGGTTAGTCAGGAAACTAAGATAAATGAAGAGTGAAAAGAAGAGACTACCTTTTATGCCTGACTGTATTAATGTGGATTCTGGCAGTTCTGTCAGTGCAATATACTTGTATTATATATATGAGTGCTAAGGTATATATGTAAACGTTTGGTATGAATATTTAGGCTAAATTCCAGTGTTTATGTTACTTGGAGATCAGCTAATGATCACAAAATAGCATCTTCCAAACAAAAAAAACCCATTCCGTTAACGATGTTGCATTTCAGATGAGGCTTTCCCAGCTGCCACTGTGTCTGCTTAACTTGCTATACTTTGGGCCTAAAAGTTTAGATTTAAAAATGTATGGTGCCAAAAATGCTCCTCCTTTTTACCTAATGCTGTGCTACAGAAGTTTTTGTAAGTTTGTTTTTCTCAGTCTTAACAGATCAAACAAATAACACAGTCTTTAACACTAATAGCTATTCAGAAGGAACATATAGTATAATCATATTCCTGTTCAAATTTGATTGTTGTATCCTGTGTTGTCTATGAAAAAGGAACTTGCAAAGTGGTGTCACAAAATATTCATCTTTGGCAAAATTTTTAATAGATTCCATAAACGAAGTTATGAAGGATCCAAAAAATTGCAGCTGATGGGTGAATTATGTTAATGAGACATTCTTGAATGTTGTCTCAAGATTCAAAGTTAGCTGCTGGTCACAGAAAATCTTAATTCTGCAGGACCAGAGACGTGGCAAAATTTTTTTAAAGTGCTCAAGTAATTTTACAGAATTGATTTAGATGTTTAGGAGACCAAATCTAAATTAAAGTTATGTGGGCTTAGGCTCCTAAATCACTAAGGTGCTTTTAAAAATGCTAAGCAAGATATCTTTTTATTTACCAAAAATAAACACTTTTTAATCCTCTACAAGAGCATGTATGCCTTTTAAAAAAATATCCATTTTGTTTACATGTTTTTGTATGGTATGATATAATTTTAACTTTCTAGGATTTCTACAACAAACCTGCCGTTGACAAATGCAAAATATGCTGCTTGAAAAAATTCAGAGTTTTAATAGTTTTTTAAATGGTGTATGAGAATGAAAATGAGTTGAGTGATCCTGTATATTTTTGGAGGAAGGACTTTTCACTGTGTGAATCCATGTAGGAAGCTTGACTTTGTTTCTAAGTCAGTGAGTATGAAAACTGAAATGTACTCTTTTTTTCCCACTGTCTGCAGGGAGAGAAGTGGGTGTCAAGTTATGCACAAACACTAAAGATCTCTGAACTCTGTATTTTATGTTTACTATTTTAGACTTTCTACCAAGTACCATTGTTTCCTTGACAAGCTGTTAGAGCATCTCCTGTTGCTGGCAAGAAGGCAGCCTTCAAGGCACTCAATCCCCTTTGCTAGTGCAGCAAAACTGTGTTCTTCACTATAATGTTTCCTATATTTTCTCTTGGATAAAGGCCTTTATTTTTTAACAAGTGCATTTAATCACTGTATGTATGTATAAATGGAGTCAAGTCCTATCTGTCTTTGCAGTTTAAGCAGTAAGGTACTTAGGATAAGACTTACGATTGTACATCATGGGGCCACCTTACAACTTCAGGATGTAGAATGGAGTGTATGCATGAAGAATTTTGATAACTGTTTTTAGTATGGAAACTCTTACATTTTGTTGTCTGTCTGCCGGTTTCACGTTTTTTATTCTTTTTTCTTGAAAAAGAAACAAAACCACAAAGTGTCTGAAACATCTTTTTTGCCTTGTTTGACTTTGTACAGCATACTGAAAAACGTCTTTATTACATGTAATGACCATTTGTACTATTACATGTTATACCATAGACGTACTATTGCGTAAGCCATTTGTATTTGAGGTCTGTCATTATAAACCACTGTTTTAAGGACTGAAAACTCAGTAGAAATTTTCATAGGTGGAGACTTGACAGACTTGCTAAATTTAGGGTATGTTGAAATTTAGTACGCATATTTTCATGTAGGAATATATATTGCAGCATTGGGTAACAGTGAGTTTTCATTTCATTCCCATCTTAAAGCTAAAGTTGCTTTTTCTTTATTGTGACTTTGCAGTGCTTGTTCTCCGGTGTGACTGAGATGGAGATTGTCCAAATTAGCATTTTTCTAGAGAGTGCTCTGCTTGAAAATTTATTTTTTATCCTACTGGGGTTAGTGTGTAGATGTAAACCAGATGACTTGCATATTGCAGGAATCCTTAGGTACGCACCTTGCTCTTCAGTGAGAGTAATTTTTGCCTTTTGGATGGAGAGACTTGCCTAAACGTTTAGCACTCACATTGTCCTTTGTGAGTAACTTTTATGACAAATATTGCCCTGTTCTCCACTCAGAATGTTCTCATTGAAGTATCATGTGCTTTAGTTACCAAAACTTGCAGGTATAGAGCTGATAATAAAAATGCCCTTCTCTGTGCATCTGTATGACAGCACGGTACTGTTATACCTGTGGCAGATCAGCACTCTGGATCAAGAGCAACAAATGTTCCTACCACAAGCCACAAAATGTTGTTCTGTGAGACTAAGCTAATTGCACTCCTGTTTTATCTGTTATTATCTCCTGAATAGCTCATTGGCTGTATTATCTGAATCTTGGCAAATTTCTTTGACTTTGCCTGATAACACTACCACTAGCAGAAAACTTCAGTAGTTGTTAATGCCTTAGTGAAATAAGCATTCACTAAAGAGTATGACACTAAAGCATCTGTCACTCCCGTGTTCTATCCATTCAGTGAATGGGTATCCTCCCAGTAAGTGGGGCATCACTTGATGCAAGGCGGTAATGCTAGGGATGTATTTCCAACTGGAAATAACAAATCTCAAAGTTGTAAGACTGATCACACGAAGATTTTTGTGCTTGTGTGTGTGTGGTTAATTTAAAAAAAATAATAATTCCATTTAAGACAGTTTGGGAGCTTTCTTATTTTCAGTGTGTCTTAAGGCAATGCTTACCTTTTTTAGTCAAAATGCCTGAATTACCATACTGTTAGTCTGATTTCCTGTTTAATTCTTTTATGCTTCAGTAAAATTTTTCTTCCCCCCCCCCGTATTGAGCTACAGCATATCTGACATGTACTTTTCCTTTGCATCACTTCTGTAGATGTACATTATACTAAAGGGAATTGAGCAGCTGAACACGTTGTACTGCCTGGAGGTTATGCAGGGGTACATGCATAATACTCGCTGAACATGCACTTTTGAACCTGTTAATTCATCTGTTCAAGTTGATAGCTACTAGTTAATAACAGAAGTAATGATTTGCACTGCAGAACCCTCTTGTGGGAAGTCAGTCATACAGCAAACCAACAAGCATGCTTCTTGCATACCAGTGACGGTACCTAAGCCCCTACTGCTTTTCTGAAGATCATTATCAACCTTTGGTTGAAGTCGCAGTACCTGAATGCTAATTGTACATAAACCAGGGAGCAAGCATGGTCCAACAAGCTTGCTTTCATCAAAACTACTTTGCCATCTTTTTGTAGGAAGCAACAGTTGTGTATATCTTTTTCTTAATGCTCAAATAGTATTGAAAGAAGAAAGTATTTCTCTGTTAAATATGGCATCCAAACAGGTAATCAAAATTGTAGAAGAAAAAATGCAGCAATGCTTACATTTAAGAGGAAAGGTGCTATAATAGAGTAAGAGAAACTTTCAAACAGTTCCATGTGAAGAAGTGTTCTGTAAGAGTCATCTCAGAGCCAGGTGAGTCCTAGTACAGAACTAGACTCATTCTCAGGTTTCTAGTAGTAGGGAAATACTGATAAATAATTTATGGAGTGAGTGTTATTTCTTCTCTCACAGAGATAAATGTGGTTCAGCAGAACTGACTAAGGTTGGTCAAAAAAAGTAAAAATTAATGTGGACCAGGAGCAATACTGCTCTCATTGTGAAGATAAAGATGCATCGTTACTAATAAATGACGTTTATTTGCAAGTTCACATGTATCTGAATGGTTAAAACAGATAATGTATGTAACTGTTCTTACCACAGTCGTGCTCTCAAGTAAATGTGATATATTTTTAGAAAAAGAAGTCAACATAACTTACCATAAGTCCTCAAGTGGAAAAATAAATGTTTAAAACTAAATATTCTGTGTATGCCATTCCTGTAAAATCCCGACAAATTAATTCTGCTGTTCTCTTGTAAAGTGACATTAGTTGTATCATGCAACTTAAACGTGTTTGTTTGATTACTGTTTGGTCTGATACAAGTCACTACTTTTGTGGTTATGTTAAATTGTCGTTGTATTAAATTTCACAAAATAGCTGTAACTGTGTAGCTGTGCAACCTGAATCTGCTTGAGAAACTTGTGCCCGATACTAGTCCGTGTTGCCAACAGTCAGAATCCAAGGCAGCATGTTAGATGCCCACACTTGTTCCTTTGAGGGCACCCCTGTCTAACAGAAATGCTGTTTCTGAGCTCTTGCCTCTTGATTTCTTCGCCACAGAGTTCAAATAATACAAAACATGGATTCTGTCCTGCTCTTTACGGTCATTTTGTTTTTCATGATTGGTCTGGCTAATACAGCAACGAGGTTGAAGTGAATGGTTGTAGACATTGGCAGTGGCATTAAAATATTACTAACGTATCAGAGATGCCTGATGCATTTTCTGAAAAGAAACAGGTAAATAGTCAGTGGTTGGTTGGTTGGGGCTTTGGTTTGGTTTGGTTTTTGTCTTTTTCAGGAAAGCTCAAGTCAGCATCTGGGTCTACCTTTTTACCCAGGTATCTCAGGAATCTGGGAAGTAATATACTCCTGCTTCCTCTTGCAGGCAGTTTTGCAGACAGAAAAACTATTTGCTTGCTTAACACCCCAGTAAGGATTAATTAGCGATGTTTTAGGCAAGAAAAAAATCTTGGAAGTGTGAGACAACTCACAGTTTTATGGTAACGTGTTTTTAGCTTGGGGAAGAGCTTAACTACAATGAAGTGAAGACTGATGCTTTGACACTGTCTGGGCAGGGGTTTTATGTGCTGTGTGGCCATATCCTGTTGCTGGGTGGCCATTTAATGTGGCTCCTGTGGCCAGCCCCAGAGGTGAGCATTGCAAACACCTGTGCACTTTCTGGCCTCTCTGAGAAAACATTTCGTACTTACAAATGTCCTGTTTCCGCCTGGCTTATGCTGAGGAGTGGAGCACAGCCTATTTTATTGCTCAGGAGATAATGGAACCAAAAGTTCTTTGGTTTTTCTTACACATTCTTTGACCCAGCTGCCTTATGTCTGCCAAGCTGTGCCTACTGTGTTTTGATTTTTGACAACAGAGCACTTCAAAATAGTGAAAAATTTTTAATTTGTTCTTTTGTAGATTTCCATCCTGTGTATGATGCCAACTATGTTTAGCTATGTTGAGTTACTTTAAGATAGCCAGTGTGAAACTACAGTTAAAAAAAAACACGGTGGCTTATGCTGTGTCTTACAGGTATGACTGTGTGAAAGAAACTTTTTAAGGACACCATCACTGGTTTTAAAATTAGATTGTTCAGCTCTATGGGCTCTTTAATGGCTGTGGCATGTCAGTCTGCAATTTTGAAGCATGGGAGAGGGTAGTAATGGCTGTATTACAGACCTCCTGTGGGTCAGATAACACAGGATTTAGGAAAGTAGAAGGCAAACAAAAGAAAGAATTTTAAAAATAAACCAGTAACTTAGATGAAAATAAGTCTAACCTGCACTATTAACTCATTGGTAGATATGCAGGTTGTGATCGCTTCATTTTGTCCTTGAGAACAAAAACACTTGTTCAAGTGCTATAAAAAAAAAATACTTTTAGCTATTGGTACAATTAAGAGGATCTAAAAAACAAAACAAAAAAACCTTAACACTTTTGGCCTGAACAAGCTTACAGTGGCCTTAAAACCCCCAAGTGTTGAAGGAATATTCTAAGTATCAATAAGCTGTGTTCAACTTAACTATTTCACAGCATGATTTCTGAGAACAACCCACACTGTGTATCACTGTCAAGGGGTTTAATGCTGCTAAAATAGCTGGAGGATTTACTTTGCTTGTTAAAGCTCACAAGAATCTAAACCATATGAAAATAAACCAGTTATTTTTAAAGTGGAATTATACAATTAATCTCACCAAATTCTTAGGAGCCTTTCACAGTCTCAAAGCTGGAACTTTGATCGTTCTGAAAGCACCCACCTGAAGTGCCGCTTCTTGAATAACATGCAGTGATGGTAACCTCAGAGCTGCTGAGGTTTCCAGGAAGTGCAGGTCAGTGCTCCCCTGCAGTGTGCTTGCACACGTGCCACGGAGCTCCAGAGCTTTGATTGTGCAGCAGAAGCCTGACATGAAGAGCTCCCACCTCAGGCTGGCGCTCCAAGAGCATCCGGCTGTGATGCTCAGGCTGTAACACTCAAGGCAGCCCACTGCCATGAGGAACCTGTGGTTGGTGGCATCATCTTCCAGCTCCCTCCAGCTGAGCTTTAATCTGAGCCAAATTCAGAAGGCCAAGCACTGAGCCACAGAACCCCCTGCTCCCATCGTGTGACCACCACACGTTGGGGAAATAGCACAGGACTGACAGGCTACAGGTTGCAAAATTCCAGGCTTACCCTAAGAGCTGCACCTTTTGACCCACAGCCACAGAGCATGGCCATGATGAGCAGAAATTACAGAGACTGAGAAGGTGGAAGGAAAAAAAAAGGAAAAAGAAAAAGAGTAAGTAATGCCAAATGTAAAAAGTACCATCCTACACAAGAAACAAATGCAGCATCTGCCCGTTGAGAATTCAACTGTTTTGCTCTGTGGCTTCACAGTCGATGATGCAAAATGAATTTGCAGAGTAGCAGCGGATAAAATACAATTCCCCTTTAGCTTCTAAAAAAGCCACACAGCAACCTCAAATGACAGCTAGATGGTGGGAGGCAGGATGGGTCACTGGGTGTGTGTGGAAAGGCGTATTGTGAGAGCTGGAGCTCCTTTCTAGCCCTGGTTGTGACCTTTGGATGGATGTGTTGCTTTTCCTTGGGTACAAACGGTCGCTTGAAAGTACCGTGATCTACTTATGAATAATGCCAAATTACTCAAATAATAAACGGTAAAGAGTAGGACAGTATGTTGTTTATGAAAATACCATAAAACAGTTTATTAATGTTTTTTATTTATTGCCATGATTTGTCTTTTGTTCCCAAAAGTCTGGTTCACACACTACGTATCTAGCAGAGAAAAGCCAAAATCTCATGATATGACAAAACAACTTTAGTTTTAGAAAACAGGAGAATGGAGGAAAGGCTAGATTTTGATGGTTTCTGACAGTTCTGCAGAAGCAAAGTTACAATTTGCAATAGAGCGATATCAACTCTACAGGACAACTGATAGCATTCTTTCTTGCCAAAAGAAAACGCCAATGCTACCAAAACCCATTAAATGCTCGCACCTCGCAATCAGAGATACTTCGGTGCATGTGCGTGCGTATGTACGCATGTGCTTGTACAGAGGATTATTTTCTTAGCTTCTGTGTGCTTTTTATGGCAATTTGCTCATCCTGCAATTTGCCAGAAGTAGCCAGAAAGATAGTTTAATCCTGTTTGCTGTTGCAAGACTGTCGAACAGATGATTTCTGATGCTCCAACAACGTGATTGACTTTTCAGAATTTTCTAAGTTTCTCAGCAGAGTCTCTAGTCGCCTTTTGATTTTCTTCTGATCCTCAATGGCACATCCGATTACCACAGACTGAAATTTCTGATCGATGGGTCCTGCTGGCACATCAGATGTGCACGCACCGTACAGTGACATTAAGCGTATTTTGGCGTCTTCCAGATCATCTAGAAGTTTATTGACAATTTCATCGATCATCTTAGTGGCATGCAGTAGGGATTCCTGCTGCTGGGCATTTCGGATGGTTTCTACAGAAACCTCCACAGTAAGGGTTCGGCCCATCAGGCGATTTGCAGTCAAATTAAGTTCCTCTCTCTCACCTAAATCGAAAACAATAAAGCATTCTAGGTTACGGGTGAATACTTCACTGTGCAAATAACATCATCAAGACAATCGCACTGCTACAACTTAGCAATAAACAAGGTTGAGTTTTTTAAGTGGCAATCAACAAGATTTCCAGGGGCCAGACATTATTTTTTTGCATTTGCCTAAGTCCTCCTTAATTCACAGAAGCTAGCATCTTCTCATTTGAGATGAGGCATTAAGCTTTACCAAAAGCGTAAGCGATGCTTTTCCACCGCTGACACAATGCTTGCGGTGTCACATTAAAGCAAAGTATACAATATGATCAGGAAACATTATTCGTGAACAGATCTGGCACGTTAAGGACCTTCTGTGCCACTGTGAGGGAGATTTAGACAGTACCCCTAAAGGCCATAAAGAGAAGACTTGATTTCTGACTACCAGATGCAATTAGGGGCCATGAAAAATCTGTTTTTCTCTTTTCAGAAAAACTTAAGTTTTTTCCTAAAATACAGACACAACATATTTGACATGTAGGCTCTTGAAGAGCCAATAAACCAGCAATTAAAAGTACCTAATGTAAAACGTACAGATTTAGGGAATATATTTAAAGCCATGTATCAAACAACCATGACAACAATCTTAATCATCAGGTTCTTACAAGCTGTACACTTTGCAGCACTCATGCCTGTCCAGCAGTCAAAGCCATTAAAATGCTGGGTTTTCCACTATATTTAATCATCATCATCATCAACTTCTCCCCCTCAGCTGAGCAATATTAACCCTGATTTTGAAAAGCTATCGTGAACTGAGTGTGGGTTTTGTCACACACAGCGGTGGCATCCATGGAAGACCCTCCATCTGAACAGTACGTGGATTTACACAGTCAAGAAAATGGGGATCCCAGGGTAACGGACAGCCCTTCAATAACCTTAGCCAGCTCCAGAGCCCGTACCTTCACCGGCAGCGAGCAATCAAACACAGCTGCTCCCTAAGGCACAGGCTGTTTTGGCTTTGGGTCAGTTGGGAGGGTATGGCAAAGCAGCTTCTCACCTTCGCTGATGTGCCTCATGTCCTGGCTGTTCTGTATATTGTGGATCATTTCTAGCAGGATTTCTTTCTCTTGTTCCATAGCAGATGCTGCGTCACGGAAAGCCTCTACCCTGAATATGGTTGAACCAAACAAAATGTTTAAATAATAGAATAGCTGTTCACCTATATAGCTGCCAAGAACTGTTCTTTTAAACTTCAGCTTATCAAGTACAGTCAGTTCTTAATTATCCATGAGTCAGACTCTGATTTCATTACCTTCTCCTGTATCTTAACTTCACTTTTCAAGACTCAATATAACAAACAAACGGAGGGAAAAAAACCCAAAACAACAGTAATTCGATCAGACTTAAATCTTTTCTTTTTCCAGCAGTGCTGTTCCATCCTGTGCCGCAGTTAGTCTGGCTATCCAGAGCCTGTCGGTACTACAGCCCAGTAGCAGAAGTCCTGTAGCTAATTGGCAATTATTATCAGCTGCTTAACTCGAAGGGAAAGGGACAAGTCCCCACCAGGGAACTTGGGGGTGATGGTTGCAGCTGCAGGGATGAAGGCAGCAAGGGGGCCTGGCTCCCATGCCACCCCCAGGCCAGCAGCACAGAACCTCTACAACCCACCTACGAAGCAACAGACACTCCAGAAAACTCCAACGCCACCTGATAGCCGAATGACCCCTTTCACGAGAGAGAAAAACAGGCGAGGGGGACAAAACTCACATGCTTTTATTAATGTGACAAGGGCTTCCCCACCAAGTGGTGTGCCTTGCTCGCGTGGAGAAGATGCTGGACTGCCTGCCCCCACAGTCATTGGTGTTTTCCGTGGATCGATGGTTACCATGATTCACACCAGGAAGAAGCTTCTGTGGGAGCAGCTCCTATTTTTGGGCTTGCAGGGAAGCACAAAACTCGGTTCCTCCCAAAACAGGACCCCTGCTCCAGTCCTGCTCCCTGTGCTGAAACTCACAGTGAGGGCAGGAGGGAAGGCCATCAGAAACTGCTCTCCCCGGTAACGATTCGGTCTTGGTAAGCTGCGAGGGTGTGTGCCCACAGCCTGCCCGCCGCCTTGCGGAGGTCCAGACCCATCCGGCAACATGAAAATGCCATACTAGAAATCCGAGTCCAGTTCCTTAATTCATGTCTTACTCCCCGCCATGGTTTTAAGGAGGGGGCTTTTGCATTCTGCCAGGTAATAATGGAAAAGCACATCTGGGAACTGTCTTTGGAGATCAGGAACATGAGGGAAACATCCCCCTCCCTTGGCTCTGCCCTGGAGGCTTGAAGGTAGGGGCTCGCAGAGAACTTGCCGAGCTGCAACTGGCTCCAAGAGTTGTGCCAAAAATATCAATTCTGCACTCCCAGACCCCACAGAAAAGCAGAGTATCACGTGAACCTGGCTGATGGTTTCAGATGCTTTCAACGCACAGCTCGGGAGGTCTGGCTGCTGTAAGCAGCACAGGAATCCATCTTTCCTGAAATGTTTATTAAACCTGGCCAGAAAAAGGGCAGAAAACCAAAACATCGTTAGGTCTCTTAGATGCTTTGCACTCTTCAACATTACTGGACGCTGCCCCTAAACTGTGATGGCTCATTACTGCTTCCACAGATGAGGGCCTGTCTCTTGAGAAAGGTGCAGAGCTGCTGCTCCTTCCTCAAAGGCTGGCTGAGGGCAGGTAACGTTGGAAAAACAGCAATAAAAGAGGGCAAAGGAAGGCAGAAGAACAGGAGCATCTGAGGATATAAATAGTCCCACTTCACATACAGCCTGCTCACGGAATGGTTCTGTTTTATGAAATATTTAGCCTAATTTAGTCAGTGAAAGCACAAGCTTCAGGCCCTGCCTTTAATGTTCATTCTGAGGAGGAGTGGGAAAAGTTAATGCAATGCAAATTCTTGCCAAGAGCAAATAGTTTTAATTATTATTTTGGACTGGTTAGAAAGAGCAATGAAGCAGGTGGAGTCATTTCATAATTCAGATGTCTGCACTTTATAATTTAGGAAGTCTAGCAATATTTTCATAAATGCCTCACCATGCCTTTTTAAAAACCTTGTATTTTCACAATTTAAAGAACGCATTGTGGTCGCTGGAAAGCTTAAAATTAAATTTGGAAGTGCAGAATTTCAATTGTAATAGCATTTAAAAATCAGATTTGGTATATAATTGTACAGACTTGAAACCGAAAGATCTGCCTACAGGGGGTGGATCAATCTGTGATTTCCACAAGCTTTGCTGGGTCCGATGAAGAATGTGGAAAAACTGCATTGCAGAGATGCACCCTGAATTGGTGCAATTCTAGAGAGTGCCTAAAACATCACTGCTGCCAAAAGCCAGCTACTGGTATGTGAGGTAGGACCTAAAAGCCAAATGATCAGAATCAGTGATTGTATACTGCAACCCTACCCCCCCTGCCCCAATTTACCAATTAGAACTTTGACATTATTTTACTGAAAGTCATATATCCAAATCTTGAGAACTATCTTATTAGCAATAATTGCTTCTTGGGAATTATTTTAACCACTTTTTCAACTGCAATAGTGAGTGCCACACAACTAAAATCCACTGGGATTTAAATTTTAGTGTATTTGCTTCCACAAATGGCAGTCACAATGAGCACCTACCCCGGCACTGCGTAGCGGCATGTGAAGGAGGCGCAGCAGCTCCTGCCACTGGGGCAAAGGGACAAGGGAGCAGCACGTCAGGACTCCCACACCCCTCTGCTATCCCTTAAAAAAATTTCCTAAAAAATAAACTCCTCAGGTTTCAGAGACCTCTCAAGGGCAGGGTGGAGGCACAGTGTAGGTAACCCAACGCACTGGCAGCACAGGTAGCACCTCAGCCACCCGCCAGCCAGCCAGCGGGAGTTGCACACTTGGACAGAAGATGGGGGAAATGGCCTGGGAAAGGCAAGACAAGGGAGTGGAGGAAACAGCCAGCTGTCACTGCTAGGGACCTGGATCACACGGGGGTCAAAACAACGGGATAGGATCATTTCAGAACAGCAGTCTAGGGGGAGAAATCCAAAGCCAAAGGAAACCACTCACACCAGCCTCAGGAGAACAGTCAGTGCTCCAGAGAACACGCTGGCGAGGCTTTACCAAGGCGAGATACCCACCACAGCCTCACCCTGTTTCACTGCCCCGGCTTGTACCAAGGCCTCCGGCCGCTGGGAAGAGACCCACAGCCCCAGCAGGGACTACACACCTTTCCCTCCTCATTCGCTGCAAGACTGTCAGGTCCACACCTTGTAGTCAGCTCTCATAACTTCTTTCCTAAAATGTGCTTTAACTTCATAGGTTTGTGTCAATCTTTACTTTCTTGGGGTGGGGGACAAGAAAAAAAAAAAAGACTGAAAGAGACAAACCTCTAGCCGAGGTGGCTGCCATGGAAAAGGGTGGAAAAACAATCCAATTCTCAAAAAAACCAATCAATCAAACAATAGAAGGCAAAGAAAAAGAGAACGCAAAATACTCATATTTACACCAAGAATTATCTCAATGCAGCAGTATGGTCTTTTTCTATCAGATGAAAGCATCCAATCATATTTCTACTTTCAGTGTATGTGTCACTTTGAACATCAACTAAATATTCCATCCATTACCTAAAACTAAAAAAACATTCCTTACTTCTGATTGTCCCCCGTCCGACAGCGATCAGCGATGCAGCGCCTTTCTTTCCTACATACCATGTACATGAGCAGGGCATTCCCCCGAGGAACAGGTGGACCAGCCTACGCTTTTGTTTCCAGATGAGAAACTCGATACCCACTTTCTTGTGACAGCTGCAATAACTCCGGCCTTTAAACTACTGACTGACTTAAACAGCTCACCATTAAAGCTTGCACGCTGGAGGTGCAGATAAGTTTTCAAAGGAAACAAGAAACATCTGAAGATGGTGCAGCTTTTTTCCTGAAACGGAGCTGAGCACACTGGATGGAGACAAGGCAGGGAGTTTCACCCTGGTGTCCTCAGCTGCTTAAACTGAGTTTTTGTTCTCAGGTGAGTGGTCCTGTGAACATACAAATGAGGGGGTGGTGGGATGCAGTTGTTCTGAAGGACAAGAGGAGAAAAAGTACAAAAAATTGAGATTAAAAAAAAAAGCCTGACATCTCATCTATCATTACAGCTAGGACTGCATGTTCACTTCACACAACCACCAGAACACGGTGACTCATAAACAGAGACTCTGGTCCCGCTTCCAGCTGCTGCCAAGACATCCCGGCACTCACAGGCAGTCAGGGCAACATGAAAGTCCAAGGCCTTACAAGGGACAAACGTGCCACCTGCCCCCATTGCCGCCCCTGCCGGGGCTCGCTCCCTGGCAGCCAAATTAATCCCCCTTTCCCGCTCACTTTCCCTATAGAAGAAAGTCCATCCGCAAACACCTAGCAGGGAGGTACAAAAATACCCCGTTACTGTCAGAAAAGCAGCTCTCACGGCAGAAGAGAAGGGAGAAAAGGGAAGGCTGTTCAATCCAGAGCATTTCTGAAGGGATGAGGGCTGCCTCAAGGTTCAGCCGACCTTAAGCAACTGGAGAACTGAGGATTGTCGAGGGGTTTAATTAAAGGCTGTAGTTCACTGACAAATTTTCACTTATTATATTTACAAGCAACGTCTCAAGAGTCTCTAACCAAACTAAACCAGCTGGAGAAGGAAGAAGTGTGTAAGCTCTTCCTCCTGCCATTCAAATTACTTTGAAATGAGGCATGCCGATTAGCTGTGCATGGAAAAAAACCCAAGACTTGAGTGACTTTAATCAAAGTAGTTTGACTCTTTTTTTCTAACTGTTCTGCATTTAGAATTATGCCTGTTTGAAAGACCCAGAGCAAACTGGGAAGTTTAATTTGGGGTTTAATTTCCGGTTAGCCAAACTGTCTGCTTTATTTCAGAGTCGCTCAGCAGATTTAGAACACATTTTTGCATATTCTGATGCTCATTTTGTGATTATATATTCATGCGCTAGACCTGGATGTGAGCAGCGAGACTTGTTTGCAGACAGCGATTTTGTTTAGTCAAATTCAGAGAAGTCTGCGAAGGACTTCAAGGAGATTTAATGAAGCTAAGTGAAAGGCTAATATAATAGCACATGAAGTCCACTCCTGGGTAATGCAAAGTAACGCAAGCAGAAAGGGGAAAACGCGACTCCTGCATGCCATGGAGCTCTTTTAACTACTAGGAACATCCTGGGTGGTTCTGTGAAGGCCGCTGACCGCCGTGCAGCTGCAGCGCGGGGAGGGCGCGCTGCCGCGGCAGCAGCAGGAGGTGGGTCAGCGGTGCGGCCGTGGCACCCCGCGCACCCGCCGCCTCAGCAAGGGCAGCGTGTGATCAGCCAGAGCCGACAGGGCCAGGGCGATGGTTAAAGGCAAGGCATTGCCTCTCATGCTGCTGCAGTGGGGAAAAGTTCAGACGGGATTACTGTGGGCACGGCAAGCAGCAGGGGCGGGCAGGCCGCGCCCTGGCACGACGCTGGAAGACGCGCTGCGCCTGCAAGCACGTTGGGAGCAGGCACCCGCGCCGCGGCGACACCGTCTGCGGCGCC
>JAVJGI010000062.1:17697559-17741180 GCA_035590275.1 Ibycter americanus
CCGCCCCAGCCCGCCCCTCCCACCACGGCGAGCCACCCCCGCCGCCCCGCTGCTGCTCCCCCGCACGGCGGCTCGGGGAGAGAAACGCCGGAAATCGCAAGAAACGGCGGGAAGAAAAGAAGAAACGCTTTGAGAATGCAGAAGCCGGTTCGAGGGGAGAGAAAAGCTGGGCAACAGCGGCCCGGGCAGCCCTGGCCGTACGCAGAGCCCGACCAGCGTTCCCGAGCACAAGGCACCTGCGGTGCCGCCCCGGCCGCACGGCGCCCCGCACAGAAGCCGGGCCGCCGCTGTCGCTGTCCGAGAGCACACGAGAAGGCCTGTTGGCAGGCGTGTACTGGCCTCTTACTCTGCCAGAAAAAGCACGTATCTGTTTTACAGTAGCCAGGGTAGTGGACCTACATCTAGTAACGGCTTCTTCTGAGATGTACAAAATGGTACCTTCTCTCTCAGGAGCGCCCTTGTACTTCAGGTTCCTGCTGGGAGCGTTGGTTCCCACAATCCAAGTCACACGTAGGCTTTACTTGCCACGACTGTGAGTATTTAGAAAGGAATCTGCTTATCCCAGAAGTCCAGGTTTGGGCAAATACACCATGGCTCTAACAGACCGAACTTTGGCACCTAGCGAGGAGGGATGTTGTTGCACAGGGATACTGTTCTGTGTGCTTATCCCGCTGTGATTCAAAATAGCTGTTTTCACGGGGTCATCCACTGAGAATGATATCATGTCCCAAGCGCTCTCATTAAATTAATTGCCTGAGTTTTCTTTGTTCTCTGTAGCTGGATAAGTAAGGCTCGTTGCCTGTGAGCTCATGGAAATAACTTCATTGGAACAATTGTTCCATCCATTTCACTACAGTCTTTGTAGAAGATGATTAAAAAATGCTTCCCACCCCAAAGAGAAACTCTTTGTAGCCATGACACACACTTTGCAACCATTTTATTTCCTAGGATCCTTCTATTCTTCCCCTGCCAATTTATTAAGTAGCAATTGCTTTCTGGTTTTTAAGCCCCATGTAAAACAGTTAAACAGCTACGAACATTTTTTTCCTTGCACAGGGGTTTAATTCCATGCCAACAGAAACTGCAATGAAACACAGGCACAGAACAGCTGTAGTTGTGTCCAAACACATCACCTATGACTTAGCCTCTTTAACAGCAAAATGGCATTTTACCCTAGAAGCGAGAATAGCACGAACCATGGAACCAAAGAGCAGGTTTAAAAGCATAAATAGCCTTCCAGGACAAGCCTTGATACTATTGCCTGTGCAACCTGGGACATTTTCCCATTTAGAAACTTGGAAGGGCCACAAAAACTGCTTTTCCTGCTCGCTAGAGGGGTAGATTGCCCTCCATCCCTTCTGTTTCTCACCAAGGTACGTAAAGGGGCAGTTGCCACCACTTATCCGTAATAGATGGCTGGGCTGGAAAGATAGGAGTCCATCTCTGGAGGAAGAGAACTGACTCACAACTCAACTGGGAGAAGTCTGCGGACACAAGAGGCAGGAATTGGGTCCTTCGGGGGCATAAGGCGATGGGAGGAGGAAGGGCCCCCACATCTGAAACAAAGCATGGATTTTATCCTCCTCCTCCTTGTGGTCTGCGGTGAAGAACAGTGATGGCCAGGTCAGGACTGCCAGTGCTGCCATGCCTATGTCCTCCTCTCTTCATCTTCTCCACAGCTGTGTTCATGTGATGGACTGCACAGCCCTGCTCTGGCTATGGGCACCAGCAAGAAGAACATGAGGAGAGAGTGTGTATTTCGTGGCATCAGAAGTGAAGCCACTGGCTGTCTCTTGTTTAAACTACATCATCGTAAAAAAAAAATGGGTGCCACTTGCAAAACGGAGCAACATGCAGAAGAGTCGCATTGACACACGCAAGGTCCCTTGAGGTAGCAGAAAGAGCAACTTTCCCAGGTCTCTGACATCTCATGTATCTGGAGAAGTCCCAGAACCAGGGGGATAATCTACACCAAAAGCACTGCAAATTGTCACATGGCTAAATAGCACCTCAGTTTCAGCTTTACCTTATTCCAAACCCTGATACATACCTTGTCACATACCCTAACACTTACACATGAGCAGTCATTGAACAGGATCAAAGAGGAAGTCCACACCCAAGAAATGCCATGCCAGATTATTTTCCTCCCTGCACCTACAGGAACTTCATCTGAAGAACCTTCTGTATACGTAAGTGTTATGGAAACAGTTTCCATGCACAGCAGAAGGATGCAGCCATGGCTTGGGCCAGCCAACCACAGCCAGCTTGCAGTCCCCCCAGCACTGTAACAGCAGCAGTAAAGATAGGCCAGTGTGAGTCTTCAGGATATGTTTTCGATTAAACACGTACCTGCTGTCACAAGAGGCTGCCCCCTCGCTTTAGCCCCTGCTGAACCTGTGCTACTGTGTCTTTGCTGCTGTTGTTACCAATGCTCATTACAGCTAGCCCTGGGTTTCCCTGTGCACCTCGCAGTCATTTTACTTTGTAGACAAGCCCCAAGGTCACAAGCCTGTCAGAAGTCTGACTGAAGTCCTCTACCTCAGAAGCAATCTGAAAGCTGGTATGACCATTTCAGGGCACGCAGCAGTTCATTCTCATCAAGAGGAAAACTGCCTAGTAGATGAGCCAGTGAATTCTGTAAAGCTGCAGATGCTTAGCTGATTGTGTATGGAGCTCTGGGCAAAAACACAAATGGAAGGACTTTCAGAAATCAGGATACTGCAGTCAGTGAAAGTGAACTTGCACAGATTTACAAAGGGAACTTTACATTACATTTCCACACATGCAGTGCTTTGCTGTCCCCAGTGCACACTGTGTGTGTATTTGCCACTTGCCATAAGTTTTCTGACTTGCGTACATCCACTTTTATAGTATCTTGGATCATATTATTTGACCCAGATTGTTACAACTGAGTTCTAAACCACTTGCATTAAGAATTTCTACAGGAAACTTGAGGACGTTTAGAAGCATCGGAGAAATATGCAGATGCAGGCTTTAATAAAGCTGCTTAGCTGGAAAGAATTGCCAGAAAGTATCTTTGTGCTAATGTCAGCCAATTTTTCTAAATTAATTTTGAAACAATTCGTCATCCATCCTCCTCACCACCTTCCAATTTACAGCAGTCATTGTAAACATTGCTAGGACAGCACAAGCAGATGATAGAACATTTTCCTTTTAAGAAAGAAGACTGCTTAACTTCATACCTCTATAAACTTCACCATATTTGGTAAAGATTCAGTAAAGGTTTGCATTCTGTGACTGCTATAGGAACAGTAGTGGTCATTTCTGTATACCTTTAAGAGCTAAGGAAATTAACCCACCACCCAAAACCACATACAAAGCAAGTAGCTTACAGTAAGCCAATCTCAAATTATTTTTTTTTAATATTATTAAGCTTCAGAAGCAATCAGGCAGGCATGACGTTTTAGCGCTCCAGTGACTTTCTTAATGGTTGCACTGACTTATTTGGCATCTCATCTAGTCTGAATATGACCAAAAGGGGGATTTTGTTTGATACAGAGAATATGGCACACAAAGCACCAAAGAGATAAGAGCCTTGTACCAATCTCCACGTGTCACAATTTCAGTTTTGTAAAACCTATACATGCACCATACAGAAATCAAGAGCATTAAAATGAACAGCTGGTGGTAGCCAGGTGGAGTTTAGACCCTTTCCTCATTAAACACAAGCAAGCACCACAGGATTACTTGAGACTAATGAAGGGTGAACTCAAGCATCGCCACAAAAGCAAATTCTCTTAAAAAGGGCAGGACAAATCACTTGTAGTACAAACGTAAAGGATGCTGGGCAAGCTCCTTTTAACAGATGAATTCTACTTGTAAACACAGACAAATCTCTCTGCATATGCAGGGAAAACCTCAAAAATTTCAGCCAGTTAAACGCTACTCCCCAGCCAGAAACATTAAGTTCTGAAACACAACCATTTACGAGACACCTTTTCCAGCTGAAGAACAAGGTGCAGTACCATGAAATGTTGGTGAGTAACAAGTCACATGTCTGTACACGCAGCATTTTAAGAATCCAATTTTCCCTGCTCTTCTGGAAACATAAGTATCACAAGGCTGTAATGGCAAAACACTATGCAAAGAAAAATTTCAGAGAGTTAACAGAATCTCAAAAGAGACCAAAGAAAATGAGGACAGATTTCAAGACATCATTCTGGAGACTACTTTTAACATAAAAATACAAAACTCTATTTAGTTGTTTTATAAAAAAGCCATAGCAGCAGGGGTTGGCATTTGCTGCTTGTTTTGGTAAGCAGATGAGGAGGCCAATACAATGTGCTTAATAACTGGAGCTCCAAATATAGAGAATGTATGTGCACACATGGCTTTTTTTTTTTTTTTTTAATGCAATCAATTAAGTCATGGCCCATCAGGTACAAGCAAACTTCACATTTATGACAGAATAGAATGTTATGAGGAATAAAGGACATTATCAAAATCTAACATAGACTCTGGAGAAGACCATCTACCCATGTTTTAAACATTTGTTGAGGCCAAGCAAAGAATTTTCTCAAGCTGAAACATCTCTTCATGTGAAAGGAATTAGCAACTTCAGGGTCTGCACTGAACAACACCTGTCCAAAAGCCTCTCTAACTTGGACTGAGACATTTTTGAGGACAAAAATTGTTTTCCGTCTCATCCCAACCTTTATTAGAAGAACTTGGTGTGAAAAATTCTGCAACTTTTAGCTTGAGTCAGTAGCTAAAGGCAACTCAAAATCTTCCCAGAATAGGGCTTCCCCAGCAGCAGTGTAAACTACACACCCAGATTTGAACAGATTTAGATTTATAGCAGTTAGAACAAAACTCACAGGCTACTGATTAACAATAAAAAACCCAAGCTGGCATTTTATTATATTAAGATTTCTTACTGATTGAGAGCAATCATTAACTGAAGTATAATAGGCTGGTAAAGCTGGACAGTTTGCATAGGTATTTTTAAACTAAGGAACTGAGAAAGGTGGCATAGATAACAATTTTAAACAAAGAAATAGTTGATCACCTTAAAATAATGACAGTACAAAAATAATTAACACATTTACATTCAATTGTCCAAAGCTACCTCTTCATGAACAGAAGGGAGCAAAGACAATAGTATATAGGAATAATACAGCTTAAATTCTCTCACATCTATTCCAAACAGGAACTAGAAAGTTTATTTAGCTTCTGTTCTCTTAAAAAGTTGTCCCAGCCTCAGATCAGGGAAAGGAACTGAACCTGTCAAACTTTAAGCCATCAAATCCAACACTCTACAGTGTTACTACTGAAAAAACATATACATTTAGAAAAATAAAGTTAACTAACTGTACAGCCTGTGGTCCTGATTCTGACACTTCTAACAAACAGGACGTAGAAAAAATCATGGTCTATGAGGCAAGACTGGCCACAGGCAAGAGTTAGGCCGTATGTTCAATTTATAAACCTGGGATCTAAGCTTCTCTTTATAACAAGATTAGCCAGGCAAATCTGAGATAATCGGAGTTTACTATTTTTATCTGTTGCAAGGACCACATGAAAAAGTAAATAAAGACAACGACATTTTGTGGAAAAAGAAAAAAAAATTAAATACAAGAACCAATTAAAAAAAAATTAACAACTAAAAACCCCAAAATACCTAGTAAGACCAGCCTACTAATTAGGCAATAACTTATACAGCTAGAATGGAGAGACTTAGTCATCACCCATTAGAAACAGAATATGCAAAAGCTTAAAAATTTATTTTTAATCATACTCAATATATTGCAGCGGATATCTATAAACTCCAGCTGTTCATCAGCATGACAGAGGACATTAGAATATAAATCTAACTATTCAAGATACAGATGTGTTTTTGAAGCAGTATTTTTGAACCTTTGTAAGTAGATGAACAAGCTTCCATTTTTGTGAGCAGCTCTGATGACATGGTGTTAGTGTACTGAAGAATCTTCATTTACATTTCCTCAAGGCTTCTCTTGATAGCTTCTTCCAAATCTGCATCTTGCTCTGTATAAATACAAAAAAGATTATGATCTCAAACTATGGTTGATAACCACTCCTAAACACAGCTACATTAATATTACTACATAAAGCAACAAATTACTTCTGTGGGCAATGTCAGTAGACTGCAAAAAAAGGTAGAGAAACAGAATGAAAGTATACGCCATATTTTCAACACTTCAAAATACAGGAACAACCTCTACAACCTTCTACTCTATTAACTAGGGGCAGCCCAATGATTAGTTTAAGAGTATAACACAACTACGTATTTACTGGTCAAACTAATACCAAGATTAAAACCCATATGTATGCACCAAGTATTAAAACAAAAGAGAGAGACACACAAAATAAGCAAAGTGTTCTCAGTACTTTCATTCCAGTTCTTTATCAACAGACACTCCCTTATTCTAAGTTGGCACCGCTGTTGTCACTCTTACTAGGAAGGCCAGACCTAAGTAGAGAAAAAGTGGTATCAACAGTAAGAATAGTCTAGCTCAGGGCTGGAACATTTTTGATGGCAGGGGGGAAGACTGCATTGCACACATCTGACTTGTTAACACCTCTCTTAAACATTTTTCATAATAACCAAAAAAGAAATTCAGTTTCTGCATTACATTTAGGTTGTTTTGGGCACTAATTGTTTGGTGTTAGTGAATTAAATATGGTATGTTAGACAAGGTTTACATGTACAGTAAATATGAATACCAATGGTATAGTTGGAAAAATTAAAGCAGCTTTCAGACACACTGTCATTCTGGAATTATTAATATTCTGCTTTAGAAGGACACAAGGACATCCTATAAAAAAGCTGTCTGTTCTTATGACAAAGGGAACAGAACAGTTAATATATATTAATATAACATTTTAAAATTTTAATTATTGTTGCCCTGTTTTATGCAAGACCTAGATTTGGAACAGAAATAGTATCAATGAATTCTCTCTCATGTCAGCAGAGCCCATATTCATTCACCTGGTCTTTACTGTAACATGCAGTACTACTGATAAAAGAGATATTAGTTTCTGAAAGGAAAAAATTATGTGGTCACAGAAACAAAAAAGAAATTTTGAAACCATAATAAAGCAGAAAGCCACTTGCAGACAACTGCTTACATTAAAATATGTTGTCAATCAGTCAGTAAGTGTGTACAAGAATAAAGAAAAAGGTTCAAACTGTGACTCTGTTACTAATGGCATGCAGTTAGCTCCACAGTGATATCTGGATTGTCCTCTATTCCCTGGAGCTGCTGAAGCACCTTCTTCTGCCTCCTACACTTGCTTTTTGCCTTCTCCTCTTCTAGCAGTTGCTAGTGCTTTTTCCTTTTTACTCCTTCCTGGAGCTGATTTTGCCTCTCACTCTCTCTTACACATGACAGAACTGCCATTAGCCACACAGGCAGCCAGTGAACACAGCTGAAGTCACATTGCTTCCTGAGGTCAGACAGATGCCTTCAGCACTGAAGCATTAGAACTGGAACCTCCTGTATGCAGCAAATGCCACTGCTATCCCTGATGGCAATATCCAGTGCTAGGGGGACCTGAGCACAGCAAACTTTCAGTACTGTAGCTGAATATGTTGGACATTTAGTAACAGTTGGTAAATTTGTAACTGAATAAATTCTGGGAATGTAAGATTCAGTTATCAGTTTTAACACTGACCTTGTACAAATTATTAATTTGATATTTTTTTAGCACACCTTATTTCCATCAGGTGAAAGGGCAGAGCAAAGCCTTTAAACAATAAATTATTTTCAAAGTGCACTGTACTCAATCACCAAAAATTAATGACTACATGGTATGAATGCCACCACTAAGCACAGCAGCAAAAGGATGAAAACAATTTCAAATGAGGTAAGATACAATGTGAGCAGACAGATGTACTGCTGATTCAAACATGCATAAATCTACAGCTTGTTTAGACCAGAGTGCTTTGTTGAGATACAGTATCTACTTTGAACTATTTATTCAGAAGTTCAACTATTTAGTCAGTAGCTCTACTCTGAGTCAACAGTCATACTAAACCAGTACAAAGTGAGCTCAGTCAAGTCTTTTAATTGCACAATACCCTGTGATGGTGCACCAATAAAATAGATTTTGGCTGCTGGCATACTTTTCAGGTTAAGAAATTTATCTTTTATTTATAACTTACAGTGTTCTTCACTACTCAAGATTGTCCAGCATATTTTAGAGAGTATTTGTAAAAGGTCACCTGCTGTAAAACTGATGGTAAGTTTAGTTTCTGTATCTTCCATGATTAATAGCACTCCTCAACAAAGAAAAAATTAACAGACCTTCCTGTTTATTTGTTTCTTCTAAGCTCCTCTTCGCTGTTAGTGTATCTTCATCCTCTTCGCTATCTGAACCTTAAATGCAAAATTGAAGCAAATTACACATTGCTATTAATAGAAGTTCACAGTCTGCACTTGCATTTCTCTTACTGTAACAACATTGTAGGTTGGATTTGAAGAAATACAATTGTTACGATCTGAAAATCAAGATAAAAATACATTACAGTGGAAGTTTAAGACAGTAACTCAAAAGACAGAGTTATTTTTCAGCTACCTTCCTGCCTTTCTCCCCAAAATCTAGAGGCAGACTGCTTTAATTATTTTAAAGCAGTAACAAGAAATAACAGGTGCAGAAGCTACTGTTAGTGTTTACCGCATTTGCTTTTTTGAAATACTCAGTTATAAAAGAAAAAAGACATTACTCACTTTCTACAAAATATATCAAGGATTTAATTATGGGAAGAAGTGCTGTAGCACGTGTCAGCTGTATTTTGTTGCCTAAATACTCCATTTGAACAACAGAGTGCTGTAACTCAACTAAGCAGTGCAATTCAGCAGATGTTCAAGTCTCTCAGAAAAAAAAAAAATAGCTGACACACTGAGTTCAATCTGCTAACTCATCATAGTCAAGCCCAGCTAAAACTCCACCACCTTTCCTTGTCTAAATAATGCTCTTCATGAGGCTGGTTTCCAGTTCCAGAATGACAGCTCTGTTTTGAAGTGCCTAGTAGGACTGATGTACCTAAGGTGTTTTTTCTCCTTCATTTGTTTTAAACAGAGTCTCAGTAAACTACAGGTTAAAAAATAAACAAGTCAATGAGTCACACTGTGTATTCATTCTCCTGCTACAGGCTATTGCTATTTTGGGAGATGGTCTCTGTAACAAGGTCTCACAGTCTTCGCAGTCAACTAGGTCTCCTACAGTCATATCAACATAAGCACTTTCCTTAAAGTCATCACATTTATTAGCACACCAAGGTACTTCTGAATACGTTTACTGGCCAAGAACATTTCAATACGGATGTTAATTTACTGACTGTGTGACTTCTGGCATTTTAATTGACCCAAGTTAGGTATTCAAAGCAACAGGTACACTTCCTACAGCTTCTTTTCAAAACTCTGACACGTATACCTTGTTTAAACAGCAATGTTGTTGACTTTCCCAATTCCAGGAATACAAACTTCAACAGCTGGTATTAAACAGAGATCAGGAGCCCACAAAGATCCCAGAAATAGCTGGATGTACACTTCAGTTAAAATGGTCTTTCTCCAGTCACTTGGCAAACTGACTGGTAATCCTTTTTGGAGCTGCCTACTATCTCAGAGCAGAAGAGATACTATTTTCAACATCGTCTTCCAAAGTAAACAAAGCCAAAGAAAAAGATCCACACAACCCCCCAAACAATTGTGATTACAATCACGAAAGGGAGGAAAAAGTGCAAAGAAGAGGTTTTGCACAAGTGGATTCTGCCTTAGTAACCAGCCTTTTAATCTTCGAGACCAGAAGACATCTCTGACTGCTCTAAAAAGTTTTGTAACAGTTGAAGCAATCACTCTCTTAACTCATTTTTTGGCATATGTATAATGGAAGAATTGAGTTCTTGTGAACATTAAGTCAGAATAGTACAAGGGGGTCACTGGTTTACTACCATTCCCAATAAAAATGCATTAAGAGCACTTTTATGAAAGTCTATGCAGGTTTTTTAGGTGACTTGACAGAAGATGCTGGCAAATGGACAAGGCAATATTTTTCTGATTGGCATCTTGCCTAGGTCGTTAAATAGCAGACAATAGGAGTAGTCAGAAATCCAGGAGTTTCTTTCAGATAGGATCTGAAGAAGTCAACTTTCCTGGAACCAGCTATACAGCTAGTTAGCATGCACCATAGAAGCAGCCATGATGGCAACCCACTGACATGCTGTTAGAGAACAGCGCTTTCCTGCTCACTCCTGGCTTCCCTGACCCAGGCAAAAGGCTAACTTGACACTCATTTTTCAGAATACAGTAGATTAGCAGCTAAGTTGACTTTACTGTCAATTAGGACAGTTATGAATGCTAAAACAGGATTGATAGATAGAATTACTATTTCAGTTCATTAAGGAAGTTTAGGATTCATCTTATGTATTAATGCAGGCCTCATCTTGCCAAAATGTTTTGCTAGTCATACCACCTTAATTACACCACTGTAATAACATGGGGTACACATTCATATTGGAACAGAGATACATGCAAAACATTTAAACACTTTTAAAACAAGCTGCTTGCTCCATGATTTATCACTACACCTGACATGCAATAACTAATTACTACCTGATGGTTATAACATCACAGAGAACAGGTTTGCTTAAAGCATAGTTAAAGATAACACAATTCCACTGCCAGAAACTATGAAACTTGAAAACAATTAGTACTGATGATGATCTGTTATTTTGAGGGGGAAAAAAGTCAGCTTGGAGTCAAATGTTGTTATGAAGTACATTAAAAGTCTCATGAGCTATGCTCTGCTTTCACTGGTCGTTATTTGACAGACTTATCTCCCCTCTACCTAACTGTATTAACACACATTCAGCTTCCCATGAAGACAGTTGCTGGATTCTCCAAAATCTTTGAGTTGGTGAAAGTTAACCTATTAAGAACCTAACAAAGAGCCAAATCTTTTCACGCCAAGGCTTGTCAGTATCTCAAATTATACTGAGACTTTCCTTACTCAAAAGGAAAAAAAAAGTTATGCTTGTCCTCGGCATTCCCCCCACCCCCATCCTCCCCAAAGCTACACAGAGCAAAGACTAAAGGCACAAAAGCAGTAAAGATGAGAATTTTAAGATGTCCTGGTATAGTTTCTATGGGAATAAGACTGTAACAGCCAAAAGAAAAGAAAAGCTGTCAGCAGGCAGAAAGCCTAGGCAGAAATGCTCCAACAAATAAGGGGGTGGGGGGCAGGAATTCAGCTTTCTTTAGGGGCTAGACAGGAAGAACTAGTATTGTGGAACTCGTCACTTGTCAACCAAAGAGAAGGAAAGGCCAACTGAGGGAACAGATACATTTCTCAAGTCAGAAGACACCAGGCTACTTTTCCACATGGGACAGGTCATTGTGCTTGATCTAACGTTGCTCATAGTGCACCTGTACCCTTTGACTGAACTCTGCTCTCAAGGAGATCTTGGACTCCAGTTAAGAATATACTCCATGCAAATATCACAGAATGGCTGAGGTTGGAAGGGACCTCTGGAGGTCATCTCATCCAGACCCCCTTGCTCAAGCAGGATCACCTAGAGAAGGCTGCCCAGGACCATGTCCAGATGGCTTTTGAATATTACCAAAAAGATAGTGTACTGGGGAGCTCAGAACTTGACAGTTAGGGCCTTACCAGTGCTAAGCAGAGGGAAAGGACCACTTCCCTCAAACTGCTGGCAACAGTCCTCCTAATGCAGCCCAGGGTACTGTTGGCCATCTTAGCCATGAGGGCACGCTGCTGGCTCGCCATCAACTTGGTGTCCACCAGGACACCTAGGTCCTCTTCCACAAAGCTGTTTTCCAGCTGGCTGACCCCTGGGTCACCCCCTCCAAGTGCAGGACTTCGCACTTGTTGTTGAATTTCATGAGGTTCCTGTCAGCCCATTTCTGCCCTGTCAAGGTTTCTCTGGGTGGCAGCACAACCTTCTGATAAATCAGCTGCCACTCCCAGTTTTGTGTCATCAGCAAAGCTGCTGAGGGTACACTCTACCCCACCCTGGAAGTAATTAATGAAGACATTAAATAGGACCAGACCCGGTATTGACCCCTGGGGTACACAGCTGGTTACTGGCCTCCAACTGGACTTCATGCCACCGATCACCACGTTCCGGGTCTGGCCATTCAGCCAATTTTCAATCCACCTCAGTTTTCTCATCCAGCCCACACTTCATCAGCATATACTCCTTGTACTGTTGGCATCTTCTGATCATGAAGAGTAAATAAGAATGTTTAATTAGAAGAAAACAGGCATGTCCCGTTTCTCTTGTTAAAATGCTTAGCATATTCTGTAGCTCCCAACTCCTCTGGGGTCAGAGGAAAAGCAATTGCCAAGAGATCTCAAGATATGGCCTCTTCTCTAGTACATTTTGTTAAATAAGCAAACAGCCAAAACTCTGACCGTACCTATTGTCTCAAAGAAATCCTACTGCTCACTGTCGTCTTCACATATTGCCAAATTCCTGCTGGAAGAACAAAAATCACCAGGAAAGCAAGTTCTGGATGAATATAGCGCTCAGATCAGAAAAACTAACTCTATAGATGGGAGCAAACACAGCGATTTTTTGACATTTCATTAGTGTCTCATAGAAACCTATTCTGGGAAGGGAATGGTAAACTCACAGAATGCAAGCCCCACCCACTGTCCTGATATCACAGCACCACAGCTTGTATTTGCATTAGCTGCCCACATGGTTCAGCATGATCCCCTCCCTGTATCTGATCATCTTCTCTTGCAACCTCCCTGGTACCACCATCCCCCTAATTTCCATCAGATTTACCAGTTCCTCTGTCTCACCAGAGACTCTGTTTCCCTTCCTCCACCTTAGTCGCCTTCCCTTGCCACACATCTTCTTAACACACCTCCTGACTACTTCAGTGTGCAGTCTCACACCCTACCTTCACTCCTCTCCTACAATGCTCCTTCTCCCAATCTCATCTGCCTCTTTCCCATCCCAATGTACAGTGACATTAATATCACACAACCTGCTGTCTCTCTAACCAGTGACCTTTTTCCTTTTACAGTTGGCGTCTGAAGTTTTAGGGCTACTTCACCTTAAGGACACCATTAGTTACCTCATTCAGAATCCTAGTAACTACTTAGTCAAAAACTTAAGATCAGTACCTCATCCCTACATTAGCAATCATGTTCAGTGTGTATGAGCATGCTGCCTTTGAAACACTGCTCCCTGGCTTCCAGGATCCTTGCCTTTATTCACTCTTCAGTATGTCCCTTGGAGGATCCTCCCCACATAACTCATCCCCAATACTTCCTGCTCTAATCTCTGTTTCTTCATCATCTGTAAGAGGAAGTACAGCTACTCCCTGCTGAGGGTTCACAAATACACAAGACTTCTCTTCCTCCATGAAAACTAAAGCTTTACTCTATACATCTCTCCCTATAGATGCTCATTCATCTGTTCATACAAGTGTAGCATGTCTAAAAATAAAGCTCTCAATCCTTCACCCTCCTCCAATTGCATTTTTTTGGAAACTCCGGCCAACACTGTGATGGTCACTGAGATTTTCACTTAACTTTCATCTTAGATACCTCTCAAATTCACAACCATATCAAATTAAACCTTGAGGATTTTTTTTGTATTATCTGAGTGGTGAGGTCTTCCCAGTTCATGCACTTGGCTACAATTCTGGTTCAGACTCATTATCTCAAGTCTCAATACGTTGCTTTCTCCCTAGGGCATATACATACATTCAAAGATGCACACAACAGATGTCACTGACACACCAAAGCCAATAGTAACTTCCTGTTGTAGCTAAATGCAACGTTACAACTCAAAGGTTAATTTCTTAACACTCCCTACTGCAACAGTCTGTGGCCACAGTAGTAACAGTGTAAACAAAGGAATAGATTCTTACTAGAGTAACTATCATTCATTCACAGCGCGTCACACTGCAGATGCTCATGCCCTTCACATTCAGTCTCTTTGGACAGTGGGGGTCGGAGGCTGTGACCTGTCTTTAGTCATTTGCAGTCTGTGTTAACTGTACATTCAGAAAAAGCAGAAACTGGGGTCAGATGTAGTATTTATACTGGACCTGAACACCCACAAAAATTTGACTACTGAGAAGGCAAGCAATTATTCTCAATGTCTTCTGTAAATTAATTCTTAACACTTCTTAAATTCTTTTGTTGGCTGTATGTAAACCAAAAGATTTTTGCGATAGTGGGAGCTAGGAAGCTTAACGGCATTCATCAAAATGAACTGAAATCCTGCTTTTCCAAATATAAACTCTCATAGAAGCTGCATTCAGTAGTATTTAAACACTTCTGGCAATAGCAGTGGATTGAAGATGCAGGCTGACCACTCCACTTCAGCACAGTGGAAAAAAGCCTTACGTGTCAGTGAAAGAGGTGCAGTGGCTATTTGTACATAGAACAACGTTATACCATTGATTTTGACAGCCTCATGAAACAGCCTGGCTCTTTAAAAGAAAGAAGAAATACTCAAAAAAAAAATTGGGCCTCCTATTGTTGAAAAAAGTTTGTTTTACTTAGCTCAGTCAATAAAGGATCTCATTTGAATATGTCTGTGAGAAACACAGTTAAGCTAAAACTATCAATTTACACAAAAATCACTTTTGACAACCAAAAAGTTGCAACATTTCTGTCAGTGTCAGGATGGGTATGACGACCTCTAACCCAGCGTCAGCTTTGCCCTCAACATTGTCCAGCACTCATTAAAGGCATAGGCTATAGCAGTACTGTCGTGACTAGATATGAAGTGTCAAGACACAGACAAGGGAATAATGGTGTTTTTCTGCGTGCTACAAACTTTTGTTTGCAAAGGAATTACAAAGGGAGACACTGAAAACTCTTCTACCCTTCTCAAAACACTCAAGTAATATGCATGATGTGTTTGTGCCTTCAGCATAAAAGAAAAAACCTTCTGTATTTATGAACTCAGGTTTAGCTGCAGCAGAGAGCAAATAAGAATAAATGTCTTGCCTACTCTTTTCACACCTTAAACGGAATTCACGCATCCATTACAGCCAATGGTCTAAGGTAGCATACAGTTGAAATCCTATTGTAACATATGCAGGAACTTTTTTATTTATTTTAAAATGAACATACGCATCACAGTTCCCACAGCAGTTCTGCTGACATGGTAACATGGTTCCCAAGGTGCAACTGTCAGAGATTGCCACAATCCAGCCGCTCACAAGTTAATGATAGCTCTGAGAAGGTGATTCAGGGAAATAGCTTTTTCATTTTGCAGCTCATCCAATACCAACAACTGTCTTATGTTTTTCAACACAATTCTGCCATAACTGTTTCTCACTTATTTCTCTGTCCAGAATAATAGCCATAGGCTTGAGAAAGTCACAAAGCAAGCAATTCTTGTTTATATTTCCTTATATTCAGCTGCATTTCTGTAACAGGACAACAGGTTATACCAGCCTATGATACACTACACAACTTTCCACCTCAGCTCTCTGATACTGGTCTTGCCACACTAAGACTTGCAAATGCTTGCTGATGCTGCTGAGCCACACAGTGAAGTGTGTATTATGCAGTGGCTTACCTTTTTAAAGAAAACTTTATACAGTCTTGGTAACAACACAATCCCACTACCTATTATCAAAACTGAACTTTCTAATGGCCTGTTTTAATACAGGAATGGGAGACAATGGCAGCTCTCACTGTTTGGGTCCGTCCATGCTGACACTGACTGGGAGAAGGGGACCCAAAGATGCCTCAAGACAGTTCTGTTCCTTACAAGTTTGCCAGGGAATGCCAACAGCCAAAGGACTCGTGCAATTCCATCACTTTCCTGCTCAAAGTATTTATTTTTTTTATAACAACCACATGCATAATTTAAGTGGGATGTGCAACAATCAGCCAGCCAGCAAGTTACGGTTTGGGGCCTCTCAGTAGTTCACATCACCATAATAGTAAATTACACATTAATGTAGTAAAGGACATTAAAAGAAGGGTTAGATTAGGAAACTTCTGAAAGCAAGACCAATATAAAAAGAATTCCGTAGTATAATTTATACACAGAAAATGGTTAGATGAAAGTCATCACCTCTGAGCCAGTATGCTCTGGTGGACAAAGCTATACGAGTAAAACTACCCAGGCAGGGAGCTACAGTAGCCTTGCACAGCGAAACAGTCATTCCTTGCTTCTCACTGTCTTCTATCATTAAGTTGTACAAACTCTACAAGAAAGGAAGACCCTACAGCTAAATTGACTTAAACTGACTGCTTGCAAGTTACAGCTCTGTTCCAACTCTTCCTCCCAAAATTATGCAAAGCTCCCAAAGCAAAAGCAGCCTCCCACATTAATATATAGTTATAGCTATAATCACGTTAGAGGAGATCTATCAATCCAGGAATTCCAATATGGTCTACAATGAAAACATTCATTGTGGGAATGCAGTGATTCAGTGTGTAGCTTTATAGACAATTGGAGAAAAGTCATCTTCCCCCTTGAGCAAAATGAACTGTATTAGTGAAAATGACAGTTCTATAACATAACTATGCCAAGAAATTTTACTGCTGTGGCTGCTTCTGGCTGGGAATCACATCTCCGTAATCCAGCTGAAAAATCTAGACCAGTGAATGCCTGCGGTGGCCAGAAAACTCTGTAAGCACCTTTTCTATATCAGAAGCACATAAATCAATTCCAGCTCACCACAGATCGTTCTTCTCAGGAAACCATTTAGTTAGCCTATCTTTCTTTTTCCCCTTTAAATGATCAATGCCAATTCACCATTCAGTGCTAACGCTCCTCTTTATCTTCCTGGTAGAACAGCAGCACCATGTGATAGCTCTCATGCACCGACACCAAGACTAGCAGTGTATTTTTCTGAGAACAGCGTAGGGCTAATTCAGAAACAACTTTTTATAATACGCAATCAATTTGCAAGCCCCCAAAATCACAACAAGAAGCCAGAAAAAGCAATAATGTGTCTACAGGTCTTCCAGGAAAACTTTACTTCAAGGTATTTTAAAATACTGTGAAGTATTCAGTCTCAGCTCAGCTCCTTTGCATGGTATCCTCTGCATGACGATGAGCAGGCTCAGACCTCTTTGATTATTCTATATTGATACCGGAGGAATTTTACCAGTGTGTTTAGTTGGAAGTGTTGCGACAAACGTATCCATGACATTGCTGAGCTGTACAATGCTGCATTGTGTAGTTTAGCCACCAGTAGATAAGAACTGGTCCGAAACCAGGGCATGAGCCAAGAGTGCTGAAACATGGCCAGGAGAAGAGAAGGTCACAAAAAGGACAAGAAGAAGAAGAGAAAGATGAAGAAGAAGAGGATGAAGATGTCCCAAACGACCATCAGAGGACCCCCGATTTATTAGACCACACATGTAGGCAAGCATGTAGATATGGCAAGCAGTTCTTGGAACTGTAATGAATATGCTAATGGTTTCTGACAAGTGCCGTAAGTATGTATAAATCAGCCATATAAAGACAAAGAACGAAGTCAGCATGCACATTAGGTAGAACTTATCTCCCATACAACCAGCGCCAAAAATAAAGAATGCCTACTTTCTAAAACTCAAAAAAAAGTATTAGAGAGTTTGTCTCTGATTTTTCAGTAACAATATAAAAATTATGTGATCATTTTAGCACGCCATTAATTAGAATATGGAATTCCAGAAGACTTAAAAGCTTTCATCAATATTTTTCCTCTAAACAGATGTATGAGCCATGTGCTAGTGAAGACACTTACCAAGTGACTGGAAGTAGCCAGGAGGACAATCAGAGTTAAAACAGGTAGAGATATTCTGAGAAGTAATGATGCTTTAGCAAGGTCACATTTGTTTCAGACCCAGAACAAACAAAGCAAAGCAGGTTTGAGTACAAATTGAGAAATGTGCACATGAGAGTGCTCTGAACAGCTTCTCTATAACTAGAAAGGAGTTTTCAGACTGCAACAACAATTCGTCTCCTGCTATAATAAAGAATACAGGGAGAACAGAGTTTGTTATGTTGAGTAAAAATGTCTAAATCTGGTTTCAAAGCCTGCCCCAAGCAAACTGATTTTCTGATCTATATTTCATTGAAACACCAGTACAATACAAGAAGCATCAAACAACAACCTGTGTTACGCGTAAGTGTTCAATCCTTTTATTGGAAAGAACTATCAGTTTACTGGGAAGATTGTGTTTAATGTTTACTTTCTACCTTTTGCAGTGTCTGAAATGCTGTTCAGCAAGGCACACATCATGCCTCCCTCAATGTGGTGAGGATTTAGGATGCGAGCTGACCGCTGAGTCATCTTAAATTGAGTTTCCAGTTCCAGGAAGCTTTTGTCTCCAGAAAGTACAGTGAAAGGAATTTGCTTGGGCAGGTGTTCATCCAGACGACCAGCCTGTACAGAAACAAATGCAAAGTGTTGAACTGAGATCATGTTTTAATCTTGTGGGGTTTGGCTAGCTTTTTGTAAGACAGGTCTTCATAGGAAAGCCTTCTACAGCAACTCACCTTCACTTTTATGGTCCAATCCACATTACACTACTGTGAAACATTTCAACAGTTTCACACTGTATTCTATACATATCACAATAGACACAGGAAATGGCTACCAGAACAGAACAGATGCAGTATGGAGCAAATTCCTAAAAAGCAGCATTTCAGAACCGTTTCCATAAACCAATTCACCTATCCAGAGCATTTTAACAACCATAAAAAAAGTGTAATGTAATGTAACATACAAACACAGTTGTAAAACACGTTTATATCATTTAATAAGATTCTCAAGTAGTTTTATTTAACTGATAAAGCACTGTATTAAGAACATGAGTCCCCATGGCATCCCAGATTCCTGTCCTTCACCTGCACCTCTCCCAACCCACCCAAAGCCCTAAGTCTACTGAACAGAGGCACTGCTGTCAGCCCAACAGGGTCTCTGAAACTAGCACCCATCCAACTCCATCTTAAAGATGCCTCTAGATTTGGGCTACTTGAAGCAAGAGGCAGGAGTTACATTTCTCTTTGAAACAGAAACAGTAAGAATTTGGGGGTTTTATTCTTCATTCCTTAACTAGCCCCCTTCCCTTCTACAACACACTGATGTCCTATTTGGACTTTCTTATTCCTACAGAATGAAGGAAAAGAAAAATATGTAAATTCCTTCTCAACAGCCTGTCTCCGCTCAATTCAGCAACAGGTTTATCATTCTTTTTAGTGGATGTAGAAGTCAAGTGAAGAGAATCTAAGAGTCTCATCTGTAATTAGTACTTAACGTCAATAGCAGATACCATCTGCTACTCTTCTCTGACTACAGAAATATAACAATAAAGAAAGCATGCGCTAACTTACATGAATACAGAGAGCAAAGTCTGCTGCTTCTCTTCTGGTACCGCAACGTGGATGAAGAAAGAAACATCCAATCCTCTTAAGATAATTGTAAATTTTGCACTGCACTGGAGGTTTCCAGTTGCTGTATCCTCCTAAAGAGTAAAGGGGGGGGGGGCGGGCACGGGGAGCGAACAACAAACCACAAGGAGAAAAAAAAAAAGAGAAAAAAAGAAACGCCACCATGAATTAAGAATGCAAAAAGGTAAAAGCAACGATAAATTTGGCTTTAAGGACAGAATTTATTTTGACCAGCGTGAAAGCTAAAATAACCAAAATCCCGAAAGAGCCCTTGTTCTTGGGTTAGAAAGCAAAAAAGGAAAAAGTAGCTAGCCTGATGCTACACAAAGCTTCTCCTTTAATTTTGTATGAATTTTTCTTCTAATCCTGAAAAACTTACCTTCTAGATATCATGTGCATTTAAATACAATGATGTATTTTTTTCCAGTTTTAAGCACAGTTATGGTTAACATGCAGAAGCAGAGGAGCTCTGGGAACATAGTACAAATGCTTCTCTTAGGGAATCCTGTACTAATGTAAAGCCCATGATTATTTCCAACAGACTCTATAACTGCCTGACACATCACATGTCAGAACTCTTTTAAAAAGAGGATCCAAGAACTAGACCAACAGCTGAAACATACTAGAGTCCTGACAAACAACTGGATGCAGTCAAGGATAAGCAAAATGAGGCTACAACTGGAGGGGGGCGTGCCGGAATTTTCTCCACAGTATCCAAAACCATGTAGTTACTGGCTGAGAAAATGGTTGGATAATAGGGACAAGCTGAGTAACAGGCCTGCTACAGATAAAAATACTAGGCTGAAACAGGTTGCAAGGGAAAGCAAAGAAGCAGCAAGTCTCTCAAGAAGAGTGAAAACCAGAGGAGCTTGCAGTTGCTATGGCAACATAAAAAGGCAAACAAATGGAAGGACAATTTGAAGGGAGTGAATAAGAATTTCGTAACATTCCCATTTGCTAAGAAATAATGGGTCTGCAATAGGGAGAAAAAAATGTTGCTTTATCTGTCAAATGATAGAGTGGTTGAATGTAAGAAAGGATTTTGAATGGAAGGTGAAAGTAGTCATTGACGGCACTTCACATGAGCACATTTGAAACTAAGGCTCAAGTAAACAGGCTGCAGAGGATTGTGTATTCTAATCTGCCCACCCCCAGTCTGACAAAGAAGCAGAAGCAATCTTCAGTAGATTTCTCCTAGGGTTTTTTGTTTTGGTGTTGGTTTGGTTTTCCCCTCCCTTTTCAGCCTAATGGCTGTAAGAGGGTATCAAAAATTTTCTCAAAGCTCAAAGATTTAGTAACAGTCTACACAGAAACAATTGAGGGGTATCTGTCCAGGAGAAAAATGGTTTTTGCAAGTCATTCTCATCTGTTGTAACAGCCCTGGTCACTGCTGTTTGGGAAAGACTTGTAACCACCAACCCTGGCTTTTGGCTGCATAAACGTACAACATAAGCATTTGACCAGGACAGCTGAAAACAATGACAGAAGTGTATTTATTTACTCTGGCACAACTAGACTACAAATGGGTTAAGGACAACTTATCTGAAAACAGGAACAATACAGAGCCTGTGCAATACAATGCAAACTCAAACCAAAGCTAAGGCTGTATTAACAACAGAAATAATGCAAAAGTATAATACAAAAATAATAATAAAAAAATTCAGAAGTGTTGTTTGGGAAATGCAGGGAAAAAAATCAGAAGAGACAGGGACATCGCTATATTCACAGGCTAAACAAGCAAGAATAGCACACATCAAATAACTCTGTAAACCATTATTACAAGAGGACACCTACAACAATAAATCCAGACATGCCTGGGAGCCTCAGTGCACCCAGGCTCTGTAACAATATAGTTGACACTAACAAACTGCTAAAGTTTTCTCTGATATGAATATGGCATATTTTAATCAACATTAACTCTTCGGTGTGTTTTTTTCAGATCAAGTGCTCCAAGGGCCATTCCCACGAGGCAGCCTGCATACAGCAACCCGTTTTGGGAAGCAAGAAATTGAGTTGCACTGACACAGGCTGTGCTGTGCCAGCAGGTGCCTGTGTTTGGAACACCCCTGGGTACAGTGTCTTAACTAGCACAGAGGTACCTTTGGGTAAGATTACAGTATTAAGAGAGGTTCCTAATAATAGACTAATAACACTAAGACTGTAGCATGGATTATTTCTCTTTCTTAGATAGGTCAGAGAAGAGAAATTCCTGACAATACAGTTCAAACTTTTCTTGGGTTAAATCAATTTTTTCTTACTGAATCAGAACGGGGCATTTTAACCTTGGAAAACAGTAACAGCACAGAAGACCCTGTCATAACAAACAAGCTTAGGTCAATTAATGACAAACCAGTTTTGAGTAAATTCAATAGAATAACAAAGCATGACTGAAAGCAAGTGTCTGAATTCAAGTGGGAAAGTTATGTATAACTGTGAAAAAGCTGTTCTTTACTAAATAATTCTTTATAAAAAACCCAGACAGAGTAGCTTTTGACATCAAATAGGCCTGACAGTTCTTCATGTCAGATTCCTAATAGTTTCTTATTTGTATCTGTACAAAAAGAAAAAATAACATTTTTCCAAGGCCAGGCCAAGTGGATTGAATAACTATAGAAATAAACAACAAACCTTCAGCAACTAAAACCCACAACCAAACTCCAAATCACAATAGCCTTAGAAGCCAAGGAGTGCAGACGTGAAGTGAAATTTGACCAGAAGTCAAGATGGGCAAAGCCTTACAGAGGGTAGTAAGAACAAACAACAGACTGTTCAGCCATATAGAAAAGAGAATATACATATACAGAGTAGCCAGGCAGCAAGGATGAAATGGAAATTCAGGATGATTAGGTATAATCTAAACCCTTAAAATCAGCATTTTTCTGTGGCTTTGTGCACATTATGTGAGCAAGAATACCGTTACTGTACAGAGTGGCTAAAGGCTAGGTAATGACAATACAGGTAATGATACAAAAGTAATACCTGAGCAGAACACAAAACTCAGGAGCATCACCTGCTCTAACAGAGAAGACCAGAGCATTCATGCCCAGAACTCCTAACAATCAGACATTAGACTACAGGTCCAGAAGCACAGCTGACTGAGGAACTTACACTTTACATTAACAGACATACTTGCCCTGCTTTCATCAGCTAACTGGAATACCTGTTTCTAAGAGAGAAAAACAAACCAATAAAAAAGGTGATTCAGGCACCAACAGGCCTTTCCATCCAACCTCAGCAGCATGAAAACTCTCAGCTTTCAGGATGCTCTTGATTATCTTTTCGAAGAAGAGATAATCAAGAATATTAAGTAAAGAAGTGCAGTGCAATGGTGTTTACTAAGTGTAAGAAACACCTGACAATTCCTACCATCCCTTGTCTAGACTTTATTGAAGTATTCCACATACCACAGGCAAAAAAAATATTATAAAGGCAGATACAGAGAAAACCAGTAGAAGCAGCACATGGTGGACAAAAAGTTGGTTCAAGAATAGTCAGGTAAGAAAAAGCATCAAGTTAAAGGGATGCTATTAGCAGACTTCACAGAAAGTTTTCTTACAAACCCACAACAATGTGAATTTCATCAATCACCTTGTACCACTAGTGGTATTTTCCAGATGTGAGATACGCCTATTAATGTACAGGATGACCATGGACATCCTTAAGAAGCAAGCCAAAGACAGAACAAAATTCAAGTATAAGAACATAAAATCATGCCTTTTGGAATGAAAAAGAAAAATAATACGACAAGGACTTGGGAGTTAGAAACAAAATAATCGGAGAGCACTATGGCTGTCCTGATAATTATGAAAACCTAGTACGATACAGCTTAAGTAAGTTCAGCAGGAAAGCCAGAAAGACTCCTAAACCATGCAGCAATTCTAGAACAATATTCTACAGGGAAGAGTAAAAGCAGAGGAGGCTAAAACTGAGTTAGAAAAGTCAATAACATTTCTATTACATGGTGCCTGTGCACTGTGACTGTTTATTCTCTCAGATTCAAAGAACCTCTGTTCGAGTATTTTTGTAGGCTTGTTATCTTCTCTTCATATTTGCTTCAACGACTTTTTACCTTGAAAGCCCCAGATAAATGTCCCTTGGTTCAGGTTAGCTGGCAGCTGCGTGAATAAGCTTCCCCAGTTGTCCAGATCCACCAACACAATGTGAGTCATGGTACTCAGGTAGTCAAGATCAGGAAGTTCACCATCTTCAATGGGATAAAAAGGACATGTTTAAAGCTCACCTGACTTTGTGGTCAACCAACATACGTCAAAATAAGATATGCTTTTGAAAATTCATGTATCTTATTGTTCTATAAGCAAAAAGTTACAAAACATGATCGTATTTAGTAACTGCATTGTTTTTTTAAAAAGTCAACTGAAGCAGCATTTAGTAATGCACAAATCTGACAAACAAAAGTAGAACCTAGCTATATGATGGTGTAGAGCCGGACAGTTTTGTGGTAGGCACAGAAAGCTGTTGCCCTGCACTGAGACATTTTAATAGTCCATTTAATAATCAACTATGCGTCCCCTACTATGGCAAGTCTCTGTTACATTGAATTCCTTATGTGCATAAAAACACATAAAATGTTTAGAGACATACTTTTTGCTGTATATCTAACATAAATGCCAACCTTTTAATCAAAAGCATTATGACACTAATTAAAAACACTTCCAATTTCTGAACACAAGGTACACCTTCAGCATGATTAGAAGCGACATGAACTTCAAAAAAATATTTGCATGTTCAAGGCAAAAAACCTAGTACATATTGAGAATATAAGTTCTCAGCTGAAATTATTTTTGCAAGCTAAGGAAACTGAGAAGATGGTGTTTATAATAGGACTGCCCACACAGAAAGCACTACCAGCCTCATAAATATTTATACGTACAAAAAAGGCAAATTTCTTTCAAGTGTGTGTGTATTATAGACCACTTTCACATTTCTGAGCATTAGATCCCTATTTGGGGTCTTCGATTGCCCTCTTCCTTTTAACACCAAATCGTGCTCCTAACTAATTTGAAAATCAAATGTTTCAGTCCCAGGACTCTCACACCTGCCTACTTTTTGGTTCTTTAAAGACCTCATGCACGTAGTATATAGCAAGAAATTGTTGAGTCCAAGTTCTGAAAACTCAAATACTGAGAATTCAAAATGCAGCTTTGATAAATAACAAAATTAAATTCTAAGCTGATTTATAGACCGAACGTAGGCAGGTAATATGCTGACATTGAAACAAAGTGTGTTAAAGACAAGAATATTTTTCTAATGTTAAAAAAAAATAATTTCTACAAACCTTCACCAGGTTCTTCAGAGCATGCTGAGTTCTCTTCTGTTTCTTTCTTTCCCTGTATTGGTCCCTGCAGAGGAGATGACTGTGGTCTTTCCTGAGTCTTGGATGGAGATGCTTCAAATTTTAGCTTGTGAGGTTTTCTGTCCACACAAGCCCCACTTGCTGTGAACTTGAATACTGTATTTTCCGATTCTGATGCAAGACTTGATAAATCAGGTTTCTGCAAGAAGCAGTGTTTCATGTGATAGTGCTGATGTGCACTCTGAAGGTCATTGAAGTTTTTGTTGCATGCAGCACATCTAACAACATACATCTCTTCCTTATGTTTCAGTGATGTGTGACTGTTGAGATGACTGTTCAAATCAGCAAAATTCTGTGCAGTTGCAGAACAGAAGCAGCATCGAAACCATAAGTTTCCTTTTTGCAGCATGGCTTTCTGACAATTCACATAATCGTTCCTCCTGTTTGTTCTGGAGACGTAAACTGTCCGGCAACCACAGGTTAAACAGTCTCCTTGTTCTGCCGGGAGGAAGTCCTCCTCGTTTTTTATTGATGTTTCCATCTCCTCAGGCACAAATGCATAGTCCACGCTATGAATCTCCTTATAATGGATTAGAAATTCTTCTTCTGTGTCAAAGAAGAGATTACCACAAAGACCACAGAAGTATTTAGTTTGTATCTCCTGGTTATGATGCTCTTGGAAGTGTCGCTGTAGCGTTCCTACTTTCCGAAAGTGATTTCTGCATAAGCCACAGCAGTATCTGTGAAATGCATGGCTTTCTAAGGACATGCAATGTTGTTTAACACTCTCTTCAGATTCAAACATCTCCTCACAAATGCGGCACTGCCATTTTCCCAGAATAGGGCTGTTTTCAGGGGAGAGTTCCATAGGACTAGGAATGCAGTCTGTTGTTTCACCTGCAGAAATGCACGCTGTGTCAGAAGCAGATGGCATAGGTTCATCTTCTAGAGCTTCTTGCTCGTAATAGTAACTATGTCCACCATGAAATTCAGTCACATGTCCCATAATATCCTCTTCTCTGAGATCGACAGAGCATGCTCTGCACCAGAGAAGAAAATTAGTCAAGTGTGCTCCCCCATGGAATCGGCTCATATGCAGGCGGATAATGCTCGAATTTTCAGCAAGCTTTCCACACACAGCACACTTGTGACAGATCCTATTTGCTGATAAAATGTGCTTTTCTACTGAATCTTCTGTAAAAAACTTTTGAAGGCATTCACAATACCAGGCTTTTACTTTGCAAGCACTACCCTGACTTTGGTTTGCTACACGATCTTCATTTTTATCTTTTAGATCACTTTTCCGTTTTGAGGGAGTAGACTCCCTTTCACTGGTAGACTCATTTGAAGTCAAATGTCTTTTAAGCAGTGGTCTTGACCGATCCACAATATGGCACAAATGAGACTGATTTTTATTTTTTCCATTGACATGACAGAACATCAAGATGGATTCTTCCATTGTAGTAAGAACTTTAATGTTATGTTGAGTGGTTTGCTTATGCTGGGTGATCTGATTCTCATCAGCAAACAGTTCATCACAGTTCTCACAGTGACCTTTTGTTTTAAATATCTCTGCAACCTGGGAGATGCTCTTCTTTGACAGTGCCACAGGCCCAGAATTATGACAACGTGTTCTATAATGGATTAAAAAAACAAAGAGGTTGCATCATAACCTGAAACATTTTTAAACTTTCAGGTGTATTTTGAAATATTACTTAATAGCTACAGCAATGAGTGCATGGAAATGGTATTCTCTGTACACTTTAACTCACGTACTAGCTTGCCAACAAAAACATGCAATGCCTATCTAGTCTCTGTACTTTAAAGAGAATTAGGTGCTAATTTCCAAAACAAGCACTTAGATTGATGCTTACATTGCTGACTCAGTACATTTGAGAAATTAAATGCTGCCAACTTAGAAATAGCGGAACAGAGACCAAGTTCCACTGTTCTGTTACAGAAAGTAATAAAAAGGATACAGACACGGATCAGTATTCTGCAGTGGATTGTGTGGGGTAAGGCAGGGTAAAAGACATGGAAAGGAGGCAGTTAAATAGTTTACTCAGGAAGTCAGCATTCAGATGGTCCTGGATGCCCTGAAATCCACTAGCACCACTAAGAACACTTCTGCCTATCTATTATTAATTTATGGATGTTCACATTATAAAGACAGTTGTCTCTCACAAACCTGAAATGAGCCGTTAATTCCATATGCGAACGTAGTATCTGGCAGCAGGATATACACTTCACTTGGAAGGGGACCTCTTTGCACAGAGATATCAGAAGGTTCTTTGCATAGGATGGGAAAGGTAGAGGAAGGCCAGCCTTCATTTCATCTATAACATGGAATGGCAGAAAGTGCAGCCACAGGTTAAAGAGCTCTTTCATAGTATTTCAGCACTCAGATGACAAAGTTACGGTTGTACTCATTTGTCACAGCGTTCAGAAAGCAAGTTACCATGTGTCAGCTGAATCAGTAATTGTGCAATGCAAACTTTAAGTAAAACTGCATTAAATTTTTAAACTTCTATAGCAATCTCATATCTGAATCTGTTTGCATCTTGCTCCTCCATACTTGCTGACTGACTCTGCTTCCCTTTTCCTCCTCCCATAAGGTCAGGTCTGACATCTCTCTTAGGAAGGTTCTTATTGACCTTCTTCCCCTCATCTATCATCACCTGACTACTCTTACTGCGTACACTTTCATTTAAAGCCAGAATGTGTTTAAAGAAGTATCAATTCATTTAACAAGTTCCCATGTACTCTGAACACCTCTCTCTCTCCCCCACATCATCAGTGGTAATTCTCCTTAAATTTTCAGGTGCAGGACTTTCTATTGTTCCAAGTACATACTCTACATCTAACTCCAGGTACCAGCAGAATAAAAGAATTTCTATTGAAAAGAGAATGGGAAATGGCTTATTAACTATATATTGCTGTTATTGTCTGCATCTTAGGAGGCAAATTCTCTTTGAATTTTCTGTTTAGTAAGATGTGATGATCAGCAGACAGTAATTTGAGGTTATGCCTTTCAACTAACTTCACTGCCAGATTTTACAGACCATGCTGATTAATATTAATCATCAAGACCTACCAATGCAAAGGAAAAAACGGGGCACATGCTTTTTTTTTTGTTCTGAGCTAAGTGCTATCCATCTCTAAAGAAGAAAACACTATTTTGTGCTTTTAATCTTTCCAAAGCAATAGCTCACCAGTAATCTTTTTTGAAAACTATGGCCTGATTTTAAAGGCATCTACAGTCAGCACATTCAGAATTGATAACCTGTTTGAGAATAAGAGTAATTAGATTTACAATACGTAAGAGAACTCAGAACCATGCAGCTGACTGTCACTTCCATGAAGATGGCAGTACTGACTTGACCTGCAGAAAGATTCCTTCAAAGTCCGTCTTTACTATACACTTCCTACAGCCATTTTGCAGAAGGGCAGAAGTAGAAGATAGTTATGAAGATGAGATATAAACTACATCCATCCTTTTGGCCATATAGGATTGTCCTGAAAGCTACACTAAAATATGGCAGGTTCTCGAATAAGAAGTCAACTCCATCTATATCTTATCTGCCTCAGCTGTTTACCTAACATTTAAGTAAATGCTTTAATGCTTATTGCTTATGTCAAAGCAAAAATGTCAGTACAGCTATGATGGTCACCCTGTTTTCTAGGCAATGATCAGACAAATACCTTCTGTGGAATCTAGTAAGTATGGTTCAGGATGTTACCAGCTCACAACACAACCAGGTTTTGGCCTTCAGCAGCAATGCGGCCAGTGCAAGGCATCAGACCAGCAACACTGTTACAGCTAAGCAGGCTAAATTTGCAATTATATGGAGAAGAAACTTTCACAGGTCTTTTCCATCAGGAATGCCAAGGACACTGACAAGAAAAATAGCCTCCAGTAGACTTTACACAGCATGGTAAGGGGAAGGAACATCACAGCCAGTCTCACTGAAATTGAAAGAGAAACCTATGTTTTTGTTTGAGTTCCTATCAATATGCTGTATGTAAACCTACTCAGGACAGCAGCTGCACAGTCACTGATGGATGAGAAGCTTATGAGAGACCTGACAGCATGGAGATAAAGACAAGTGTGCTTCCCATTACAGCAACTGTGATAGAGGAACCATTCCTACACAAAAATATGAATTTCAGAGCATCTCTTTTAAGATCTTAAATCTGATAAATAAGATTTCATTAAAAACAAACTTTAAAACCTTAAGTTTTTTTACACAACAGAAAAATGGAACTCACTTCATACCATAAGGATCAGTTATCAGAAGGAATGAAAAGCAGTACACCTAGTAGCAACATACCTCTCAATTTAGAAACCTGGAGGAAGTGGTTCTTTCCTGACATATGCTGCAAGCATTCGTCTCTTTTGGTGAAAAGGAGGAAGCAGTTTGGGCATGCAAAACACTGAATATGCTGTGGAGGGAGATCTTTTTTATGTCCGTCATTTTCATTTAGCTAGAAGAAAAAAGGATCTAGTTAGGAAAAATTCTAAGCAGGAAACCAGTTCCAGTTCTCCTCATGCCTTTCCATCCCTCTCCCCATTCTGTGGTACTATTTTCACTTTTAGGTTTTCAGCTACCACATTTACGTTTATCTACAGCCTGCCACTATGCGCTACAGCTTGTGATGCACAATGGACTGGCTAAACTGCCATTGTCAAACTCAGCTACTTATCCTTACTAAACCAGCAACTTTTCCATCCCCTTCTTGTACCACGGGGAGCAACCACCCTCCCCAGGAACTATGGGCTCGATCAATTCTTAGCTAGTGCCTTTACCCAGGCTCTCAGAAAAAGCTCCTCTGTCACTACAGCAGCTGTTTTTCCTTATTGGTTCTTCCCTAATTTTGTTAGCTTCCAACTTCTCAAAATGCTGCTCCTCAGAGTACTCTGACAGGTCTGTGACTTTTATCAAAGTCAACTCCTTTCACCCCCTTTGCCTTCTACATCAGCTTCAGATCTCGGCCTTCAGGGCAAAAAAAACTTTAATTTTGCTTCTGACGTTTTTGCTTACTCCTTTCTTATGTCACTCCAAGAATCTTCCCAATATGCTTATGCTTTATTCCACAGCTTTGTTTAGGATTATCTCCCCATCCTTCCACACCACAATAATCCCATCTTCTCGACTGCTGCAAAAGCCACTTCCTTTCCCAAACTTTTCTAACTCCTACTGATGCCCCGGACACACCACAGGCATACAACTTTGAAGCAATGGAAAAAGAGCGGGGACAAACTATGACATGATCTTTCAAGCTTGTCAGGTATGACTACACATCAGGAGTTACTGCTAGTAGCTAAAAGTAGCCTGATTTTCAGAGTATCTAAAGCTTCTGCTGAATTTAACGCAGCTTCTGAAGACTAGGCAGGTACACAACAAAATCTGTTATTAAAACACTAAACTTTGAAGATGCTACCCATTATCCAATTCAATACCAGACTGCTTAAATAAAACCACTCAACCAGAGGTTAACACCTGAGCATTTGTCATTGAACTGAGGTTTTACAGTGGTAAGTTATGAACAGAAGTGGAAAGAGGGGAGGAACAACAACAAAGCAAATACTATGAGCTTATATTTGAATCAAAACTTGAACGCTCAATTATTCTTTTCCCTTCTGTAAACTAACTAGTGAGTAACAGCAAATACATCTATCAGAGACTGGAAACAGAAGAAGTGGTTGCATCTGAATCACCCGTTTCTTTTCCAATTCTGTTACCTCTTCCCCCCCTGCCCCATCTCCTTTCTGCTGCTTCTCTTTACTGTCACTTGTTTCATCCTAACTCCTTGCCTTTATCTAACATAGTTTTGGAGATGCAAAGAAAGGGAATACCTTTTGACAGCACCAATACAGGGCAAAAGGTACAAGACAGAACTACAGTCCTCTCAAAAGTGCACTGGAAAGTACAACCTAATGGTCAGATCTAATGGGAGTACTGTCAGGATACACAAGGTGTTTGAAACATAGCAGAATAAGAAAAGCTATCTCAAAAACTAAAAGAAAGGAGGGGAAAGAAAGGGGGTTAAAAGGGGAAAAAAAAGTCAGTGCATAATTATATGTCTTAAAAACCCTCTACTACATTCAGTCAAGTGAGTTACTTATCCTTATGATCTTGCCTTAGATAAAAGATGATCACTGTACTGCTGAGAGGTTGAAAATCTTTTGCAGCATATCACACAGGCAACAGCATTATTTGGGGGTCCATGCAATGTGACTGTTGGGTCACAAGGAGAATGATCAAACCTGGAGAGGAAGAAATAATTAAACTAGTCCCCTCTAAATAGTCAAAATGTTTTTTTAATGGCGGGGGGGAAGTCTTTTGAAGCTGTTGGATAAAACCTACCATATCAATCTAAACCATATTTCTCACTTCCCCTATCGTTATCAGTTGAAATACCCTGTACAGAGGTGATTCTCCCTGCAGCTCACCTGTTATCATGACCACTTTGCAGAGGAATCATACTGTTTTTAAGAGCAAGAGAACTAACAAAGCCTTGATTTCCTACACAGGGATAAAAAAAAAAAAATTACTTATTTTTATCTCCCTGCACTGGTTCTGGCTGGAACGGAGTTAATTTTCTTTGTAGCAGCTTGTACAGTGCTGTGTTTTGGATGCATGAGCAACAGTGTTGATAGCACAGGGATGTTTGAGCTATTGCTGAGCAGTGCTCGCACAGTATCAAGGCCTTCTCTGTTTTTCAGACTGCCATGCCACTGAGTAAGCCGCAGGTAGGCAAGAGGCTGGAACGGGACACAGCTGGGACAGCTGACCAAAGGGATATCCTGTACCATACGACATCATGTTCAGCAATAAAAGCTTGGTGAAGGAGGAAGAAGGGGGGATGTTTGGAGTGATGAGGTTTGTCTTCCCAAGTAACTGTTATATGTAATAAAGCCCTGCTCGGTGATGTGAATTCCTGATTTTGCTGTGCTTGTGTGTGCAACTTTTGCTTTACTTAAACTGTTTTTATCTCAGCCCAAAGTTTTCTCATTTTTACCCTTCCAATTCTCTTCCCCATCCCACTGCAGTGACTGAGCAGCTGTGCGGGGCTGAGCTGTCTACCAGGGTTAACCCAACACACCTCTTTCAGCTTCTCTCCTTACCATCTTCCCTATGACACATTCACTAGTTAAAAAGCAGTATATTTGGGAACTGACCAGAGACACAGTGTGTGCTGACTAGCAAGGATCAGCTACGAACAGATGTCTGGCCTATAGCTCTTGGTCCTCTTCCCCTTTGTTAGAAGCATTTATTTTTTTTAATCTTACCATCAAGTTTTATGTGTTAGCCTTTGCTTTTTCAAGTTTGGATTTAGATATAACAGAACTGGAGAACAGAAATCTTGTTGCTCAAAAAACCCAGATATTAAAAAATGCTCAACAAGAGGAAGAAATAAATTCTGAACGAAAAAACCCCAAACAAAACCCCCCCAAAACAACCAACCAGGAAGTTAATCACATCATCTATATAAAATCTATAACATATTAATCTGCTCTCCAGATGGAATTTTGAGACTAGACTTGACACTGACGTCCTAAGTTCAAGGACATTCTTTCATTATTATTTCTTGCACTACATACTTACCTTTGAAGGTGACCTAGGAGAAGATGTCCATTATCAAACTCCCTGTTGCAATGCATCACAGGACAAGATATGGGTCTCCTGTTGACTTGCGCCTGATCTGCTCTCTTATAAAAACCCCTTTTTCCACTGTTAATGGTGCCTGGTTTAAGGCCTGTGTTATAAAACAAAGAACTTAACCAGAATCTGAATTACAGAGACTTAAGAAGACAAACAAAATAACACACAAGCCCCAAAGCATTTAAAAATAAAGTTATATTGATTCTTAAAAGCAAGCTAACAATGCACTGTAACTCAATCCTACCATGGTAAGTCTGCTCTTTCACTTGAAGAACCTGTCTCTTCAATCCCCAGTACGATTACTTTTCAAAAAGTCTGACACCCTTCCTCCAAGCACTATTTTAAATTGATTGAACTTCCTGAAGTTATACTTACTTATGTAGACATTTTCCTGAGCAACAGTTCAACAGTAATATTTTTCCTTCCAGCAATTTTGCTTTGAAAAGTAGTTAATATTGCCTTAGTGATTTTCGGACTTTGTATATTACATTTTCTAAGAAGCAAAACATTAGAAGAATAGCTTTTATGGAAGGAAGTGTTTAAGAACTTTTAAATGCCACACTCTAGATAAGTTAATATTGTAAGATCTGGTTATGCATAAGAGGCACTTGCAAGCTCAATGTCAGTGTTGCTCAATGCAATTATCGCGTGTTCTATTCTGCAATGCAGAACTTCAAAAAAACTTACCACTGAAACAGAGTTTCATATTCCTACCTGGCATTTTTAACCACTGGTCCACACACAATCTTGCAGCTTCTGTGTCACTGCGCTCCCGAATAAATTCTAGTTCTTGCAACCCATGAGCATATTGGGAATCAACTTTCTCCTGAAGGGGAAAACATATCAGGCAAGGTGATGATCAAATTTAAAAACAAATAAATTCAAGATTAAGTACGTATATTAAAACTTACAGGTGGGTGTCTGAAAACCTAAGAAGAAAACCCCACAAAAACCTAAGAGAGGGGATTGAAAAAAAAAAATCTAAAAAAAAAAAATCTTACAGTGTGACTGACTCCTGTATAACAATAAAGATGGAATGTAACAGCAATAAAAAATTTTAAAAATAGTACTAATTTTTGTGCCTAAATAAAAGCTACAGCTTACGGCAATTAATTTACTATTTTCTGCAGCTACTGAAGTTTCTGAACCATGCACTTAACAAGAAGGTCTTTAAGATTACAAGATTATAAAAAGAAACAAATAATAATTTTTTTTTTAAAAAAGCAAAATAAATTGTTTTTTCAAAACATATTTCCAATAACAACGCAAAAAAAAAAAAAAAAAAAAAAAAAGGAAAAGCAGTTTTGCTTGAAAAAGTAATTTTAATTCTGCAGATTGCATTACCTGATGAGTGAGGAATATTTACCTGCCCAGCAGGAAAATATTCATCATTAACAAAAGAATTTTTTAGCCTTCATTCTCAAATTAATTTAAAAGCTACATAGCTATTTCTGACTTCACTTTACATTTGAAAAATGGTATGTGGAGACATTAACAGACTGCCAAATTCTAAGTGGAAGAGGCAGGAGATGGATGTAGGCCTCTGGACTTCAAAGCTACCTTGGACTGTATCTAACTGCCTTTTACTTTGCTGCATTACAGTTGCATAGTCTATTGCAGACTATAACAAGCTGTAACTATAGTACAATTATGTGACTTTAAAAGCCATTAACAGTGTTCAGAAAATTAAGCTGGAAAGTCAGCATGTTCCACAAATACTGGATTTGCATTTGTCCCTGTTGAATTTTATACGGTTCTTGTAAGCCCATTCCTTCAAGCTGTCCAGGTCCTGCTGATAGAGACCCTACCCTTCAGCCAATTGACTGCACCTCCCACTTCGTAATAAAAATTAAAAAATCCATGCCTTTCAAATGGCTGCACAATACAATTAATAGGATTCAACTGTAAAATTATGCCTTATACATAGAAAATTTTACCCCATTATAAAATATCACCTGATACAGAGATCTAATGTGGCAAACTCCCAAAAATCTCAGACAAAAGCAGGTAGATAACTAGGTTTGCTGCATGGTGGCTTGTGACAAATTATTTTTCAATTATTTAACCAGAATAGTTGACGCTAAGATCTCTCTGCTATATATACAAACAAGAGAACAAGTTTTTGCCATGAGCTTGCATGAAGGTTTTGGGGGTTTTTTTTAGGAACTGCAATAAAACTAGCAAGTTGATTGGTTAGAAGCCACTGGAGAGACAAAGTCCATTTTGTGTTTCAAAAAACGGCCCAGAAGCAAAAATCTCTAGTTACTAGTCCCAGGTCTGGCTTACCAATGTTTTTATTTACTTAGTAGTGGAAACAAATGCGCTCATGACTACAAGGCCTGTATTATGCGATTCTACCGAAACAATCTATGTCCAATACCTTAAAGGCTTTGTTTTTCTCTTCTTTTTGCTGTTTCTCTACTTCAACATGGCGTGCCAGACGATCCAAGGTTGACGCAACTCGTTCCTTCTGATAGTCAATGTGATCTTTACGCTTAGTATTTCTCTACAATTGAAAAGTTAAACTTTTATTTGGTAATTGTTAAGGGACAGGCACTACTACATCGAAAAGCAATGCCCAAGCATCAGGACATAATGCAGTACAGACACTCCAATCCCAAGTTCCATTATCTACCTTGCCAGCTTCCTCTTCCTATTTACCAGCATCTGTAATTTCAGTTAAAAAACAAACAAACAAAACAACCCCTACCCCTACATACTCAAGGCAATTAAACATCAACATTAGCCGCAAAGCAGTAAAAGGAACATGGATGATTGTGCTGGGTGTCCTGGAAGTCTCCAGCAAATTAAAAATTAAGTAAATTCTTCAAAGCAGGTAAAGAAAATTCCTAAAGATTTCAAAGCCAACATGCAGCCCACCTGAAAAACTGAGAACTGATACCACTCTGGCTCTAAGACAACATTAACCAGTATGTTCAGAAAGGCAGGTCATTAGCTTTTTCTAGCGTAAAGGATAGGCCATATACTACAGTTTGCTCCTGCTACACCATCAGCTGTAGCTGATACATAGATACAGCAATCACCACTGTGGAGTGAGCCTGTGCATGTACAGAAGACCCATCTTTCCTTAAGAACCAGGTTTATTACACACATCCTCTACTGCAACACTTGAAAACAGAAGTCAAGAGATGGCCACTGCTGCCAAAAACAACTCTAGTAGAGTCATTCTCAGTCACTGTCCTTCTCAAAGGCCCTGCAGGCACAATAAGCTTGGGGAATACATGAACTGACCCGCCTGCTTCTGACCCATACGTTCTTAGAATGAATTACGAAGAATGAGGCTGAGTTAAGACCAGGTTGCCATCAGAATAAGGTCCTTCAACATATAAACTGCTCCTAAAAAGTTATTTTAGAAGGAAAAGGCCTGTGAGTAGGCCAGATACATTTGCAGGCTAGAGACTGGACACACTGACTTCTGACATCACTTGTGAAGTGACATTTTTCTTCAACACACTTGCTAAAACCACCTAAAGCAAAATAAAAGTTCCGAGTCCATTTCAAGAAGGCAAAAAAACAGCTCTAAAGAAAAATATCATGTGTTGGCATTCTCGCCTTCCAGTCAACAGTACTTAAAAATCAAAAAGTTTATTTATTTACTTGTTAAAAATACCTCGAACAATTTTTTTGTGAAAAGTAACTGATGGGGAAAAAAAATATAAAGGACATTAATTATTTTATTAAACTGAAAAGTCCCAAAATACATTATAACACTCACATGAACATAAGAACTGCTGTTAGGCTCTTCATCTTCACTACTGACAAGATCAATGCATTCAAGTACAGGCCTTAAAGGTCCTTCCTGGAAAAAAAGTGTTAAATACAAACACAAGCATTAAATTGTCTTCCTCAAGAGATAAAAAGTTGCATGCATTGCAGCACATTGTCAGCATTAGCAATACCTGAAGGAGAATTTCACCAAGTTTTCAAGAGGGTGCAGTAATGAAATTCATGTATAGCAACTTTTCCACTTAGACTTAATGCACAAAACTGGTAAAACATGTAAATAAATAAGTATTCACAAATAATTAAAATATCAACCTAACATACAGCTATCAACTAAAAAATCAAATTTAACAGTCTTGCCTTGCTTAATAACCTTATATTCTTCACCTTCTCAAAGAACCTAGATCTACATTTTAAAAGATACTCAGCTTGCAGCATTAATTCAATGGTAATAGGGTGGCAGGCTGTTACTAAGAAAGGAACAGTATTACATTTCACTAAGCAATGTTAAATGGGGGTTTTTTGGTTGTTTTTCAGGGTCTGTTTTGGTTTTGTTTGTTTTTAAAAGACAAAAATTAAATTCCAACTCCAAAAGTGTGGGAGTTGAGCTTTTCTAGATGCCAGGTGCCTACCAAGCCACTCTATCAGGCCCCTCCTCAGCAGGATACAGATGGGAGAAAATAAGAGGGGGGGAAAAAACCTCACCGGCCAGGATAAAGGCAGTTTAATAAGATCTCTCTCCACAATGCCCCTCCTCTGTGAGTCTCCTCCTTATGATGTCTTAAGGCTCTAGCACTGCTCTTTGTCTTCTGCAACCATCTTAACAGTTTAAGCCTTGGTTTTAACTTCTGTGAATGCTGTCTCTTGCTTTCCTGATCCAAGTACCTTCAGAAAATTCATGTAGATGGTCTGGGACCTCAGTGATCTACTAGTCTAAGTAGTACCAACATCAGGTGATTTACATGCCTTCATATATCTCTGTTCTTTCATTCTGTCTGGTGCTTGTGCATGTGTGTGTGTGTGTATTCCCATTCACTCTCCGTTCCTAACAATTTCAACAAGCTTCTGGTAGACAGCAGAATGTTGGCACAAGCATGAAAAAGCAAATGGAGAAAAAAATCAGTCAGCAACCCAAACTAACTACACAGGTCATAAGTTTTTTAAAGATGTACAAAGTTACATCTCTAGCTCCATCCATACTCACTGCAACAGTAGTCTTCAGTTTTTAAAGGTGAAAAAAGAAGCACTACATCCACATAATCTGATGTCATGCAAAAAAAACCAACCCTACCATGCTACATTATCACATGCCAACTAAATAATCAGTATAATTAACATGAAACAGGATAAGTAAGTCTACATACACCAAACAATATTCCTAGCTACCTTAATTCACACATGACCAGGTATGTACACATCTTCAATAAGAGGCAAGGTTAACTAATCTCCACATACTATAAAAAGTTTCCCATCCAAATTCTGGAAGTTATTACATAACCTCAAAGTAAATAAACCAAAACCAAAGATAGTTTAAGTTTTGGGTTGGTTTTTTTTTGGGGGGTGGGGGTGTGTGGGGATGTTGGTTGTTTTTTGTAGTCTGTACATGCAATGCCATCTACATTGTATGACAATTTTTGCCTGAACTGCAGTATTAGCCATTTGTCTGGCAATATTTCTGGCAGATACCACACAGCTGTTATACACTCCAAAAGTATTATTTATTTGTTAGAAAGTTAAGTTTTCCAGGCAGAAGAAGGACTTACGATAATCTGTGGACTGAGTTCTTGAAGAGGTGCAGTACTATCTCCACCATCTCTGCCATGTATTTGGCAGTGTCCTCACTATCTTATCAACCAACCAACTAGGACAGGCTAGGAAGATTTATTGCCTGATGTGAAGTAGTGAACAGCAGCATGCAATTCTCTCTGCTGCCCTTACTACATCTCATTCTTTACACTCTTCCAACTTTCAAGGCTGTAAAGCTGTTCAGCTGGCCAGGCATAAACAGTTCTTATTGTCTCACTGGGGAGGAAAAAGCACGAGAGCTTGGACAGATGACAACAACTTACATGAATCAAGCTACAGGCCTCAAATTACCTCAAAAGAATACTTAACTTTTTATGACTAAATAAAGATAACATGGGTTTCTAAATGAAATCTTAAAAAAAAAAAAAAAGAACCATGACAGATTTGCTTTTGTAGAAACTGACAACCTCTATAAACTTGTGAGAAATTTCTTTATTAAACAACAGGTGTTAGACACAGACCACCTGACTGTCCAATCAGTTCAATAACACCTTTTGAAACCTTCAACTCTGATCCTCACAGCTGTAGCTTCTTCAAATTTTCCTTCTTTCTGTTTACTTACTCCCCGAGTTCAGCAACTAATTAGAAGTTAGAAAACTGACGGCTGAAAAGCAGAGTAACTTGCTTTCATGCCCAGGAAGTTCTAGTGACCAGAACAGTAAGTTCAGTTTAACATAAGTAAAATTACACTTATTTAAATGTTATTTACATACATGAAACTTCTTTTTTCCTTCCAAATTCTGTGTCTCTTACTACACAATTAGTGCACTACTTTTTGGGTTGCATTCTGACCTGAACACAAATGCAATATGGTAATTATTTAAAATGACTCCTCAAAGATATACATCCTTGTTTTCCACAAAAATAAAATGGGTGAAAAAACCCCAAAAAACAAACCACAAACCACCACACCATCTGCCTATATATGCTCCTCAATAACAATGCAAGTCCCAGTCGTAACATTTATTTAGGCTAGTTTGTGCTTCATTGGTTGATAGTTTAAACTTTAAATAAGATTAAAAACAAATACTGAAATTAAGGAGTGTAAGAATTACACAGATCCTGGGTCTGATCAAGACCTCATCGGTGCTACAAAAGATTGTTTTGAGAAAGTATAAAAATTGGGGAAAACAGTATAAACCTATCTCAAGTATATCCACTCAGTAACTGCTTAAGTCAGTATAAGAAAGCTTCATTGAAAGCCACCATTAAGTGTCACAACACTGGTTTAGATCCATCCCAGCTGAGTGCCATTACATAGAAAAGACTCCAAATACGGCTTCGAAACAGACACTGACTTAAGCATGGGCTCATCCTGACAGCAGTGCTCCTCTCTGCCAAAACGTGTTGATACCAAAATGAAAGCAGAAGTTCAAAGCCTTTTTATTCAGCGGCCTATGATACAAATCATCCTTATGCAGGGAGACTTGAGTCTAGGAATACTCTCCCCTTTAAACATACACAGAGGCCTTCTGAGAATTTCGTGCAAGTCATAACTTCAGATGGACTTTCTGTATTTTTAATCTTGATTGGCAAAGTGGTGCCAGGTGAAACATGCCCTTTTTCCTGGAAGAGAAAGCAGGTATCGCTAGCAAACATTCCCAATTAATACTCCAGTACCACATGGAGGGAAAGTTCTCACCAGCAGGAATTCAGCTTTGCCCTGTTGGCTCACCTCTGCACAGGGTGAGCCCCACATTGAATGTTAAGAGAAGCTTAACTACTTAATTTCTTCCAGCTGGTTAAACTAAATAGTAACATAATGCAAAGATAGTGCCAACCCTGAGTATTCCATCACTGTAGAAGAGTTAAGAAGCAGAGGATCAGTTAGCTTCACCCAACTCTTTGTATCTCCCCACAAGACAAAAACCACCAGCTAAAAATATCTTGCCACACATGAGCCTGAGATTACAGAAGAAACAACGTGGACAAGCACTGAACGAACAACTGAAAGTTGTGGCCTCTCTAGCTGACTCTACTAGCATACTCTGCACCCAGAAAGCCAATGCTTGGTACTAAGATATGCTCAGTCTTCACATCTGAGTATATCTTCCACATTCAAACAACCCAAACAAAACCCCCCTATGCTCCACTTCTCAATTAATTCTTCAAACCATCTTTGAAAGCCACAATTCTCACCAACCAACAGCCACACTGTTAGCTAACGCTGTTGTGTGTTAGCCACACAAACCAATGGCTAAATCACAGCTATTTCAGTTAACAGAAAAATTTCTATGTTTTAATCAATAGAAAATTAAATTTTGAGTCTCCAGGCAGCTGTGGTGTTTCTGCTGTTAGTCATAGCTTTGGTTGAAAGCGTTAAATCAACAAAACTAATTTCACTATGCTATGCAAAATACCAATTGTAAGAGTTAATATAATCTGTTTATTTGGTGGCTGGTGAAGATGAAGCCTCATATTCATCTCCAAGAAGAGCAGTTTCTTCTCAAGGAGTTCTGTGAAGCTCATTTTTACTGCCTCCAGAAGTTTTCTCAAAAAGTCCTAAACTGTGGTCTCACTTTCTTCCCCTCCCTCATTTTGATCAACCTTTGGGTAATCAGGCCTAGGCAACAGATACCTAGTCCACTCATACATCACCTCAGGATTTTTGTTTGTTTGTTCAGTTTTTAGTTTTAAATGTATTCAGACCAAATACCCAGTTTACTTAAAAAGCACAACTAAACTTTTGCATAATTATCCACACACTAGCACACAGAAAGCATGAAACTAGCTTTGAATATATGTGACCACAGACTTAACACATCTTTGATAAAATAATCATGTGAGCATAATAGTGTATACACATGTCAAACAGTAATTATCATGGAACAAGCTTACATTAAAATAAATAAAAAAAGTCTGACAAGCTGCACTATTTGTGCTCTACATCTTTGCCCCAGCAGATTTCCAACTTCAAGACTGCTGAGTAACTGACCAACGTGAACCAACATGTACCTCAAGTTTTTATTTCTATAAGCTAGCAAATACAAAGATACAAGTCCCTGGCAGACTTAGGTTGTGAGCAAAAATAAAAGTCCTGCTTCAGAGATGCTTTACAACACCTCTACAATTGTATTCTGTTCCTGCTGTGATGTAACTGAAAGCCAGCAGACAGAAATGGTTGAGTCTGTACAGCTAATATTTAACACCTCAGGGGGAAAGAAAACAAAACACTTAAATGTAAATCACTTGATTTTTGCTATATTCCCAGACCTTTGTAGGAACTCAAAGAACTGCAACTGTTTTTAATTAATCATTTTTTCTAGTGTCCCCGGTTCCCAAAATAGGCCAGAAGTCCTCTTCAGGTTTGAAATAAAAACAAACATTCATTGACAAGAAATTAAGTGCCTGCTCCAACTCTTTCAGCACAAAAGGGGCTGTATCTTTTGTTATGAAGTGCAGCCATAACATTGTAACAAGGAAAAGCTACAAAGTATATGAAGTATGTTTGTTTTTCCTGGATCTCAAATTATTTAATAAGCCAGAGCCTATGGAAGTATGTTTTCCTTTGAACTCAGATATTTGAAATAAACAATCAGCAGTAGTGAAGAAAACTTGGCATAAATGTAACATTGTATCAGAAAATGAAAGTTATTTTTAAATACATAGATCTTCAATTTTCCAGCTGAGTTTTATTTTGGATGCGTATTTATATGTACTTAACAAATGTTTACAGAAAACAAACACAAATACCCTCCTTAGCATTTTTTGCTATTGTAACACAACAGGAATCAGGAAGTATTTAAACACTTTTTAAAACTATGTAAGATTTTGAGGTCCCACATAGAGTAACAAAGGTAGGAGGAGCCCCTGCCTAGGAAAGCCAACAACCTTATCAGGAATAACTTTTATGTTTTACAGAGGCAGCATAGTGATGAGCCTTATCTTTGAAGAAATTAGTCAGAAAAAAAATATGAATGGATAGACACCATTGAAAGAAAAGCCTAAAATAATTCAGGAATCCAATGCTTTCAGTACAGACCGGCAACTTGAGTAACTGTCTACTTAAGTGCTACAGACCCCATTAAACCTGTGTATCTTTTCACTCTTGCGTTATACTTCCCAAGGAAACAGAACGGGGGCCAGACTATCCTAGGAATAATGGCTTGCATTGTAGATTATATTATATTTTTCTGCTGATATGCAATATTTATTATTTAATTATTTTAATTGGACAAAAATATGTTGTAATGCAGAATTAAAAGGTGGGAAATTACGGGAGAACAATTGTGAATTTCTTGAATGAGGGTGAATATGACTGTAAAAGCTCAAAAACTCTGGCAGCAGCAGGGATTGCTTTTGCTCCCTCAAACACCCTGAGATGAATGATTGAAACAGGGAGGCGGACGGGGGGATGACACACCAAACAAAAAGCACCCCAAAACAAACAAACAAAAATCCCCACCAAAAAAACCCACACCGAACTTTCAAGAAAAACACAGAGATCACACGGCCTACAACTATTTGTTTTCTATTAGAATAAGCACAGGTCGAGATACAAGTAGCTTCCCTAATTCACTTTATACGGTACTACCTGATGCACTGGGTCCTCAGGACATGCAGAAAACAGTACTGGCATGGTCAGGTAGCATTCCTGCATAACATTTATGAAGCCTATATACTTTATTCCATTAACATCAGGGGGACTATTAACGAAGCAAAATACTATGCAACATGAATACCAGAAAATTAATATACAGTGACTTGTCATATACGCCATCGATCACTGTAATCCTCCGCTCACCTGCTGGGATACTCAAGTCTCTATTCTCTCCATAGGACCAAGTGACATCACCTTATACCCTTCCAAAGAAAGGGCACATAAACCTTTAAAAGAAGCTTATCTGCCACAAAGATTCACAAATTAAATTATCTTAAAATCCAGAAGTAATGCTTTCCATCAAAATACAATCAAGATCATGAACATAGTACACAAAGCCCCCCTCCTATTTTATTGGGCTACCAAGAGCACATTTACTACAACAAGCAGCATGTTTCCAGCACAAGATCTACTTACTCCAACAAACTCAATCTCGTCTTCACTTTCAGAAGCTGGCGATTTACTCTTCTGAACGTTGACAGCGCTGTGAGACTCCATTATCTAAACAGAAACAAACCAAAACATGCTTCATCATTTTATTTTGTAAGTTTTACCTATACAGCATTTTCCGGTTTATGCCTACTTTGGCTTTACAGCCTACCTGCACCCAACAAGCTTCCTGTATCGTTCACTGACAATCAACGGTAACACCAGAATAAGCGATAACAATTTTGCCTGGAATCACGCTACTGTATTTTCCCAACCACACGAAACGCGGCCTAATCTACCAGGCAGCGCAGTGCCCCCGCTCCGTCAGCAGCCGCCGCCGCGGCCGTACGGCTGGAGTGACACAACACTCGGGCTCCAGCCCGAACGCCACCGGCAAGCGCCGGCGCAGAGCTCCGGCCGAACGGCGCTGCGCGGCCGCTGCGCCACCGGGGACGGTTTTACTGCCAGACGCGGGGCTGCCCAGGCGCATTTAGCTGCTACAGGTATTTTTGATGCTTTTGGCCGCTTCAGGACCGCAGCAGAGCAAGAAGGCTGAGCCCCGCCCTTCCGAACAAGCACCGTCCTGCCGAAGGGCAGATGCCCGTGAGCCCGCCCGAGGGCCGCCCCGGCGGCACCCACCGCCCAGCTTTGCTGACTCACGTTTCTCTACGGGCACGGACACC
>JAVJGI010000062.1:17741852-17772881 GCA_035590275.1 Ibycter americanus
TGCCAGCTCGTCCCGCCCAGGCATCCGCGGCGTGTCCGTGAGGATCTGACGGGAGACGGTGGCGAGGGCCTTGGCAAAGTCCGGGTGTTGCCCCGTAGGTGGGTTCCTCACCCGCTGCGCAGCGCCAGCTCACGCACCGAGCCGAGGTATTCCTTATTATTCCTCTGGTTTGCGCAGAGCAGGGAGCTGGGTGGTGACCCACAAATGCCTGGCTCCCCGACTGTCAAAACTTTACACTGTTTATACGGTTTAGCATACAAAGACAGCCTTCATGGGTTACAAGTTGCCCAACTCCTTCATTGCTTAGTACTCCTCTTCCCATTTGTCTAATAATTCTCTCGGTTGTCATGTTAATTATTTCACATGCTCAGTCTCAACTAATTTTGGGTCTGGGGGATTCCCTGAGTTGGTGGTCGCCATCCTCCCCTGCCGGAATTACTTTTCCCCTAGTTTTGCTGAGCTCATTGCCCGTGATGAGCTCCCTTTGCAAAAAGTTCCTTTTCTGAACAAAAGGATTTGCCGATGCAACGTACAAAGTGCTTGTAACCTGAACTAACCCCGAACAACTCATTCCCGCCAACTGTCTTAAATTCAAACCACCAGCAACACATTCAGTTCCATCAACCATCCAATATCACAGACAGACGATGTCCATTGCTCTCCCCTCATCTACCAGGCCAATCATTTCATCATAGAAGTTTATCCAGTTGGTTAAGCATGACCTCCCCTTGGTAACGCCATACTGACGTCTTCTGGTAATTTTCTTGTCACTGAAGTGTCTGGAAACGGTTTCCAGGATTAGCTGCCCCATCACCGTCCCAAGGATCAGAGTGAGACTGACCAGCCTATAGTTCCATGTGTCCTCCTTGCCATTCTTGAAGATAGAGGTGACATTTGCTTTCCTCCAGTCCCCAAGCACCTCTCCTAGTCACCATGATGGATCAAAGATTATCAAAAGTGGCCTTGCAATGACATCTGCCAGCTCCCTCCACACTTGTGGGTGCATCCCATCATGGCCCATGGACTTACATATGTCCAGTTTGCTTAATTATCCCCTGACCTGATTCTCTTCCACCAAGGGTACATCTTCCTTGGTCCAGCCTTTCCCCCTGATCTCTGGGACCTGGAATTTCTGAAGGCCGGTCTTGCTAGTAAAGACTGAGGCAAAGAACATATTCAGTAACTCAGTCTTTTCCATGTCCTGTGTCACCAGGTCATCCGTCTCATTTAGCAATGGGCCCACATATTCCCTAGCCTGTCTTTTGTCACCTATGCAGTTACAGAAGCCATTCTTGTTGTCTTTGACATCCCTGGCTAGATCCCATTCCGCTGGGCTTTAGCTTTCTTAACTTCATCCCTATATGCTTGAACAATGTTTCTGTATTCCCCCCAGGTTATACATCCTTGCTTCTATCCACCCTTTGTATGGTTTTTGTGTTTGAGTTTGACCAGCACCTCCTTGTTCATCTACACAGGCCACCTGGCATTTTTGCCTGACTTTCTATTTGCTGACATGAACTGCTCTTGAGCTGGGAGGAGGTGATCCTTAAATATTAACCAGCTTTCTTGGGTCCCTCCTCCCTCCAGGGCTTCATCCCATGGGACTCTTTCAAGCAGATCTTTGAAGAGGCCAAAGTTCACTCTCAAGAAGTCCAGGGTAGTAAGCCTGCTTTTTACACTCCCTCCCCTCAGGATCCTGAGCTCCACCATCTCACGGTCACTGCAGCCAAGGCTGCCTTTGCACTTCACATTCCCAACAAGCCCCTCGTTGGCATGAGGTCCAGCAAAGCACTGGCCTTCATTGGTCCTTGTTGGCTCCTTTATGCCTTGGAAGAGGAAGTTAATCAGTGCACTTCAGGAACTTTGTGGATTGCTTATGTCCTGCTGTGTTGTCCCCCCAGCAAATACCAGGGTGGTTGAAGTCCCCCATGAGGAACAGGGCTGGTCCTATCTGTCTGCCTCATCTGCTTGTTCTTCGTGGTCAGACGGCCTATAGGAGACACGCACTATAATGTCACCTTTACCTGTCCAGTCTTTAATTCTCCCCCATAAAGTCTCAATCAGTTCCTCATCCATCCTCAGGCAGAACTTCATGCACTCCATCTGCTCTTCCACAAAAAGGGCAAATTCCTTGTTTTTCTGAGCCTGTCCTTCCTAAAGAGCTAGTCTCCCTTCTTTGTAACACTCCATTCATGGGTGCCATCCCACCACATCTCTGCAATCCCAACAAGATCATAGCCCTGCAACTGCACACAGACTAACTCATCATTTTTATTCCCCATAGTGCGTGCATTAGTATACAGGCACTCCAGAGAGGCACCCCAGCATGTGGACTGCCTAGAAAGGGACTGGGGGATTTCTCCATCATGGTGCCTTGTAGGCATTTCCTTGCTTACATGCAAGTGCTGGGGGTGACCCCGCTTAAGCTCCATCTTGTTGATTTTGTGTTCCATTCCTGTCACAACACCCCATGTCCTTTGCTCTTTTCTCAATGCATTGCCTTTGAATACGCTGGACACTTTTGAGTTGTGTTTATAAAAAAGCTGCTTGCACACAAACAAAGCACTTCACTGGCGTATGCTTATCATATCCTGTGTACACAGGAGAGAAAGAATTCAGAGTTGCATGTTAAATGTCGATGTTATGGGAGCTTTGAGAATAAACAACTATCAGCAGTAACATATCATGTGGTATTTAATGTCAGCATTGATTTAGTGCACTTATTTTTCTTGTAAACACAGAGTTACTATTGCTAATGTCAGTTTTATGTCTCCTTCCATATATAAATGAAAAAAAGCTTTATGATAGAACATAGACATACTGAGATGCTAGTTATATATACTAGTTATATACTTGTTAACAAATTTGTACAACTTAATCTCTATTGCTGGACTGTATAAACAACACTGATTTGAGTAGGTTTATTTCATTATTAAAATAATGGAAACCTGACTCCACTTGAAAAATTAAAGTAATTGGTGCTGCCTAAACTTTCATATTTTGCATTTATGACTTAAATTTGCTAACAGAACATTTATAGCAGCCATTCTGTTTGTAGCTTGCATTTGCACCTAAATACTTTTGATTCTTGAGAACAGATAATATGAGGTGCAATAGTAATGAGTTACTAGAGCAGGAAGGTGGCATTATATTTCAAAACTCTAATACCCTATGAAAATTGCACTCATTTGAATATTAATTTTTCAGCAGTAATTCATGTAAATGTTTACTCTTGCAATGACCCATCCAAACATCCTCCTTGTATTTAAACAATACAGTTAAGGAAAATAGTAAGGGAATTGCCATGCAATCATCTCAGCATTTCCAATATGCTAACAAAACAATTCCAAAATTTGTATATTTCAACAAATTCCTGAGAAAGCACAGGCTTCCCAGTTTGGGTCAGCTTAGGAAAGTTCTTGTGCAGAGTTTGTTTTATAGGGAAGAGAAGAGAAAAGATGTAGCCTGCTGGAATTCTTGGCTGGTGGGCCACCTGCAAGGCACATTTACTATCTAACTTGGTAAGAGAGTAGGCAATTTTTTTTAAACACAGGCAGTAGATTGCCAAAGATAGGAACAGACAAACTTAGGAGAGCAAGGGGTACTCATGGTCTGCTCTTCATGAGCTAAGATCTCTAAGTCCAAACCTCCAGATGATGTCTGGGTATCACAGAGAATCTGAGCAGACTCTTTTCATAAATTCTGTAAATTCTCTAGTGGCTAATTCCACATACTTGTTATAGAATCATAGAATGGTTTGGGTTGGAAGGGACCTTAAAGATCATCTAGTTCCAACCCCCCTGCCAGGAGAAGGGACACCTTCCACTAGACCAGGTGGCCTTAATTATCTTCTTTTATAGAATTTAAACATATTTCAACATCCTTGTTTCCTTGTTCCTTAAAGTGAGTGAAACACAGAATCATAGAATCACCTAGGTTGGAAAAAACTTTTAAGATCATCAAGTCCAACCATAGTGCAGGACTGCCAAGTCCATCAGTCACTAAACCGTGTCACTAAACATGGCATCTACATGTTTGTTAAACACCTCCAGATATAGTGATTCCACCACTTCCCCGGGCAGCCTGTTCCAATGCTCGACCACCCTTTCAGTGAAGAAATTTTCCTAATGTCCAATCTAAACCTCCCGTGGTGTAACTTGAGGCCGTTTCCTCTTGTCCTGTTGCTTGTTATCTGGGAGAAGAGACCAACACCCACCTTGCTACAGCCTCCTTTCAGGTAGCTGTAGAGAGTGATAAGGTCTCCCCTGAGCCTCCTCCTCTCCAGATTAAACAACCCCAATTCCCTCAGCCGCTCCTTATAAGACTTGTGCTCCAGACTCTTCAGCAGCTTTGTTGCCCTTCTCTGGACATGCTCCAGCACCTCTCTTGCAGTGGGGGGCCCAAAGCTGAACACAGTATTCAAGGTGCAGCCTCACCAGTGCCAAGTGCAGGGGGATGATAATTTCCCTTTTCCTGCTGGACACATGTTTTAAATACAAGCTGGGATGCACTTGGCCTTCTTGCCCATCTGAGCACACTGCTGGATCATGTTCAGCCAGCTGTCAGTCAGCACCCACAGGTCCTTTACCACCCAGCAACTTTCCAGCCACTCTTCCCCAACCCAAGTGTGAGGTTGTTGTGACCCCAGTGCAGGACCCAGCACTGAGCCTTATTGAACCTCATACAGCTGGCCTCAGCCCATTAGTCCAGGTCCCGCTGCAGAGCCTTTCTGCCCTCAAGCACATCAACACTCTGCCCCAACTTGGTGTCATCTGCAAACTTACTGAGGGTCCAGTCGATCCCTTCGTCCAGATCATTGATAAAGATATTAAACAGAACTGGCCCCAATACTGTTCCCCTGGGGAACACCACTTGTGACCGGCCGTCAGCTGGATGTAACTCCATCCACTACTACTCCTTGGGCTCAGCCGTCCAGCCAGCTTTTTACCGAGCATTAAGTACACCCATCCAAGCCATGAGCAGCCAGGTTCTCCAGGAGAATGTTGTGGGAAACTGTGTCAAAGGCTTTACTAAGGTCCAGGTAGACACCATCCACAGCCTTTCCCTCATCCACTAAGCAGGTCACCTTGTCATACAAGCAGATCAGTTTTGTCAAGCAGGACCTGCCTTTCATAAAGCCACGCTGACTGAGCCTGATCTGCCAGTTGTCCTGTACGTGCTGCATGATGGCACTCAGGATGATCTGCTCCATAACCTTCTCCAGCACTGAGGTCAGGCTGACAGACCTGAAGTTTCCCAGATCCTCCTTCTGACCATTCTTATAGATGGGCATCACATTGGCTAACTTCCAGTCAACTGGGACCTCCCCGGTTGGCCAGGACTGTTGATAAATGATGATGGAGACTGACTTGGTGAGCTCCTCTGCCAGCTCCCTCAGTACCCTCAGGTGGATCCCACCCAGCCCCATAGACTTGTGCACGTCCAAGTGGAGCAGCAGGTCGCCAACCATTCCCTCCTGGACTGCGGGGACTTCATTCTGCTCCTCATCCCTGTCTTCCAGCTCAGGGGGCTGAGTACCCTGAGGGTAACTGGTCTTGCTATTAAAGACTGAGGCAAAGACAGCACTGAGTATCTCAGCCTTTTCCTCATCCTTTGTGGCAATGTTCCCCCCCACATCCAGTAAAGGACGAGATTCTCCTTGCCCCTCCTTTTGTTTCTAATGTATTTGTAAAACCATGTTTTGTTATCTTTTATACCAGTTGCCAGTCTGAGTTCTAGCTGGGCTTTCACCTCTCTAATCTTTGCCCTGTATAACCTCATGACATCCTTGTAGTCCTCCTGAGTAGCCTGCCCCTTCTTCCAAAGGTCATCAACTCTCCTTTTTTCCCTGAGTTCCAGCTAAAGCTCTCTGTTTAGCCAGGCTTGTCTTCTTCCCCACGGGCTCATCTTTTAGCACATGGGGATGGCCTGCTCTTGTGCCTTTAAGACTTCCTTGAAGAATGTCCAGCCTTCCTGGACCCCTTGGCCCTTCAGGACTGTCTCCCAAGCTCTTAAACAGGCCAAAGTCAGCCCTCCAGAAGTCCAAGGTAGCAGTTCTGCTGACCCTCCTCCTTACTTCTCTGAGAATTGAAAACTCTATCATGTTGTGATGGCTATGCCCAAGACGTCCTCTGACCACCAGATCATCCACCAGTCCTTCCCTGTTTGTAAACAGCTGGTCCAGCGGGGCATCCCATCCCTCCTGGTTGGCTCACTCACCAGCTGTGTCAGGAACTTGTCTTCCACACACTCCAGGAACTTCCTAGTTTCCTCTCTGCTTTGTTGTATTTCCAGCGGGCATCTAGTAAGCTGAAGCCCCCCACGAGAACAAGGGCTAGTGATCATGAGACTTCTCAGGAGACATGAACTTGACATGCATTAGAAACCCTGATTTATTCAATAGTATACTTTCTTATCCCATTCTTCACATATCTTAATATTCTTCCCTCCTTAGAAAACAGTTCTTACTGAGCAGTTCATGATAAACAATGACCAAATCATCTTCCATGGTAATCTTCAAATTCAATGTAAAATGCAGTAATAGAAACAAATAGTTCAAATTATTAGTTTTATTATTGCTTACCTTTTCAGTACTACCTCTCCAGTTACTAAATGTTGTACAGTCATATAGCTGTTAGGCTTTTCGGCAGTAGTCATCAGCCTTCTCCAATTCTGAGTAATGCAAATAACGTGTCCTCTGTCACTCATATCAGAAGAATTTTACACTTCATGACTCCACACATTTAAACATTACCAATTCATTTTTATTTTAGTGCAGATTTTGGGAGAAGCAAAATTGGACTGTTCTGCTCTCCTCTCCTTTTTTCTAATCTGTGATTATCTAGTCTTCAATTTTGTTTTCTCAGTTTGTCAGGGTCATTTTGGAAAACCAGTCATATTTCCTTCTGTTTTGGTCATACTGCAAAGAGTATGGCTTTTCCTTTAACTGCATAGTTATGTAAAAGTTACTTATCTTCTTTTAACCAGTGGGATAACATCACTCCTATACTTTAGGAGAGAGGAAGGAACTGGCCCTTTGCAGCTTGCTCCTCTTTAGCCCTTGGTAAAACACTAGAATGTCTCCTTCTCTATGTTCTTCTTTTTGTCCAGAACACCCATCTCTCTCCCTGGCCCGTGCATGGGAGTAGGCTTTCACCCTACAATGAAAATCCTCCTTTACTCTTTGTGGTGAGCTCCCAGCCCCAGTCAGAGTTTTCTCTGACAACTTACCAAGTCAGCAGAATAGAAAAGCACATCATACAGTGTGATCTGCAGTCCTCCACCAGCGACAGGGAGAGAAGCTGCTCATGTTTGGCTCCATGTACCTGCCCAAGTGCTTCTACACCTCCTGAACGGCAGAACAGCTGCAGCTGTGCAGTATCAGCTGTGACAACTTTAAGGTTAGAGAGCACTTGTAAGGCAGGCCAACTCCCTCCCCAGCTAAAAATTATAAGCTTTACAGAAACTGACTTCAGAACAGTTATTAAAGAGGAAAAAAAAGTGAGCAATCTTACATGTTAGAGTGTACAACAGGGGCTGATAGAAGAAAAGGCCCAGAAGACAGTAAGAACAATAAAATAGAACTAAGGCATAGTAATGTTTCATTTTATTTGATAGAAAGTTGCTTAAAAAATATGATTAACTATATACATTCTTATATGCTGTACATACAATTACATATACAAAATGTACATAACAGCAAACATCCTTCTGTTACATTTTATAGATGGTAGTTAATAATCAGAGATGGAACTTACATCATATTTCATGCCTGTTTTCATCCTGATCCTATCTGCAAGGAACTGATAGATGTGAGAGATGAAAAAGGCTAGCAGATTACTTAATTCACAGCCCAGCCCACACAAAAGTCTTCTCCGCAGTGCATTTTATTAGTGCATTGTTCTAGTACAGTTAGATTTGCAGCACTTCCCTTTAGAGGTATTTGGCTGCTAACCTTATCTTCAGATTTTTTTCCTGGCATTCACCCTAATACTATTTCTAACTTATTTCCTTAACTCAGATCTCCTGAGTTATAGAAATCCTCAAATCTAGCTAGGTTTCTTCAACTTCATGTTGTTTGGGGTTTTTTCCATCTTGATTCCTTAGTTGCTTGTTTGCCATGTATAAAATAAGATGTAACTATTAGTACTCTCTGTTCTGGGAGAAGTACACTCAAGTATGAAAGATAGAATCCAAGTGTTCTCTCCATCCCATGCTACTGTCACACTGTAAACCTGAAATCAAGTCAGCAAGGAAAAAAATGTAGCTTCCCTCCTCCTCCTCAGGCAATTACAGGGTGTGTGTTAGCCAGCTGCTCCCTGGGACCAGTGGTGTCAGATCTCAAGAGAAGCTGTCCAGTTACTGGGATTTTTATGGTCCCAGTCCCATGAGGAATGCTCTACATGTACACCCTCTAAGCTAAGAGGTAGCATACCAAAATTGAAACACAGAGAGTAGGGGATGGCAGCTCTGCCCTTTATTAGTAATTTCCAAGAAACTGTCCTCCATTTCCCAACTGGTGGATCAGGCACCCTTATCCTATGGACCTGACGTTCAGGGAATAAGAGAGAGCGAGGGCTGCCAGACCAGCAGAGTACCAGCAGTAGAAGGCCTGTGAGAAGCCATGACCTCCACAACCAAACAGGCTATCCTGGAGGACTCTTCCCTGAGTTAAGAGGGAACATGGCTTCTTTCATTGCCTTTCCAACTTTCAGAGATTAAAAATGAGCTGCTTCGTTCCTGCAGACATCTTAAGAGCTGCAGTTTCATTCCTCTAAGAATGATTTCTTCTGTCCAAGTTAACAGCACCTTTAAATATCTATTTTATTTCTTCTTCTCTGCTCACGTGGCACTGTGCTTTCTAGCCCTGTGCTGGCCACAGTCTTCATTTCACTAGGAAATTTTTCTATTCTCTTTTCATACCTATCTTTTTTGTATTAATATGCAATAGCTTTCTCTGATCAGTAAAGCAGTTTTCTATCAGCTGTCAAGATGAAAGCAAGGGGATTGAGGTTCCTCTTACACATTCTTTTGGTATTACTTTAAATAATGGTTTTTTCTAACTAAGGGGAACTCTACTTATATTCTTCAGAACAAGTTTATATTTTTTAATTACTGCATAACATGCATATATTTGATAATATCTTAAAGCCAAAGATATTAATATGCCCTCATTTTTTTCTAGTCTGTGGGATTTTAATTTGAGTAAATGGTTCTCAGGCTTCTATTCTGCTTGCAGTATCTCCGTCCACTGTTGCTAGGCCCATTTAGATATTATTTCTTTTCTATTTTATACTACTCCTTAAGCGCCACTGAGAATTTGAACTGGTATGAAATACCTCTGTTATTCCTTGTCCGAATTCCTGAGATCCTGTCCGCAACCTTGGTTGGGAGAGGGCGCTGGTGAGCTTCTGGCGAGATGAGACTCCACCTTTGAAGAGATGGGCTTGAAACACTCCTGCTGACCTTGTGGGGTGGGAGGTGGAGGAGTCAGACCGCTGTCACTTCGCTGAATTTCTGTGTTAGCAGCTGGTGAATCATCATCCTGCCGGTCTTGTGTACGGGGAGGAACAGCCGAAGAGATGATGCCCTGAGGAGCAGCTGTTGAACCACTGTTGGGACAATTTGTAACTATGCTTGAGATAATAACATTAAATGTGCAATTGCTACCGTTCTTAGTTTCTGAGCAGGAGAGTTTGTGTAATAGCTAGTTAACTAGTTTTCTTCATTGACACATTCCCCTTTTCCTTGTTTCACCTCAGCCTTATGGATCTGAGATGGTGACTTGTCCGTCTCGTTGGATTTGACTCCAAGTTTCTTCTCTTGAATTGTAATTGCATTCTGGGAAAGGCAGAGGAGGTGGGCAAGGAAGGAGGAGCAGCACGGGAGGAGACAAACACTGCAGTATCACCAATTTTAAAAGTTAGTAACTTGTGTGTAAGTTGTTACTAAAGGTACCACACAACAGGATTTTCTCTTGACCTCTCTCTGTACTTCATTGCTGGAAGATGAACTGAAGGAGTAACAGTGGGATTATGAGCACTTTTACATTCTCCTGATTTTCTTACAGAGAAAACTGGTATCATCTGAGTTAAAGCAGTCACCATTGTTATTCTGATTACTTACAAGGTCCATAAATGCTTTTACAGTGAGGAAATTCTAAACAGACATAAAATGAATCCATCATAAATGCATTCTAATAAGCATCCACTCAAGAGAGACTATGCAGGCAATATCTGCATTGGTTTCAGTGGATGTTGGACTGGATTTTACGTAAGCACTTATCAATAGCATACATAAAGACATGTTTAAAATATCAAGCTTAAATTGAAAGGTCTATGGGCAATATTAAAAAACAACCCAGAGTTGTTACAGTGCTAGTTCAAGATCCTCCTGTCAAGGCTTCAGGAATATTGTATCTGTACATGAGAAGACTCAGGAATTAGCAAAATTTATGGATTCATCTGATGAAGATAAAGATTTAAAATATCAAATATTTACGATTTGATAGTTTCAAAAAAGACAAAGTCAGTGTTTCTGTGCTGTTATTTTTACCACCTGTGTCAAGGATAAGGAAAAATACTACAGTGAATCAATGCACATCATATGTTACAAATACAGAGGACTTTTGTTTTACAAAGCCTTCTCATATCTAGGAGAAAAGCATTAACATAGTAAACTGTATTTTAGCCAGGCTGGTGTATTTGTTTACTGTTTCCAGATTGGAAAACCTGTGTATGTGGATTCTTCCAATATATACTATCTGAGTATTTCTCAAGTAGTAATTCATAGACCACTGGTGGTCCATGGAGTACTACCAGGTGGCTTATCGAGGAATTTTAGTAGTAAAGCACTGCTACTTTTCAAACAAGTGTGTTGTAACATAGTCAAATAGCTTGGGGTGGTTTTGTTTGGTTGGGTTTTTTTGGGGGGTTGTTTTTTTTTTTTGTTTTTGTTTTGTTTTGGTTTTTTTTTTGCTATGAAATGTCCTGCAGTTGCAAATACGGATTTTAAAACATGCATGAGATAACTGAACTAGGAAGAGGCAAAGTATTACTTCAGTATGGAAAGTCTAAGTAAGGGCAAATCTATTCTCCCTGTCTTGCTGATTTTAATCTCTTACCCTGTTCCCGTGGAGAGGCTGAGAGAGCTGGGACTGTTCAGCCTTAAGAAGGCTCAAGTGGATCTTATCTATGTGTATTAATATTTGATGGGAGGGTGTAAAGAAGATGGAGCCTCTTCTTGGTGCCCAGTGGCAGAACCAGAGGCAATGGGCAGAAACTGAAACACAAGAGGTGCCATCTGAACATCAGGAAACACTTTTTCACTGTGAGGGTGACCGAGCACTGGCACAGGTTGCCCAGAGAAGTGGAGTCCCCATCTTTGGAGATACTTACCTGAACTGTACATGGCTCTGAGCAACCTGGTCTAGGTGACCCTGCTTTGAGCAGCGGGGGTTGGACTAGCCAATATACATAGGTCCCTGCCAACCTCAACTATTCTGTGATATGTACATTCAGTATATGCGGAAACAGTGCGATGCAAATAGCTGACTTCACCAACAATAGGGATGAGTTCAGCAATTTTAGACTAGTCTTGCTCACAAGGTAAGAATGCCCATAATAAGTAAGATGTTATTTAATAATTCCTCTGCCCCAATAATTTAGACTCTTGTGGCAGTAAAAGATTGCTAGTTTAGCTCTCGTACAGTACTTTTATCAGTAGGCACAAAAGAGGTGTGATTTTCCTTATCTTTACTTGTGGGTTAATTGAGGCACAACAGGTGACATGAAAATGGAATTGACAAGTCTCTGGTAAGCCTACGGAGAATAATAAGAAAAATAAATAATTCCAGATCTAAAATAGACATATTGATCAAAATAACTCCATGTGTTTTCTTCTGTATTCTCTTCCCATAATTTAATAGCCTTGCGTTGCTTTGTCTAGAGCGAACAACTTTTTTTGTGCTGTAATGTTAAGCTGGGCTGCTTCTGTATTACGTACTTGTACAAGGTTATGAAAATATTTTACTTACTTGGCAATGCATATATGAACATGTATCTTCATAGTAATTTTAAGATTGCTTTTAAATTTTGTTATCACAGGGTAATATATGGAATTACACATTGCAGGCTATAATTTTTTTTAAGACTTACCAGAAGCTATGCTTCTGAAAAGCACCTGAGTTAAGATCTTTGCTTAAAATTGGCTTCTTGGTGCAATTGTTCAGTTTTTGTCCCATCATTCGCCTAATTAAAGCATCATCTGTGTTTGGAAACAACTGTTTTGTGATTCCTGCAAAATAAAGAGACGATATATATATGATCTCCAAATCAGGGAAACAACCGATGCATGATCTAAAATGCATTTCTTGCATCTTTGAAATTTCCAGCTACTTCAGCTTCAGCTCTAGTTACTTTGCTGTCTTCACATACTACTTCATCGATTTTTCACATGCCAGCTCTTGCTTTTCTCTGTGCCTTCCATATCATTGTGCCTGCTCTTGGCAGGCTCAAAGGGAACTCCAGGGCCATAAGGGCTTCCTGTAGTGAGTGATTTGTTTGCTCATCCTCTCTCCCTTTGGTCTGTTTTTGCTCAGAGAGTCCTTTTCCTATCCTCATGCCTCTGAATTTTACAAGTTTTGTTCATTAATTTTCATTTGCAGGTGATGTCTCATCCTGTACATATTTCCCTTCTGTTTTACCTGGCTAACTTTTTTGAATGCAATACTAACAGGACTCGACACCAGGAATACAGTTCCTGCTCCCCTCTTCTCCATCACCTTCCTTTCCCTTGATTTTCCCCCATTTTCATTTCACATTTAAATCCTACAGTTTTCATCTTCTTTAAGTAATTTGCTCCACTAACTCATTTTCTACAGTCCTGTAAGTCCCAGCTTCCTTATTTTTCTTTTTCTCTTGTATAATGCTGACACTTTTCTATTTGAGTTCAGGAGTGTTCTCATTTCCCTTAACAGGCTCCTTTGACTTCTCTATAGGCTCCCCTTTTTCACTAAATTCTCCACAGACCCTTCCCCAGAATCCACCTTTAGAAAAGTCACTAGTAGCTCTTAGAATCATAGAATCATTTAGGTTGGAAAAGACCATTAAGATCCAGTCCAACCGTTCTCATCCCATGAAATCTTTTTAATTTTTCTTAGACATCATTCTGAAATCATCTCATCTTGCTGCCTCTAAATACATTTCATCATCTTACATACACTCTTTCCTTTTCTCCCTCTTGACTCTGGGTCTCTTTCTCTAGCTAGGGTCTTAAGGAAAAGATTTCTGCAACTGATAACTTTTGAACCTGCTGGCCAACTTCAGTAAAACTGGACCAAGGCACAGGAATGGGAGCTAAGCTGGGAAGGGAGCAGAGAGACTGGGGAAGTCCAAGGGAATGGCAGTAGGGGAGGGATTTTAGTATAGGAATTTAAGGTATATTGTTTAAGTCTTAAGCTATATGAATCCAATAAAAAGCAAGCTTCATGTGTTCACAAAATACTGTTTTCTTTAAAGCTGCTACTTCTCTTTGCTATGCACCAAACATTTTCTGCCTTGAACCTCAGCATAAAACAAATTTTGTTTGCTTCTCTGATCACTATTCCTGTCTTCTATACTTACTGTCTCATTTTCCCTCCAGCGCTATTTAAAATGTCAGAATTCATAATGTTCAGTAACTTCAGAATATAGCAGACATGATTTTCAATTTGATCCAAGTATGTCCTCTCTTTGCCTTCCCTTACCCATTATCATCGTGCTCCAAGTTTGTCTGTTGTAGATGAACCTTTCAAAGGCTGAACAAATTCACAATATCACTGCAGTAGCCACTTAAATAAACACCACAAAATTCACACGGTAGAAATAATACTACGTAGCATTTCACTGACAGTATTTGTAATAGATGGTTTAAAATGTAGCTGAAAAAGGAAATATGAAACAGCACATCACCTGAGTAGACCAGCTGTTAAGCATTACAGCCCCTCCCTCAGAGAAAGCCCTCTGTCAAGTCAGTGCCACATTGAATAATGTTAACAAGTAATCACCTATGATTTCCTGAACTTCATTCTGATTCATAGCTGGTTTTGCCGCTTTATCCTTTGAAGAGGAGGACTTCGCACCTGTCAGGCTGTGTGTAGCCATGTATTCATGTGTATAAAGTGCTTGCATCAAGTCATTTATAAACTTTTGAGGTTTGCTCTTGTTACAGAGTGCAATCTGCCACTTTTCGATCTTGAACTGGAAAACAAAATTGGTCATAGGCATAACTGTTGCAGCTCTCTAGAAATATTATATAGTATTACCTCTGAAATATCTTTTTTATTTTCTTTTTTTAAACCACAATTTCAAAAGTAATCTCTGCAAACTGTGTGCTTCAGATCAATGCTACATTTGCATACCCCTCAACATTTGGAACTATACACGCAGGTTGCTTTTTTTCAGAAGGAAGCGTGGGGCAGACTAAGGACCCCATTCATCCTAGCTAACACTTCTCCAAGCAATCCTTAGTACTCACTAGTCGAGACAGGACGTATTCTGACCTATCTAAATCCTTCTGCTTGCACTCCATGCAGGCTGGCTGTGGTCCAGTTCTGGTGTGGATTCTGTACAGCCTCAGGATTATGGCACTATGCCCAAGCTAATATTCCTGCCTCCGAGCAGACATGCCTTAAGAACTGTGATGTCTGGTCCTGAGCTTTAAGAGTGACTTCTACACACAGCAGTTGTACAGCCTAAGTATTTGAACTCTCCTAATTGATGGTTTTGATTTGAGCTACCTCTATTAAGTAAGGCTAGGTTGCTTAGAAAATGAGGTCTTTTTATTTCTTTGGAAGATGTTAGGTCAAATTTTGTGTATTGCAATATTCAGTCAAAACATCATACCTTGGTAATTCTTAATAGATTTCCTTGGGTTTTAGGACCCCATGACAACACACGAGAATGATTTCAACTGACTGGCATGACTCAGTGCATAAGAATGTTTATGTAAATTGCGGATGCAGAAGCTGGAATTATTCTTTTGGTTGCATCTTTATATTTTTCATGTACAACCTCTGTGCCTCAGATTTCTCAATTATGCTCTGTTGTGATTACAGAGAATAGGGGAACACCTTTACTCCATATCTACATATATATGCGTATTTCTGTTTAACAGCTGGCCAGTGCCTGGAACAAGAGCTGAAACATACCATTCTCCATTTACTTATTAACAGTTTAAACATACTGCTGGTATTTTTCTTTGATTCTCTCTGAAACACTACCATTCCCCTATGGCATCCAAAACATTAGGCTGGAAGTTATCCTTGGATCTCAGTACTTAATTCGTGCATCCACATTCTGCACTTAATCACAGATGTGCAAAGCCACCAAAATCAAAGCAAGTTTGAATATACCAGCACACTGAATATGCCTACTGTTTCTCATGGAAAGAGCCTTCTACACGAAAAGAGCTCATTAGTCATGTCATCAACTGAATGACGATAAAATTATTTTTACTGATGCTTATTTTTTATATTTGTTATACTATAGCAGTAAAGTTTGTAGTGTATAAAGTTTTAATTTTTATGCCTAAAATTGCCTTTGAACTGACCTGTTTTTCAGTCTGTTGCTCCTCATCTTCCACATTCAAAGTTATTGGTGAGGGGGAGTTACTATGCATAGATGCATATGAATCTGCTAATGGATTGTTAGATGTTTTCCAAACCGCATGTGAATGCAGACTGGACATAGATGATGTCACTCCCCCTTTGAGCAGTGCTTCAGCCATCCCTACCAGCTCCTCAAAATGGGTGACTGCCTGTGGCAACACTGAAATCAAATAGAAATTGAGGGGTAAAATAGTGATTGAAGCTTTCAGACTCTTAATTACACGAGCTTGTATATTTTTTGCCACTAGATTCCTGTCATAATGCAAAAGAGTCAAAGTAGTCAGCAAAGATGCTTTAACATACTTTTCCTCTTATTTTCTCAAATGTTTTCCGGCTGTTCTGCTGTCCCCGCCCATGAAGATCTGGCCTCTCTTTGTAGAATAGCATAGATCAGTTCTTTGCAAGGCTAAGAAGAACCATGGCACTAAGCAGGCTATTTCTCTTTTTTCTTTTTGCTAGCTCAAAATCTCTACAAATCCATAAAGCTATTGAATATGGGCTAAGAAATGTCTGATTATTTTTTTTCTTCAGAGAAGCTGCACAGACTGTATAGACTTTTTTCCCCTCTTTTTTTTTAACTATAGAGAATATATTTTAAATAACCTCATCTCCAAGTAATATTTATTTTAAAATATAAACTTTTATTGAGTCCATTAAGAAGAATCAATTCAGAGCAAAAACGATGCAAGGGATGAAGAATAGCAAGATACAGTATTTTCTGTATTTTAGTGATTCTGTAAAAGACTAATACAAGTGCTTAAGATGCGAGGCAAATGGACCTAAATGTGTAACAGAAGTTGTCAGATACTAACACTAACAAAATGTTTAAAAATAATATTCAGAAAGGTGGAGATGAACAATCCAAACCAAGATGAGTAACATATAGAATGGAATCAGGTGGGCAATGAAACTGACGAGCACTTGCAAAATCATATGACAATAAAAAAACAGAGATACTAGGCTGTCTAGGGATGGTGTGATGTAGCTGGCAAGGGAAGGAGCAAATCCTCTTTAAACCTTACTGATTCACTAATGTTTTGAAATTTTGGATTCAGTCTTAGCTGCCCCGGAGTAAAGGACAGGGACCAGTAAGAGGGGCTTCAGAGATGACCACTAAGCGATGAAGGATTCATTTATAGAAGAACAAAATGGTTCATCTCTGGGAAAGGACTAAATTTGTTGCACCTGGAACTAACTCAGATTATCAGTAATGAGGAACTACCAAAGTAATTAGAAATGAAATAATTCCAGAATAAATAAAACTTCAGAAAATCTAGAAAAACTGCTAATAAATAAGCTGAGTTGGACTGGTCAGTGGAGTATTTGAGCTTAGCTGATAATTATACACAGCATACAGAAAGGTTCTCTTGGGAACAATTGACAGGCTCTAGACAGATTTTTCCATTTCTAACTCTTCAGTTGCATGGCCTCCATGTAAGACAGTTTTTTCTACGTGCTGCTGGAATTAAATGTTGCCATGTATCAAAGACTCTGATGCTAATGGTAGGCCTTGATCGTGTCAGGTGCTTGAGCATCCATAATTCCCATCCAAATGGCCTCTTATAAATCAAGCTTTTCATGACCTTCAGGCTTTCCTCTTCATCAAAATATTTCCCCTGACTTTACCTTGAAGCATCACCAGGGACTGCCTTAGGCGGCAGTTTTCTCTCATGGTATCTGTCAGCTTCCTCTTGAGACTTTTTATTTTGGCACACAGTTCTACCTTGGATAGTTGAAATAAAGGCTCTTCATCATCACTGCTACTTTCACTGTACAGAAAGTTGCTTCCTGAATATGATTCCCTCTGAAAAAAAATAAAACCAAAACCTATCTAGAGCAACAACAACATAAAATCAAAGCATTAAAACAAACATTAAAATATCTGGCTAAATCAGAATATTCTTTTTGTACACAGAATGTATAAAGACTCAGTGCATTTTAGTAACAGCTGTTATTCAACAGAGCTATTACCATTCCTATTAAAATTAAAAATTAAATGTCAGTGTAATATGTAACTGTTTAGGTACTTCTCTCTCTGTTCTCCATTCAGCAGTTTTCCGAAGTAGTGTCTTTAGAACCATTAACTTCACTAGAACAAAAGTCTTATGCCCCCCTAAACAAATATATTTCAGTTTGCTTTTGCTTAATACATTAAAATTGCTGAAGATGGGATGTTTACCTGTTTGTTAATTAAAGATGTTTCAAGTTGAGTCAGGATGTTGGCAGGAGCAGATGCCTGCAATGATTTCTTTCTTTTTATATGCTTCATCATCTTCCCCTGTAAACAAGAGCATAATAGTGCCCTTGCATTCCTATAGAGCCTTTCATTACAGTATCTCATGGTATGCCATAAATTTTTTATTCACTGTGCACTTGACATTCTTGGTTAGTATTTTTGAAAAATATGTTTGTAACTTTTAGTTAAGATTTATGTTTTCTTTCCCTACATTCTGTGACTGCACATCTCAGCACAATGCAAAGCTCAGAAAACCTGGTCCCTTTCCTCTCATACACAGTGGTTAGACTTCTGTCTTACGGGAGAAAATGTAATGGAGTAACAGAGCATCCAAGTCTTGAATAACACTTTTCTCTTTAAATAGGCCAATAGATTTTGTCCTTTGCTATCTAATTACTTTGACAGATTATTGTGCTAAGGTACCATGTGAAGACTGCCTGTATTCCTTTACTAAGGATTATACTGTGAAGAATCAGTAATTACAGTCTATTTCATTCCATTATGGGCCTACCAATATCAGGCAAATAAAGACAGCAGAAACTCACCTGTTCTTTATCCAGGTCGCTGTCCTCACTTTCTGAGAATATCATTTCTATCCTCTTCCTCTTGCCTTTTCCAAGGACTTGTATTTTTGTAATTTCATCCGCTCGTAATATCTTTTGCATCATTTCCACCAGCTCTTGGGGGTCATCTGAAGTGATGGGAAAAAAAGGCCAAAACACAGAGAACCAGGTAGCAATACCTTACAGCTAGATTAAAATTTCATATCAGACACATATCCAGTGCTCTGGAACTGCACTCACCACTCATGTACACAACTCTCACCAGATGCTTTTCTGTCTTTCTTTCTCCCACAGGCCAGTTTACTAGCACATGCTCATTTGGTTTCAGAAGTCTTTGTAGTTCATTGTCATCACTGGGAAGGTCCTGTATCCACGAAGTCTCTCCGATTTGCAGTGAATTATCATTTATAAAATCAAACAGTGTGAATTTTTTCATTGTTAAGGGGTTTCCTTGTCACACAGACACTGCCTGCAGGATGTCATAGGAAAAACAGCTGTTACCATGTCATGCTACAGGAATGTTACAAGAATACTTTAAAAAGCCCCAAACAACCCTCCTATTCCTGGATATTGGTAATTACCTTATATGAAAATATCCTGGATAAGGAAGTGAAAACTAGCCAAGCAGCATGTTAAATCTCCCCTGAAAGATGGGAGACCGTCTGCTCAATACACGTACATCAGACATTTGCCTACAAAGCTATGCACTGAAAACAGCTTTCACCCACAGAGCCCTTGCTTCCGTATTACTACCATGCCTAATCTATCTCCTGGCTGGCATCTCTATTACTACTATATTTGCCACAACAAAAGTTTTGAGTCCAACCTCTGACTAAAAGATATAGGCATGATAAAAACTTTCCCTAGAGTGAAGGAAAATACTAGCTATACATGCTATTAAGAGGGATATATAACTTCCAGGGCTGTATTAATCATGTCACAAGCCGCAAGACATACAACTGCAGGCACAGAAAACCAACCCACAACAACCCAAGACAACTGACTGGTATGACACATTCGGGCAGTGGAAAACTTGACGTACAAAAGAAATGACAGGCTGAGGACTGGAAGAGAGCTGGACTGCTTCATGAAGAGTAATAGCAGCAAGAACCCAAACCCAAATATACAGCTAAATCCCTTACTTACATAGAACACTACATTTAAAGCAAAGGACCATTTCTGGGCTTTTTAAAGCACTGAAGTTCTACACTGGGAGAAGGGAAGAAGTCATACTTCATGCTTTATTCTTCTAATTAAGCTGATACGCCTTACACAAAAGTATGAAATACAACATACACTATTAAAGTCTACTGGAAATGTAACCGGTTCATTTGTTTCCATTATACTCAGAGAAGGCATTTTCTACTTTAAAACAAATAAATAGAAAATCTGACTTTGTCAAACCTTGATCTTTCCAGCAAACATATGGTTTAGTCTGTCATTTCATAGAGGTGAAGTCCTTTTACAGAGCTGAAAACTCATGAATTCCTAGATATGACAGTGTGATTTGTGATTTACTTGGCCTCAATCAGTCAGAAGCAAATCTAGTGCCTCATGCAGAGGCTGTCAAAAAGGTAACTCAGAGCTAGGAGAGGAGAATTATGCAGGGCTATTATGTCAAAGTGAGAAAGTCTGGCTGCAGCGTTCTAAGCAACGTCAATTCGTTTGCAGCAGCCCAGCTCACCACTATTCACCATGTCTCTGCTACACCTCAACAAAGCTGGCTTTCCACACAGGGGTGAACTTGTTAATTCAAAAAAGAGACAGCTGTGCTCTCGTCAACATGTTTACTGATACAATGAGGCAAGCAGCATAAGAAATCACCATTAAAGAGAGTATTAAATCATGCTTTTATGCAGAATGTGTTGAGTGTGATAGCAGTAGGATTGTTAAGTACTGCCCTGCTGAAGAAAGAGGACTGCAAGAATTCACATTAATTTTCTTCAAAGAGAGTTAGAAAGACCAGGAAACATCCATCCCATGTAAATTCTGGAGAGGAAGCAGCCTGAATATCTATGCCTAGCATGAATCACCGGAGGCGTCATTCTGCCACTGATACATTGCGAGTGGATCCTCATACCAGACAGGGATCATTCATCTGAATAAACATATAGACAAAGTAGAACCCAAAGGAAGAAAAGTTTCAGCATTGACCTCACTAGGGGTAAGTGAGGTCCAAAATGAAACGGCATGTTTGTCCAAACATCAGTATACCAGATTTAAAACAGCTGGTATATGCATTCACATTGGGCATCAGTATTCTTCCTCCTTTTTCAAAATTCTTCTGAGTATATACCCCAGTCAGCTTAACATTTCTCATGTGGCATGAAGATGTTAACTTCTACCTCCTCTGATCAACCCAGCACAGCAATCCCCATCACCCAGTTCCTCGATTCTCAACTGGAGTACTTTGAGCTTTCCCCTCCTTGGCCCTTGGCAGTTGCGAGCTACTTTATTACCCTTCTAAAAGCCCACAGAAGATCAACAGAATTGCAGCAAAATCAGAGCTGCCAGTGTGCTAAGACTAACAGCTGATTGACTGGCTTCTGTATTTTTTTTAATGTTTCTCTGTAGTCCTCTAACAGTCTGTATGCTCTCATTTTCTATTGAGACAAATATGCCCTGAGCCATGGGATGTTCTTGTGGTCTGCCCTTGTACAGGGTTAGCAAGCCAGCCTGCAATTTCCAGGGATGCACTGAATACCCAGGCTGTTCACAGCATGGAGGGCAAGTGATGATTCCCCACAGCACTGGGGCTATTCACATACACGCTGTGCTAACACTGTGCACATCAGTAGCAAGTCCAACAGCTTTTGGAAGTTATCAGACTTGCGTATGTGTTATACAGCTTAATGAAGTCAATGGACATGTGGACTTCTGGATGTTTGGAGCCCACGACCGCAGCCTGGTGCCACTGGTAGACACTGTGAAGCACATGGCCAGCAAAACCCCTTGCAGTCTTTACACCAGACAAGAACCTGGAGCCATGAAAATTCATCCCGCCACTCAAAGCTGGGAACAATTTTTACCATGGTCATGGCAGGACTTGGAGCCCAGCAATTTGTCTACATTATCTATAAAGCTTTTTTGAGCTGTGAAGATTCTTGCCTGTGGTGGGAGGGTGTACTAGTAAACAGCTAAACTGATTTCACCAAGAGTCTTAACAGCTGCCAAGTTAAAATATAGGCTACATAGGATGCTGAGAGAAATAAGGAATGGATTTCACAAATAGTCGTGGAGGAGGGATGGGGTTCATCCACTCCTTAAGCTCTGCCAGGAGTCCAAAAGCCTCCTGGCAGCTTTTTGAGGCTTATGCTCAGTCCTGTTGCTCCTGCTCCTTTTGAGACGACCAAAGCAGGAAAGCAGTTGTGGGGCAGCAACAGCAACTGGCCATGTCCCGTCTCCTCCGCTGTGGCTCTGCTGGCCATCAGCTCAGCTGCTTGCATTACAGAGAAAATGACGAAATTATTATGTTGCCAAATAAAAGGAACAGAGTGCGATAGTTGATTGTTAGTATTTTTCTGTTATGGAGCTACAGCTTCAGCTCCTGCAGTAGACGTTAATCAAACTGTGTCTTTTCACAGAATTTATTGTGACAGTCCATAGGCCCTGGGGATAATACCTAACTGTCTGCTAGCATCACCTCTAGCCTGTGATTAAAGAAAATGGAAAGACAGAACAAAATGTCTCTAATGAGGAAAAGGAACAGCGAAATACCTCACTTACTGGAAGAGAAGTCCTGCAGTGTTTTCTCATCCTGTTTTCCCACTGGAGTCAATGTGAACCTTGTCCGATTCAAGACTGCTGAAGATGCCTCCCTCTAAAATGTTCTGTTTGCCAAGACAGATCAAAGGCAAAATATACTGTATCATCAGGGGAAAAAGGTATCTTGGGGAATGAGATTAATCTTACCAAACCGCTACCGCCTTAAAAGCGAGAGGTTGTCTGGCCACATTTGGCTCAGTCACTGCAGAAAGAGAGGTGATTCATCTCACCCTAAGACATGTATCTAAAAGAGAGTAGATGACTTACTGTCTGGGAAAGCCTGTATCTCTCCACTGACTATTCAGTGACTATACAGGGGTAGGTATGTCTCCTTATAGAAGCTGGCTTGGTCCAACCCATCCTATATTAGCTTTTTCTATTTCCTCCTAGATTTTGAACAGTAGGGTAGATTCTAGTAGATCTTCTGCTATAGAGAGCCAGAAGAATGGAGTATGAAGTCTGTTACACTGTATTTGGTTCTCTGTTTCAAATCTTTCTAACACAGTTCTGCAAGTCATCAAGTAAGCTTTCTGACACTGCGTGCTTTGTTCAGTGGTTTAATTGGAAGATATATAATTGTTCACAGACATTACCCTCTGTGCAGCTACCAACCACAGAGACAGAATTATATGACCTTTGAAAGCCACTTATGTTTTGCAAGTTACTTAATTCTGCTATATTCTCCATTTGAAAACACTAGCTACTTATTTGAGAAGTACTGAAATGGAAATTCATGATTTTTCAGTTCTAAGACACAAATCTATCTTTTTCTAAAAGCAGGTAATTTGTAGAAGGTAGGGGAAAAAAGGAAGGAGCATTTAATTTTAAAGCTCTGCAGAGGAAACACTAATTGGACTCTTTAATTTTTACACATGTTAACACCTCACATTCTGCACAGATGCTACAAATTTGCACGCAGAATATTGTTACTAAGCAACCCAAAAAGCCAGAACAAAAAACCTCCAAAACCCACAAGAGTCATTTAAAGACACATCTCACCCTTTGACTGACATAGTCTGTTCCATTCAGCCAGAGAGTTGGCAGATGGCATGCTGAGATCATTATTTCTCTTTCAGTAAACGCAGTGTAAAGTATTACAAATTTACAACATGAGATTGTATGCCCACTCAACGGGTCTGGTTCTGCCAGCTTAAAACAGGGCTTTGCCACTGATTTCAGCAAAATAAGAAACTGTACCACAACTGTGCAACACAGATCCATAATAAAGTACTAACATTTTATATTATCTACCCTCTAAGTTCAGGCTTCAATAATCCCAATTTTCCCTGAAAAAAACCAAAACACAACCTTTACTGGGCTAGAAATTCATCTACCTCAAGCAAAACTATTTATTTCCAATTCAGCGTAATAAGTGGTAGTCACAGGTTTGGTTTGTGTTACTTAGACTGGCATTTTACACTCAACTTGTCAGGACATTAAATACAATGTTGGTGTAAAACTCTTGGGCTGCACTGAAGTCTCAAAATTCCCAGTTCTCTGTAGCAAGTGTATGATGGAAAACATGAGCATATTTAAATTTTATATGCCCTGTTGTGGGCTCTAATGTTATTCCCCTGAAACCAGTGTAAGATTTACTAATGATTTCAGTGGAATTTGGAACCGTTGGAAGAATGCAGAAGTGTTGTTGCTGCTCAAAAGATTACAGTGGGATCTCTTAGCCATTTTATGGGAAAATATGACTTAAAAGCACAAATCTGCTGCTCTCAGCTGAGAAATACAGTGTACAGATTTTCCAGAATCATCAGTATCGCTGTGTTCCAAATTCAGCTGGAAATCTGTGGGAGCACCTATTAGAACACTACTGCAACTTTCAACTACAAAGGCACAGAAATGATCATGCTTGTCTTCCACAAGAAGGATAGAACTACATGATTTTTATTACTGATATCCAACAGGTCACTTCCTGACCGTAGATCGCTGTCCTGGTGTGACTAGCTATGAAATAATCTCAGACACTTTTCTACGAAGTGATGCTATTCTTAGCAAAGCAACATCTTTTGGCCTTATTTACGCAGATTGTCTTGTTGACTTCAAATCCTCAGCAGCATTTACAATCTACACGATTATACACAGAATTCGGCCCACACCTTGTCCCACATGCTAACAATCTATTTGAGTAGCCCAAGGAATTAATGAAGCCATTACTATCTTTCACAGTAGTGCCCTCCAAGCTGCGACTGTTAGCAACCTAGAAGTTCTATAAAATAATATTAATATCTAAATATGCCAAAGCCCTTTGTAGGACTGTGGCGTAAACCAAAAGTTTGAAAAGGATTGTTAGAAAAGGTCTGCTTTTTGCATCAAACCATTGATTTCATTTGTAATACTGAGTGATAGGACAGGTTGAATAATGAATTTATTTTAGTATGTCTAGAAGTACTAAAATTTTGTTCTAACTAATAATTTATTCAACTAGAAGTGAAACATGGCATTAATTTTAATAAATTTCAAGATTGCAACCTAGCATCATTATTGGGCTTTCAGTACAGGATTCAGTTCCAGATTAAGATGCTTACGTTTAGGTGCCACTGGTATACCAGGTGTCTAAGTTACCACTGTAATCACTGGAGATCTAGGGATCAGTTTGGCTTCCTAAACATAGACATTTAGCGCCAGTGTCCTCTGGTATTCTGCTTGGACTTCAGCTGCTATTCCAGAAGTGCAAATCTCCCACAGGTCTTTTATCACAAGTGCCGTCCCTTTGGAGATGTCTCAGCCTTGAGCAAGTCCAACAGTCCTAAGAGTCAAGCCCCTATTGAACACAATTAAAGCTCCCTGGAGAGCAATTCAGCTTATTTCAAATGCTCTAGTGCTAATTCAGTTGCCTAAAAATAAATGCATAGTGAAATCTTAGGTACCATAAATTATTACACCTGGCCTCTAACTGCCTCTTCTGATGGGCATATATCTCCTATAGGGCCTAGACCCTCTTGCAGGCTCATGAGGGTGGTTACTAATTCCAGGCACCTCAAATGGCCCTAAGCACATATTTAGGGAAGAGAATTGTTCTCTGGGCACCAATGATTGAACTGAGTTTAAATAGGAGCTCAGATACCTCACATGCCTATAAACGACATAATTTTTTTATCTGTATTTTAATCCCATCCTTAAGACTCCCATAAAGATAACAAGATGCCAAATAACTAGATGCAGGAAGTTATCTTAATTCTACATCACAGATTAATATCTTTATTAAACAGCTATTTCACAGCTGACAGATGGAAAACTGATACCCACTTTGATCTGCTTGTTCTCAAATGCCATGCTCAACAAAATGTATTACACAGACCAACAAAACCCAGTTTATTCATTGAACTGGATAGGATACCTAAGCTACAGGAATTTGAATAGTCACGTGAAAGCTCTTCCCATGCAGGTTAATATATCCAAACTCTTAGGAGAAGTAAGTAGCCTGGGAAGAGAAACAAGTCGGTGCAGCTCTGTAGAGTCCAACACTTGACCGTAGTCATTCTGACCTGGCTTGGGTAATTCAACACTACACATCTTAACAGCTCCCAAATTATAAAGGTTAAAGACCATCTAAAGATGTTCATGAAAAGGCAACATCATTAGGAAAAATCTGACCACATGTAAATCTGTGCTGAGGTGCAAAAACTGTGCACTTCCTCCATGTAACAGCCCAAGCAGTCAAATACCCTTTTCCTAAAAGGCTAAAAAAATATTAAACATACTTTCCATATGTGACGAACATACTTTCAAATTGGACTTGTTCAAACAAACCCACTGACAACCTGATGTGATTTTATAAGAAGATGCATCTTATTCTTTTTGTAAGGTGGTGTAAGCTATCTTACATCTTTCGATAAGCTGTGCTGCCCCAAAGCTTTACTGCCAGTGACATTTTCCCTTCAACTCTAAGAGCATAGAAGTGCAATAGCAGCTAGGAAATTGGAGGCTTGAGTTCTGGTCAGTATTTAATAATCTAGCAGCATCTTAACTATCTGTACTCATATGTCTTTATTGGCTGTCATAGGTGAGTGATGATAGAAGTCATGCCTGGTTAATACTCCAAGTGCCTGCTCTTTTACTCCACAGCTCTTCCTCAACTGTTCTGTTTTTGCAGCATGTTGGTAGGAGGAAATGAACTTGATCATCTCCAGTTTAAAAAAAAAATCATAAAATATCTGCATTACTATTAAAAGTCATGAGCTAGAACAAGACAGATACATTGTCCTCTTACTCCAGGGAATATTACTGCAACTAAGAGCAGTTCTGCATGCATTTAGAAGAATTGACAGAAAGGCATCTTCCCTGCAAGGATAACAACTTCAAACCTCATTACAGCTATTTTTCCCCCCTCCTGTAAAATTAAATGTCTTTTCAGTATATGTAGTTCAACCTAACTTTATATATTAATATAAGAGCTGAAAGACCAGTGTTGTATATTGGTCTGAAACAGTCCTTAAACAACTTCCAATTATGCACTTAAAATACTAATGAAGTGCAGTTCCCTCTGGGATGCAAGGCCATGTTCAGATTGACAACTGCTACATTAAACACTACCAAAAATGAATACAGAGCAAATTTTAACCAAGGACAAAGGGGCACACCACTGCTGTAACAAAAAAGAAAAAAAAAAAAAGGGCCATAGGAGCTTCAGCAGTATATTTCCATCTAGGCTCAAGATCAACCTCTCTGTCTGCAAAGTCAATTTATGCCCACAGAATTCCTGCCAGCATTTTTCCAGCAACACTGTAAGCCATGAGTGCACATACTGCATGGCTCATACTCTATTCGATTTACATTCAGTCTAATAAACAGATGGAATCAAAACATTCAAGCTGTGTGAGTTGATGAACCTGCAAAATAAGGACAATTACCTCTACATATATAAAGAGGCAGAAATTTGCTTTTACGTGGTCACCCAAGACACCTGCAGATGGCAAAATGTTCTGGTCATGGAGGAGTCTAGTCTGTAGCACTGGAATCACACAGATTGGTCTTGGATAAATCATAACAACCTTTACAATTTAGCTTCTCTTTTCAAAGGATCTGAAATGATAATACATATTTACCTAATTTCCAGGATATTGTGAGAATTAACAAATGCTAGTGTGCCTTCCAAACATACAAACTGTAGGGAGCAAACAATTTCACAAGTTTTGCAGAACAAAGATTTACAATAACCTTGCTGAATTCAGAACGTAACATTTCACATAACAGATTTATTTGAAGTGTGATGACTATATCGAGCTGGAAATTGTTATTCTTTCAGCTGAAGAATGCATTTAATAAGGTTTAATCATCAACCAGAAACTCCCACAACACCTTCGCATACATCATGCTTAAACCGCTAGGAAGCACACTGAGGACAGAGTGTAACCCGTGAAGTAGAATATTGAGGGGGAAAGTCAATTATGTCACTGAATGAAGTTGATAATACTCTGATACTATGGTATTTTCTGTATTTACTTTCCATGCTTCTTTGGTTTTCACTGTATTTACTTTGGTTCCTGTTTGATTAGAAAAAACCTAAATATTTTGTTAGTAAGTATTAGATGATTAGAGAACCCTTCTAACCAGTTAAGTAGTCATTTAAGCATAAATTTTTACTTAATTATAATTAATTAGTAGAATCACATTCCTTAGAGCATACCTACACAGCAGTGAAAGAAAATAATCTTACCCTTTCACTTACTCAGCAACTCTTCTGAAATCGTATCATGTATCATCTCCTATTCTTATGTCCACATCACCAGATCTAGCATGTGACCTTCTTCTTTCACCTCACTGATACAGGAATTCTTATAATTGCAAAATGAGGTCCACAAGGCCTGTATGTGCAGGAGCAGGGAGGTGCCTTTACAGAGTTGTGGCGTGCCCTTGAATCCCATGGCTCACACTGGGAGAGGTCAGCAGATCTCTGCAGACATGGTTTCTCCACTCAAAATACCATCATATTTTCTTTTTGCAACTTTTTTTGGTCCTTTTAGCCTAACCCACGGTACTTAGCTAGGATTTTTAGTTTCTTTGTTGAAGTGTTGCTGAGCTGAACCTCATTTAAATTATCAAGGAATATGATGCACGAGTCCATAAATTATACTGCAGTTCTGCATACAGGGAAAGGCTAAGGGAAGAAAGTATCTCTGCCTTCAGCCTTGCTGGGCAAGACTTGTAAGTCAGAACAGGTTATCATGAGAGACTGGCTGAAAGAATAGTTTAGGTCAACACTGCCTAGTCTCCCTGCAGGAGGGCTGCTGCTGCTACAACATACTCCCCGCTCAACTCTTCCATTAAACTGCAGAAGTTTGACATAGTTTCCATGCTGTTCTCCTCCCTCATGCAGCTTGGGAAAACAGGTAAATAATTGCATTCAAGAGTGACTGCAACCAGAGAAACATCCTCCTGTTCTGTACTGTCCCTTTCCACTGCCAAACATTTGCTGGTTGCCTCTTTTTTGTGGAGTCTCTGAAGCAGAACTTTCCTTTTTCATCCCTCTGCCCAAGTACTTATCACCACCTCCTCCCTCAGCATTGCTCAAGTACAAAGCTGCTTCCAAGCCTCCTGGTGAAAACTTCAGCTATGCTTATGACTTTGTTGCTGGTCCGTTTGCCTGTGATCCCCATCAAAACAATTCTCGTATCTCCACAAAAGCACAGCCACATCATGTGTACCCTGAAATGGCAGCAGTACCCCTTATTTATTACAGGGTCGATGGCTGCCTTCTTAGACTATAAAACCCTTTTGGACTTAATTCAGCCTCTCAACAACTTTGATCTGTTTTCTGATGTCCCATGCCACTCCACACACTGTTGTCACAGTTAGCATCAAGACTTTGTTACCTTCTTCTACTTTCTCTTCTATGAAATAGCTTCACCTCCAGGATCCTCCTTCTGAGGTCAAATCTCAGCTGAGAGGTTTTGCTTTAACCTTCTCTCTTCATTCCTCTTCTCTTCTCTGTTTATCATTCTTAAGATTTATGAAAAGTTCTCTGAAAAACATCCTGTAAAGAAGCTTAGATTAAAAATGCTATACATACAAAACTTCTTTTAATTGCTTTTTATTACTTTTTTTTGGGGGGGAAAATCTACTCATATACAGTTTGCTTATTTTTAATGGGAAATAACTTAGCAGCTTACACTTTATTCACCATGGAAGCAATATTTTAACCACCCTGCCGCCCGCCCCCCCCCAGTATTTAACAAACACTGAGCAGTAATGAATATAAAGCCATAGCAGCACTTTGGTATACATGTGAGACAGTTGACTCAGAAGCCTGGAGCAGTAGCTCTCTGAAAAATCATGTCAGCATTTCTTGTACTGAACTGTAGTCTTTTGCATTTGAAAAAAAATTTAAGCGGTTGTAATGAAATTTATTTTATCCTTTTGGCAAAATATTATCCTCAAGACGCCAATGCGCTCTAAGTCTTTGAAGGGAAAAGTTATAAACCTTAAATTAAGATGCTAACGTTAGAGATTTGCGTGTCAAACGTCTCCTATGCACTGTTACCCGAGAACAATGTGAAAATACCACTGTTACGTCTCAGTTCTCTGCCATTTACCATGCAGTCACTGCTGTGCTACATTTCCTCTACCATCCCCTTCTGAAACAATAAATCAGTGCAGAGCAAAAGGTGTCGAAAAGTTTCCTGCTCCTGCAATATACTGCAGCGAAGCACTGCAGCAGGGCAGCACGTTGCCGGGAGGATCACACTGATTTGTTTCATGTTACAGTGAGGTAACATGAACCGTTTGAATAATCTCCAGGTAATCTGCATTAAAACCATTTTACTGCAGTGTACTGCGGTATTAGGAAAGATTTCAATATTGCACCACGTGATGCAATGTCAGTTCCCAGGCAGTGAGGGAGAGCTTTAAATCAAAGGCTGCGATGTAGCAACTTTCCATTTTACAAATTAATATGACAGACTGGTTTGACTCACTACGTTTGCATATAGTATGAAATGATACAAAATTCATGGAATAAAATATTACAGACCTAAAAGCCAACAATTTTTTTTTCTTTCTTTACTTAGCTCCCCCAACATGGTATCAAGAGAATCTCTGAAGGAAAATGGATTTTCCTGACATCGAGGTACAGTAAAGCGTTACAATGTTACTAGCTCACTGATAAATTTAAATTCCAGAGATAATTTTTCCCGTTCTTATTTAAGCTGCCACAAATATGTTTCCCTCTCTGTCCTTCCAGCTTGCATACTGTAGTTTAATTCAAATTTGCCCATAAGCTTTTCTATATAGTTTTATGGCAGTCATATAAAGCAGTAACATTCCAATATTATTCCACTGTTTTCACAGAGATTGTCATTATTTCTATAAAGTTTCCAAAATGTTCCTCAGATTTATAGGCTCATATCAAAGACGCATGAAGAGAGTATGAATTTCACCTCGAATGAACCTGACCTTCCCCCGGTAACACAGGCAAACGCAATATTGCAAAACAGCACCCGGACATACCTACAGCACATGATTTTTTTGTGTTTAGTCGAATGAGGGAGTTCAGAACCGCATTTTCAAAGACCTCTGAAACAGTCTTTGAAAGCACGGAGTATCCTCAAAGTAAGAGCTACAGGGGCAGCAACAGCAGCCGAGATGAAGTCTTGTTATTATCTGCATTAGGAACCTGCACACGCCAGGAATTTTATGCTATACGCAGCGCACCGGCTCCGGCAGCCGGTAAGCGAAAGGCACCGGCGATGACATTTGCTGCAGGACGTTGCGGTTACCGCAGGGAGAGGGCACGCGCGCGGCACCGCTCCGGAGCGGCTCTCGCCGCAGCAAGGCCCTGCGCCAGCCACGGCTCCGCGGCCCTCCCGCAG
>JAVJGI010000062.1:17774348-17786069 GCA_035590275.1 Ibycter americanus
CCCCCGGCCCCCCCGGCCTCTCAAGTGCAGCAGAACTTTATGCTCAACTTCTTCCCGATGAATTAAGTATAAATGCCGGGCGGAGCTGCCAGCTGCGCCGGGAGAGCCCAGACCCCGTCCCACAGTATGCGCCAAAGGACGAGCAGTTCGGTAGAACCGTTAGCTGGAGCGAAATCTGAGGTGGAGCTGGTGGAGCCTGTGTGTCTTTCTGCTTCCCTTCCAGATGCTGTCATGAGAACTCATCACTTTCGCTCTGAGGTAATTTATTTAGCACGCAATTTCAAGGTCAGAAGTTGTTCTCTTTACCTGAGTACATGTTGTTGTGGTCTTTTGTTAATGAAATCACATAGCAAACTTTTCATTTTGCATGGAAGACATAATGTCTTCTTTCATTTCTTGTTTTTTTTTTCCACACAAAATGCGAGCTCTTCATTCGTGTCACCCCAACCAGCCTCCTGATTTGTGTCATTCCCAAAGCAATTGGTTACTCCCAGAAAAGCTGTGCTTACGGTACGTGCCAGACCTCCCTCTGTCCAAAAAGCAACCCCAAGCCTGGTTATTGACCGCACGGTAGATAACGTGCAGTGCTGGTAGGTTTTGCGACTGCAGAGCTGCCGCTCGCTTGCTGTGCTGCCAGCCCTCACCTGCGCCTCGCTCCGTGTCAGGGAAGTTGCCTGCTTGGCTTGGATGCTGCCGCGGGAGATCCCAGAAGGATCCAGACTACAAACCTGCTTGGCAGGCACCTCATTTTGTGATTCTGTATTCACAGGTCGGGGGAATCAAAACTCTTGCATGCCAATGCTGAAAGTATAACACAAAATGTAGTTGCTTCCTAGGGATTCTGAATGAGGGGCATAATTGCTGGGAAAATATGGAAAATAATATTTGTTTTAGTATCTGCTTTGTTTCCATGCTGCCCTGCAGAGCTCCTGGCTAGGTATTTCTCTTGCCTGGTTTCCTGCTGTTGATTTAAGGCATATCTTCGTGCCATCGCCTGTTATTCTGGAAGCCTTGAGAGAGAGATTTGCACTAAAATGATCTATTGTTTTAAATTATTTGCATTTTTCCTTACCCAGTTGTGGGTGAGAAGATTACCCAGTTATGAGTAATGTTTTCAAAAGTGTGCTTGGGATACATTTTTGCAATGTGCTCCATATTGGCAATTAGTTTTGAACTCCTATTTTGAAATTTGTACACGCTATCACAAAAAGAAGATGATATAGGGAATGTCCTATCATTAAACGATGCAAAGTCTGGTTTTGTTGTTGACTGAATGGTGCTGCAGTAAAGCAAAGAAACAATCGTGTCCCTCAGGAAGGCAAAATATTTTTTCATTATTTAGTTCCTCCAGTATAAAATGCTTGGTTTTGATGTAAAATTCTCTCACTCTTGAGCCTAGATAGAGATGAAGTTTAATGTGTTACGCCCTTTTGAAATATGTGTCATCCTGCATGGTGACTCTTAAAAGGGAAGTTTGCGAAGTAACTGATTTATTTTTATTACTTCAGTATGTGGTTATTTGCATAGCACCCAGTTAGAAGCAGACTAATTTAAAGTGTTGCCTGGAAGTTTCCATTTACTGAAACTTGCTGGAATAAACCAATAAGAACTATTATATTCTTTCATAATTTTCTACATCCTCTACAGAGGAGCACCACAGCTAATGGTCTAAACTGCCCTTTTAAGTGGTGGAGCTGTTTTCCCCTTCATTATCTGATTATAGACTTTTGATTCTTAAGAGAAAATGATGACTCATTTGACATAATTAAATTTTCATTTTCCAATATTTTTTTCCAAGTAAAACATTATTTTAATGAACCTAATTGAATTGATTAATAAAAAATTTCAGGCATACTCCCATGAAAATATTGGCAGCATTATCTGAAACAGAATTTGACATTCTCATTCTATATCAGCACAAAACATTATGCACTTCCAACTCCAATAAGATGTTGATGAAAGCAAAGCATTATATATGAAAATATAGGCTTTGCATAACTGCTGTCCCCCCAATGAACATAACACCTCAGCTCCAAGTTTTATACCACAAGGTCCATCTGCTAGCTTCCACTATGCTTAGTTGTTTGTCAGGTGCAGTTATAAATGGTGTTTCTTAATGATAATAAAAGATAATGAGAAATAGGTTGATAGTAAATAGCAGTGGGTTGGCATTCGCCTCCTGAGAGCTGGGTTCAAATCTGACTTACATCACACATGAATGTGCAGGTGGTCTAGTGGCAGTGCACAGAGAATTATAATTGCCCTATCTACTGAACGGTTGGCAATTCCTGCATGATTGGCTGCCTGCCAGGAAAGCCTTAGATTTGGAAAAATAGATGTGTAGCAAATTTATGTTGAGGTTCTTTGCCAGAGACACAGCTCTCATGGTGTGCGCCTATGTTGTCTTTGTCTATATACAGTGTGAACTGTTTAATTCCTTTCTTTTAGCACTGAACCCCATCTTAAAAAATAAGACACCAGACTATGAGAGGGTAAACACTAAATTTGATATTGTATTTATGATTCTTATCGGCTCTCCTGTTCTGAATTTTATATGCCACTGGTGAATTGAATACACAAATAGTCCATTTTTGGGGGTCTTGATTTTAAATGTCTCTACAAAACATGCCTCATTATTATACAGCAGAAGTCTATGCAGATTTACTTATTATAGAATGAACTTAAACACTTGACCCCCTGCCTCAAAAGGAGGTAAATTTGCATGAATCATTATGAATATAAAGTAGGTTAAAGTCTGTCTTTGTTAGAGGTGCTTCATAACAGAAAAATTAACCAGCAAGAAGATGTGAGAGTTTCCTGAGATAATAGTGGTGTGTCCCTTCCCCACTAACATTTATTTACTACCATCAGAAGTCTGTCAGGCCTATTTTTTAATATATTTTTGATTGCAGAACTTTAAGTTCATTACAACTATAACTGCTCTTAAGATTCCTCCATCCCCCAGGTACTATAGATACTCCACGAAGTCACGTAGGAATCATACCCAGAATAGTTAATGTTTCTAATCTGAGGGAGACCTAGATATGCCATGGCTGTAAAAAGAAAACAAGTAAATTTCCAACGGAAATATTCATTGCTTACATGGCAAATCAGACTTTGATGTAGCTAGTTGCACTAGTCTCTCCTTTATTTTGAGAATCAGTTGTAGAATGAAATGCCTGTGCTTAACCAAAACCACACCAAAATAACAATATAACTCAGTGAGAGTTTTACCAAAATAGGGACTATGATCCATTGTTAGGTTTTTTATTAGTATTCCTTGTATATTCAAAAATGTGAATGTTATCAGTGATTCACTGACTTCATTCTTCTTGTGCTCTCTGTAGAAGTTTGGCTTTTCATGAAGTATAAGAATTTTCTATGAGTACTTTGGGGGCTTGGCCTTGATAAATTTCAATGTTTAGCATCTTACGCTTTACAAAGAGATTTGAATGTCTTCTGTACCTTACAATTTAAAAGCATTGCTTAACATGTTGGTGTTGCCACTTCCTGTGATTTAAATTACTTCCTAAATTAGTTTTCCTTGTGGTTGAAGCCTCTGGAGTCATGGGCTTATGTGACATCTTTACCTTTCAGTTGAAAAGGGAGTAAGCTTCTAGCCCTTAGGCTGGAAGGAATTAATCCAAATGGTATAATTCTTAAAATCTTTTGATTCGGGGGTAAGAGCTGTTGAAAAGGAAGGTTCTTATTCAGGCTCTTTAAATGGTTGGTGTTTATGAGATTGTGAAAGGATAATTGTGCTAATTGCTAAATGAGTACTTGGTGGTTTTTATATTATTGGAGGGGAAAAAAATCATCCTATATATAAATCTTTCGCCTGAAATTTTCTCTGAGCTTTACAGTTTTCCTTTATCTTACCTTTTGAATTATGAAGACTATGATTTCAGGAACCGAAAGTATCAGTGTCAGTGGGTAGTCATGAGCAATAAGGTGCTTTATTTATGTATTTATTGACGGTGCAATATTTATTTAATTTTGACTCATATATTTTGGGCAAGTTTCCTGTGAATGCTTCTACTGAGACCTACAGGTATAAGCCTACTAGGAAGCAAATCCATAGAAGTTTTGTAGTCCACTGTAAATTCTGACTTCACATAACCCAAGTGCATGTCTCATGGGACTAGACTCACCAGGAAGGCAAACAGGAGTTGACACCTTATGAAGAGACTCTCTGGGAGGGCTGGCGGCATGCATTAATCACAGCTGTAGCAAAGGAATAACATTTGGTCGTTTGGGTTTCGCACATTTTCTTCCTAGTACACTGAACAGTCACTGCAAGGTTATATATATTCAGTCTGTTGTTGTGACAAGACTGGTAGTGAAATAGGTCAGCCAAGGCTGATGACAATTTTTAAGAGCAAATGAATTTGCTAAATCATCCATTATGGCACAATGGATGCAAAACTATAGTACAACAGTCTCCGGTAAATGTATATATTGACTTTGCCAACAATTGATGCCCAGAAAAAGTGTTTATAAATTTATCCCTAAGCATACCTTTGCCATAATCATCCCCCTTCTGAGGCTGATTGTGAGACAGTTGCCTAGAAATACAGTTCTAGGTGTCTTACAAAACAATAATGAATAGTCTTTGAAGAGTTGCACCATAATTCATCGTGAGCATTGCAGTTATTTATAAATTGTTCCAGATATGTAGAGCTCCAGTGAAAAGAGAAAACAACAGACCCTCCAAGCTGAATTTGAGTCTTCTGTTTGATTGGAGGGAGTGCATTCAAGGAACAACAGAAATGTACAGGGCTAGCCAGAAAAATACATTCATTCACCTAATGAAAGGATGTCTTGTTGTCTTTGCAGAGCTGAATCAGCCTGAAAATATTTTACCTTTGTGTTTGACTCATTTTTCCCCCAGGATGTTTAAACTGTTTTTCCATTAGCCGTCTAAGAGTTAAGGAACAGGTTCAAGGGTAAATAAATCAGAGACAAAAATAAATTGTTTTCTTAGATGTATGAAAGCACTTATGTACAGGAATGAATGGAGAGCTATAAATACAGGTTACACTGTATAAGGACAAATCCTTCTATCAGTTTTTCATAACGTCCAATAATGTGGCCCAGAGTATGTCACACTCAGCTGTTACATGGCAAACTAGGAACCACTGAGATTCTGCTTACTATACGTCATCTGTCCATCACTGTTTGTCAGGTTTATTCACTGCAGTGCTGCCTTTAGATAGGCTAGCAAGCATCAGTCTATGCTGAGAAACAGCCTGTTTGGCAATTGTATTACAAAACACATGGCAATTCCCTGGCTGCTGCAGCAAGACCACTTTGGTTCCTGAGCTAACTCCAGAGGAGTTAACCTGGGTACCTTTACTCTGTGCTACAGTGTACCAGTGTACTGTAGAAATGCCTGATACGTTTCTGTAGCCATCTGGTTGCCTGCATCTCTATTCTGGCTTCCAACAGTCTGCAGAGAATTGAAATGCTGAGGGGATCTCTTCTTAGCTCTATTAGTCACCCGATAGCGTACTGACATTGTGTCACAATCTATGTCAGTGGTAAGGCATGGTCTCCATACACTACATGTTGGGACCTGCATTATAAATGAACACATCCTCACAGTTCTCTAACAGGATAGGGACAACCACTGCATAAAGATCCAATACATAATAAAAGATCATCCTACTATTTAGTTTCCCATTAATACAATGATGTCAACAACATCCTAGCTATCGTATTTACATATTTATATAAGTATTTGTGTATTCAGGCTTCTCAGTATCTACTGTTATCTCTGGAAGTGTGTGTTTTAGATGAGGTTGTATGCCAGTTACAGTGCACATGCCTGGTGCACACAAGCAGCAGTTTGCAAGAAAGCAGAGCCCTGGTTTCAAGGGGATCCAGGTGGAGCACGGCTTGTCGCCACCCTTCTGTTAGCAGCCACATTGTACACATGTACAGAATGTGAACATCTAGCTACTGTTTTTTGGCTGAAACGAACCTCAGATTGAAACTGTGAATTAAAATAGCTGAGGTCATACTTGTGGTGAGCACATGTATTGCCACATCTGCTGTAGGAACTGTTCTTGCACAGATGGAAAGGATCATGTAGGGGTCCGCACATCATGTACAGCTCAGAAAAGCTTAACCGTCTACACTGATTTCTCGGTTACTGTGGTTAGGTTATTAAGGTGACAGATCAGGTTGTGGGTGCCCCTTCAGAAACAGCTCAGCACTTTAGGCTGAGGGTACTACATGAAAGCAAGCACCATATGAACAGGGTAGTACGACCCTTGGGGCTGCTTCTGCTCCTGGGCTGTCACATGTGTTTTCCTAGGGCATGGAAACGTCACCCACGCTCTCTTCCACTCCCCGGCTTTTTAAGGAGAGGTGCCTTTGATGTGCTATGGAAGAACCACGCAGAGCACAGGGTGAAGTCACCTTGCTGTTTTCGTGCGAGATCCGATTCGGCTGAGCTGGACTTGTTGGGCCTGGCCCTGTGAAATGTGAGCGGATGCCATCCCTGCGGCATGGAGCGGTCTCTGGCTCTGAGGAGGGTGCCTTGGCCCCTCCAGCTGCCCCGGGCAAGGACTCAGCACTGTGTGGCGGAAATGGTTGAGCCAGGTCGTCAGGCCTGTGGCTGATCTTGACGTAGTGCTAGCAAAGCTGGCTTGTTTTTGAGCCAATTGCCTTGTGCTTCTGGGTCGCTGCTATCTGGATACTTCTGCCGTCCAAAGCGTCTGAGCCCCCACCGTGCTCCCTTGTTCCCTACTGCCCTGCATCAAGGAGAGTCAGTGGTTTGCTGTTCCTGACTTATCAGAGGGAATGAAACATGAGTTATGGCTGAAGTGTTAAAGTGTTAAAGCACTTCATCAGCTATAGAAACGAACTGCAGTTGGCGTTTGGGCAAAGACACATTTCTTGCAAGTTGTGCCTATGTCCTTATCGCCCCTGTCCACTCAGCTGCTTAAATACAGCACTTGGCTTTAGAATGGCAGGGTAAATAGCAGAGCAGATTGGAAGTGAAACACGGGTTTACAAGACTTAATTTATGATTATCTAAATTGATAGCACTAACTATACTGAAATACATAATCATGTCAGACTGAGGTATTGTATTTATCCTCCTCCTTCGTTCTAGAGAGAACGAAATGATACAACTAGGTCGAGGCATCATTCCCTTCTGATCTGCAGCCACTACCTTCCTGCACGTAAAGTGCAGCCGGAGTTGGAAAGTGACTTTGCAAAACCAGTGTCCTCTTATACAGCACAATAAGCTCACTGTAGGCATTTATAGTTTATAGTCTGTAGAGCTACTCAGCTGACCCAGTGTAGGTGTCTGCTTCAGGATGAACTGAACGGTTCTTCAAGCCTCACTGAGCCTGTTGATTAAATTTTTCATTGGCTGTAATAGAAGCTTAGACCTGTTGCTCCTGAAGTGCAGACTCATTCAGATATGTTGCTGTTATCTGAGTCTAGTTAATAGATATCTGAATGCCACCCCAGGTATCTTTTTTTTTTAATTTTTAATAGATGCCTGTGAAGTCTCTCATTAGTTGTGCATCTGTTTTATGCTTGACAAAGTACAGACCCATCTTAACATGCTGTGGTGGCATAAATTCTCTTACCAGTTTACGCTTCAGACAAGCACACTGGACAGAGAGTAATTTCTTTGTATTAGATGTTGGGCAGCACTTGCGTGGGTTAACAATTTCTATGTTATTTCTTATTCTTCTTCTTACTTTATTTTTAATATTGAAAGTTAATTCCTCATGGCAGATTCTTGATGTATACTGTACACTGCCCAAGCTGAGAAGTGATGAGATGGAAAACAGAGGAAGCAGGGGTGGAAGACGGACATGCTTGGGAAATGTGCTAGTATATTCTAAATTAAACTTTCCCTTACAGACCACTGATCAAGCAGTACTCCGATTTATTTTTGTTCTTAAATAATTGTTCCGTTCCTACTGTAGGCTTGCGGCGCCTTGAGGTAACAGGGAAGGAACTGGGACAAACCACTGCGAAGGCAAGGCCACTGTGGAGGGCTGCAAGCCTTCTTGTCTGAGAATGATAGGACTGCCTGGAGAACAGGCTGACTTCTGTGGTTTATAGGTTTGGACAGCAAAGGCTATTTAAAGGGTATCTTGAGGCATAACTTGGGCTACTTGGCTATTTGCTTACACATCATCAGATTTTTCTAGTGTTACAGCTTACCTGCTTTGATGGGAATCCTAACCTTGTGATAGAAGAAAACACCCACTGTGTAAAACAGTAGTTTAATGCAGCATGGGTTATCAAAAACTGTATTCTGAATTCACATCTAAACCCTAGGTTCACACAAGAACTTGTATGTATGCACTTGAGGGCCTGCTTAGGAACTGGAGAGCAGGTTATTGATGTTGTATTTCATGAACTTGGTTGGGAAAGTAATCTTGTTCAGGTTATATAAAAAACAATTGCTTTTAATCCCTTTGAATGTGTGGACTTATCTTGGAATACGACACATGCCAAATCACAGTCTTCAATATCTGAGAAATGGTTCCAGCACTGCTTAGAGTTTAGGTTTTAGAAGATAAGAATAATATCTCCTAAAATAACCATAAGACATGTAAAGAAGCATCAGTGAAAGCTTGTTAATGAAGGAGTGGAATGAGAAATTGAATGTAAAATCTTACATTTGATGTTTTAAATCTTGATTCAGATCTTTATAGGATTAACCCTTAGCTAAGATTAAAAAAAAATAATCAAGGGAACCACAAAAAACCACAAACCCAAAAAGTTTGCAGGATACTTTTTTGAGACCTGATAGAACCAAGAAATAGCAAATGCAGTTGCATCCTCCTTGTATGTTTGTGAAGTAATAGACTGAGTGAATGCAGGTAATCTTCCTGCTACAGAAAACTAAGACCTAGCTTTAGTTAGCAATCTTTAATATTAGAGAGGATGTATACGAAGTTTGGAAGACTTAACTTGAATCCTGTATTTTGGGTTGAACTTCCAGACCTGGCAGTTAAATGCTGTGGGGGTGTTTTTGTTTCTTTGTAAACCGAGGATATTTGGGATGGAAGTCACTATGGGAGAAGGAGAAGGGAAATAATGCAATCTTGGTCACTTTTTAATTTAAAACAGTTCTTACAATGCATATAGATGTTTATATGTGCAGCAGAAAGATTCTCAAATTTCTCTCTTTCAGCATGCAGAAGAATTTGATACAATGAAGTTATTTAATTAAATGTGCCTTTTTAGTTCAAGTAGGTACTTCAGCTATAGGGTTTAATTCTATTTCAGCCTGTCTGCAAAACAGCTGAGAGCTCCAGCATCTTGAGAATGGTTTTGATACTACGCATACTAATGTCGCCAGGCCCTAAGATGTTGTAGGTTGCATATACATGAAAGTTTCCAAGCTTTAAACAAGCAGTAACTGACAATTCAAAGACTGTTTCGTGAGGCCGTTAATTGACAGTGGTAATAGTGACAATTCTCATGCATACACAGCTACTGTCAAAAACCTCAGAAGCAAGTACCCAAACTTGGATATCCTATCAGAGCTTCGTTTGGCTTTGATATTCATTAGTGCACCTGCAAATGTGCATTTAGTCTACGGGACTCACTCAAATATCCATAAAGGCATTTGCAAACACAGTTGAGTTCTGTTGTCATCCTCCAGTTGTGCTGAGTTGTGGCTTAATGCTAGCTGGCGCTTCTTCTGTGGTTTACTGAGGTTCTGCCAGAAGGTAAGCTGGGCTGCTGTTCAGTGTCCACTGAAGTGAACACAAAGATTTCTGTTGACTTCAGCTGGACATCAGATAATGCACTCTTACTTCTCTTGAAGTTAATGTTTAGGGACTCTGAAAACACGTACTGGCTGGAAAGGTTGGGTTCCAGGACTAGAATTCTGACACTCAATATATGCTACATAAAATACTTACACACTGGAAAAAATGAAGAATGAATATGGTTTCTTATCAACCATAAGAATAATAAGATAGTGTATGGTGAAGGCCATAGGGATAGTAGAAACTAGAATGGAGAGGGAAAGCATCTGGTGAATTAATACAATCACACATTGAAAGAATGGGGGCGTTAAAGATTCATGTCATTAAAGTAGTAATGCACACATGGGATAGCACTGATTATTCACGTGGTGCTATTAAAGTATCAGACAAAGAATTAAAAAGAAATACAGAAAAACTAAGACAGTGAAAGAAAAAGGTTCAACACATTATCCAAAGTCCCTGCCCATGGCACGGGGATTGGAACCAGGTGATCTTTAAGGTCCCTTCCAACCCAAACCATTCCATGATTCTATGATCTGTAAAGCAAAAATTAGACAAGTTTTTTAGGAAGTTTCAAAATCCTGTTTTTTATATTAATGAACAGGCTAGGTATGGGAATAGGCAAAAACATAACAAGGATTGCGGAGTATGACATACTTGGTTATCAAATACCAGATCATACTGAAGAAATTCTGAAGAATGGGGCAAATGAGCACACATGATGTTCACAAATGCAAGGCTGGGTGTATTACAGAGAAAAGGCGTTTATCCACTTTATTAATTTTTAAGTTTACGGTCTCCAAAAGGGCCTTTTGAATTACTTTTGACAATTCAGTGACCTCTTTCAGATATATAGCCTGATCAGAAAAGAAGATGGGATGGGAAATACTTAAACAGAATGGAAAAACATGATATACTATTATATATATAAGTAGGACAAATTTGTAAGAGTGCTGTGTTGAATTATGGGGATCCAGCAAGAGTATGTCTGGGAGTAAGGACGTGTAAAACTCTCTCTCTCTCTCTCTGGAATTATTTCATGTAGAAGACAGAAAATAAGAGGAAATCTGATCATAAAATATATATGGAATGATGACTACTGTATTGAAGGCAGGGCAAAACCTGGTCCTAATCCATCCTATCTAATTTTGGATATTTACAGTATAGATGTCTATGAGTGATGTAGTCAGCTTGGTCTTCCTTTGTGGCCAGTAGGTGCCGTTAGGGGATGGTTCATCTGACCTGCTGACTTCAGTGGCTCGAAAGGGAACCTAGGGAGGGGAGGTCTGCTGAGCTTTGGTCAGAGGAATCCCACACTGTGTTTCTATATACAAGAAATCAGTCACTGAATCAGAGGTGTGAAGTTAAAACTTGGCTGGATAAGAAGATACTTTTTTACAGAACCCCTTACTGTGGAAGTCATTTTACATAACCAGTTGTTTGTGAGCTGTGGCATGCAACGGCCAGGCTTGCAATGCTCATCATTGGTTGGGTGTAAAGATAGACACAACAGGCCCTTTCAATATTACCACGCTTCATTCCAGGAAAAAAAACTTTCAGAGAAGACTTAAAAGGATGAATTTCAGCTAAAAGAGGCTCATCTGCCCAGTCTCCTTCCATAGACGAGATAGCTCCCTTGAGAGTAGGTGAACTAAGTTTTGGCTTTGCATCAGCCTCCAGAGACACCTCTCTATTCCTGCTGACTGTAAAGCATGACTAGGAAAATCAGTCTTCATGGATTCAGACTCTAACCAGAAGGATGCACATGAATGCTTTTGGAGAGAAGATAATCCCAGGTTCAGCTTGCCTTTTGTCTTCTGCTGTGATATCTAAAACTGGTTCTGGTGGTCATCTGAGTTGTTTCTTTAAGGAAGAATACTTTGCAGTGTAAATCTTTGTGCATTTATTTTATTATTTAGAAGACAGATTTTCTAAAAATTTGTATTTGTATTTCTATTTGTAA
>JAVJGI010000062.1:17786169-17807690 GCA_035590275.1 Ibycter americanus
TATTATAATAATATAATAATAATTATAATAATAATTATAATTATAATAAATAACGTATTTGAGGTCTTGTTTGTTTTGCAGTGTTTCAGAATTTTACAGGCATAAAAATGAGTCAGGCAGTAGGGTCTAGGAATGAGCAGCTCCCTCTCAGCACAAAGAACAAGAAAAGGTTTGTCACTGTCCAGTGACACAGCATTCACATGATACCAGAAACTCCAAATTGCTTAAAGGTGTTAGAGCAACCTCATTCTATTGCCCGCAAGATCTAAAAATCTCTAGTGTTTCCTCAGCGATTTGGTCTCAGTTGGTATAGTGTGCATACCTGAATATTTTGCAATACTTTTCTGCTATTCTGTGAGTGCTGACTTAACACCTAAAATAGTGCCATCCTTGCCAAACAGATATTTGTGTAATTTTCACATTTTTTATTTTGATTGCTGAATTAATATGATAAGTTTTCATTTTTGGGTTCAACTGAAGGATAAATAACACAGATGACACAAGAAATGTCTGTTCATTTCACTGTTGAGAAGGGATCGCTGGTCATTCTCATTCTAGTTTTGCATTGAGCATAGGAGTAGCAGCTCCCACACGTTACGTGACTTTTAACTCCTCTCTTCATTTTTGATTACCAAATTTTGAGATTTTCCAGATTTGAGGCTCTGGTCTGGCAAAGTCTCATTGCAGGAATGAGTAAGCATTTCAGGTTTTGGTCTGAGGACTCTGCCCTTGTAACATTATCTTTGTTGATATGGAATTAATTTTCCACCTGAAATCATGATCCTCTGCCTTTATTGCATTATAATCCTCCCCAGAGCAACCATTTGTGATACTGTGGGCAGATTATGACTTCAAGTGAAGAATAAGCTTCAGCAAACAGAAGCAGATGAGCTCTTAAAGAGATAAAGATCCCATTTTCTTGCTAGTAATAAACAGTAAAAGAGAAAAATATATAAAATACAAAAGGAGAAGCACTGTCTATAAACAGGCTTTTCTGGAAGTCACGAGTGACTTTTTCATATTGAAACATAACACTCAATCAGTAAACCTTGAAGTATTTTGAGGTGAAGTCACACAGTGAGACAGACCCACATACTTAAATCCCTGTTTGGCGTGCATTTCTAAGTACTTTTAGAGCTGCTTAGCTTCTACCAAATACTTCTGTTACATAAACATACTTTCCCAAAGAGTTTTATCCAGCTAATGGGGATGGGAGCGTGGTGAGGGAGCAGGCGCAGTGCAGGGTATATAACCTGGCTTCAGCCAGTAGCCCTCATCTGTAAATGAATCTTAATGCATTTAACATTTAGAAAATCTCTTCTAATTTCAGAACTCAAAATAGATTTGCTGGGAATTTTGGTCTTTTAAGGAATATTTTCTTCTACTACAGAATAATACCTGATGCACACCAACATTTTTCTGTAGAAGAGAATTTCCACAAGGCGCTCTGTAACAGCAGGCTGCCCGTGTTGCATTTCCCCCATCATCCTGAATGTTCCGAGCATCTTGTTGAACGATACGTTGCATCTGTTAGCTGCTTCACAGTGCAGAAAGCAAATGGGGCAGTACGTTTTCCCACTGCAATGGTGTGGCAGAGTATCTCACAGATTTACGTCTTTAAATGTTTACAGATCTTCCTATACCCGCGCAGGTCTGCTGGCTGCAGTGGCTTCCCCTACTCAGTGTTGGTTGATACAGGCAGAGTCCTCCTTCCATTAAGATACAGGGAGTCAAAGTCTGGCCCTACCTGTTGACTGAACGCCTCCACTGCTTTAGTAGAGTAGGAGGGATCAAAAAAAAAAGGATTCAGGAAATTTTGGTGGTATCTTTCCATCATATGTATTTCATAGCCCTAATGTACCACATACATGTACCTCCCTGGTGGACTAAGTAGAGTTGGGCTCTATTCCTGTCCCTCCTGTCCAGTGTCCAGGAGTAGAAGGTTGCTACTTAGAAGTTACTTCACCTGATACTTCATCTTGATGCTTCAACCTTTTCACATCATCTGTTGCATGCAATGTATATCTGTAGCAGTTACTAGCATGTGTATGTAAATATATGTTCGTGTGGTTTGGCTGTTTAGGGCTACCATATTTACTTCATGGAGCACACCTTTATGTAATGAAATTAGCTGTTGGTCTCTCTGAGTGCCCAGAACAGACTGCAGCTCTCTTCCCTTGCAGTCTCATGAACATTAGAGGAGTAAATCCAATTTGCACAGAGCCATACATCTGACTTTTGATTGCTTCAATTTACCAACATAACAACATTTTGAGCATAACTTTTCTAGGCTGATTTTCTAATTAAAACAAAAAGAGGACAACAACAACAACAACAAAAAGAAAGGCAAAACAAACCACAAAACCCAAAAATAAAAGCTAAGGGAAGGGGGAAAAAAGAACAGTAGGTTTGTATGGAAATGTATTGCTCCCACTATCTTTCAGCTGGCAGGAACGTGGGATCTTTAGATTCACAGCATAGATTTCTGCAGTTTTAGCTAAAATCTCACCTTGCAGAAGTTTGATTCTTTATATGGACCAGCCATTTCTGAGTGCTGGGTTTGTCACATAAAGACTTCAGTGGAAATATTTTACTAGGAAAAAAAAAAAAAGGTGAAAAATTTGGAATTGTTGCATCTGTTCTGGGTTTTGAAAGGTAATGTAGTCCTTAAACTGCAGACTCTCACTAAGGTCATAGATTTGGCTCACTTATTCTGAAAGTGATGTGACTAAGTGAATGAAACTCTTGTTTATAACCTGGCCAAGTTTAATATCAACGAACATTGTATTCAGTACAAATGACGCACGGCAGGCTCGTGCGTGCTCATGAGGGCACTCAGTGAAATGAGAGAATGCTCACTGTAAATGCTCTGCAGGTAGCAATACAGGGGTAGCATTATACATGTTGCCATTAAAGGAATGAATTTCTGTAAGGTTAAGACATTCTGGATGATGCTCAGAGGTTTTCAGAGCAGCCTCTAAAAAGCATTTGTGAAGGGCAGCTTTTCCTGAGTTTATTGATTTGGCCAAATATACATGTATTTCTCAGATGATAGCAAAAGACAGCACTCTGTCTTAATTATTTTATTCCAAATGGTAAGGCCTCCCCACAAATCCAGCAGCATCAGAACTCTTAATAAGAACCATTAGTCATAATGAAGTGTTGCCAGCTACCAGTTTTTCATCACTTTCATTCTCAGGAAAGAATGCACCTTTCCAGCTCACACTCCCTAAAACCATTTCTCATGAGGCCAAGAATTAACCTGGAAAATTTTAATTAGAAATTAGAACTATTTAGTTATAAATAACTAAAAGTGTGAGCTTATAAAGAAAAGCAACAGAAGTTACTGCTACTAGCTGTGTCAATAGTACATATGATTGAGAAGTATAAAACAAATGTGATATTAACAGCACTTGGCAACACCTCTTTATTGTTACATGCAGTATAAATGCAGTGTTAAAGATGAGCATGCTTGTACCTCCAGTTGTTGTTAATGTCCTGTATGATTTTTGTGTTGTTATATGGCTCCGTTCTGGGACATCTCAAACATGATGATTGCTTTTTCTGTTATAGGGCTTTAGATCAAGTCCTCGTCATGCTAGAAGACGTGTAGCACCTCGCCTTGAGGAAACACAACCTATAGTGGAAGCTCACCACCTAAGTGAGCAGGAAACTTCTGTAAGAAAAAGAAAAATCAAGAAAAGCAGCCGAGTTCAACCAGAATTTTATCATTCTGTTCAAGTTACCCCAACTCGAAAACCTGTAAGTATTCTACCTTTAGGGATGTATAGCACTTGAAGTATATTATAGAGGCATGTAATATAATTCTAATTTTTGGACCATCAATGTTCTGTTCCTCAATTTAAAAACCTTTTCAGTTCTCATGTTGAGTGAATCTAGATATAAGTTTGTTAGACTGTATTTAATGTTGATGCATAACTCTAAGAAAGATCCAGTTCTGAAGAGGGGTTTTTGAATTATGAGTTTTATTTAATATTCAGTCTATAGTCGATATTCAAATAAGATATTTCATTTGATAGTTTTATAGTCATATTACTTAACAGGTTTTTACAGCACGTGTATGTTATTGAAATTCCTTATCACTCAGAGATTCTATGTACCAAACCAAATTTATATTAAATCTCATTACTAGATACAATTTTGAGGTCTCTTCTGCTTTATACAGTATTTACAATCTTTCTGCTCAACAAAACTTGTATCGAGTCTTATCATTCTTTGCTTCTCAGCTTGATCTAAACATAATTCTTTTAATACTGATAACCTACTTTTAGTGAGGATATATGACAATTCATTGAAACACACAGTCCCTAATGTAAATGTATGTGAAGATATTTCCTGCAGACACAATCCATTCCTCTTTTTAATGAGAGCTCCTGGCTTTGATGCATTTGCTAACCTATCTGTGCCAATGTTAAGGGGCTTGAACTACTTCTATTAAGCCAGTATTATTAAAAAGGTAACTATTGAGCATACCCTAAAAAAGGTATCTCAAGGTTGCCCCAACCTAACTGAGCCCTCCTAGATTTGTGTAAATTGACCACCAAGAATTATCAGTGACTTCTGAAGCTGGTTTGAGAAAGAGCATTCCCTAGTGGAAGTACATTGTCTGAGAGATCAAGAAACTTGTGCACAGAAAAGAAAGCCACAGCTGCCAGAATTTTTACCTTTCAGCCGATTCATTTAGTTTCTTTGCTTTCACTTCACTACTCCCCAATTTCCTCTGTTCTCTTGTGCTTCCACTTATTTATTTTACTCTGCTGCTGTTTCTGTGGTTCAGTTTGATCTGATGGATTCGTCTTCTGCTCTACTTCAAGGATCTGCTCTTCCTTTTTTCTCAGCCATCTCCCTTTCACTCCCATCCTATCTTGCTCTCTAGACTCCTTGCCTTAACTGCTACATTCTTACTAGGTCTCCAGCCTCTCACCAGGCTCTTCTCTATTCATTACTTGCTTATGATCTTTTCCCCGCTTTGTCGTCCTTCCTTCATCTCTTCCATCATCTCCTCTATTATTTTCCATTCCACTCTTGTTTTTTCTATTCCCTTTTTTGTTTCATTGTTCTAAATTTTTTCCATGGTAGACCTATGCTGAGGGTTGTCCTGCCTGTAATCACTGAGGCTATTACCGCCTGCTGCTGATTACCAACATGGGAAAAAGAGCATCAGTGGTGCAGAATTAAAGAGCTAAAACTGTGGAAATGGTGTAAGCAGCAAAACAGGCTTTGAAGAATGGATTAGTGAAACTAAGAAAGCCCTGCTTTTCCCCAAAGTCAGTAACACATCAGGGAATTCAGGACCAGCAAAGAAAAAAAAAAAGTATAAGAATAGAAAATGCGCAGTGTTACCATATAACTTCATTTTCCTATCATTTCATGGTGCTATGCTGTGTCTGACAAGACCTACCACTGAAACAATAATAAATCCCAGACACAGAGAAAACTTCTCTCAGTGCTGTCACCATTATGTCACTATCTTGAAATTGCTTTTGCAGTATATCTTTTATGCAACATTATATAGTTCTTTTGATAGCCTTTTGTTCTACAACCTCGATGAACTCACATTTCTACAAAAAAGAATAATTCATTATCTTTATTAGACTATGATCCAGAAAACATAAGTCACCAATTTCATTTCTCATGGATGCAGTAAGTTATTTTGAATGTATTATTAATGCCATGGTGACAGGGTGAGTAAGGTTCATGCCATGACGAATCACTGCAGCGCTGTGAAGTTTCACGCAGTCATAATGTTGTCCATCCCACAGTCTGTCGCAGCTTCGTTCCACCTAGTCTCAGTGTCTCAAAGATGAGAGACTTTTGGCCTTCATCTGTGAACAGTTTTACATGATTCAGTGCCAGAAATGCTCTTGTTAGTCTGCATAATTTCTTTCCATTATCTTTTCCTGTTATTCCTACCTCTGCCCACTTGAACCACTTTAAGTATATCATCTGTTGTCTTGATGTTTACACTGTGGAAATACCTGTAGGCAGCTATGGCCATATCCTGCTTAGTCATGACTTGAAAAAAATGATGTATGATGTCTGGTAACTAGACATCCATTTCTCCTCATAAAGCAGTTGTTCTGATCATTTTTGTTGCTTTTTTTCCTACTTGTACTTTTTTGTCCTGATTTACTGACATGAGAGAATGCTATTTCCAAAGTAACTATAAAACAGCCTTACGGAAAGGTTTTTCTTTGCTCCAGGAAATTTCTGAGTAATCAGTCCTAAAATATGTTAGTGTGTTCTATTGCCATATTAAGCTACATGCTTAATGACTTTTCAGATACTGCATTGAAAGTTTTGTTGGATGTTTAGATGCTAGGCTTTCTTATTCCTGCTAATTTAGGCTATTTCTTATTTGGTTGGTTTTGTTGTGTCTAGAACTCGTTTTGCAGTTTCCTAGCCACAGCTATAATTATCTGAATTTGCTTGGATTATTTCTCACTTCCTGCGTAGCATTCTGAGATCTTTCCAGTATTGTCCCTGATCTTGTCAGAACTAAACAGAAATAAATTAGGTGTAATTGTGTGTATGGGAGTAATTCCGCTGAAGACAATAATCACTCCCCTTGAAAATCTACATGAGCAGATGTTTGCAGAAATAGAACATTACTTTTCCTTGAAAATGTCTTTTTTTTTTTTTTTTAACACCTTCAAGGTCATTAATAAAGACATTAAATACTTTTCATCCTAATACTGATCCTTACCAGACAGAGTTCATAGCCATTTTCACTTTATTTTATTCATCTTACTGCAGCGCAACGTCAACATAATGGTGTGTCGCTTACCCCTTTTACGGCACATTGTTACATCTTGTGCCCTGTAGGTCACCCTCTCGTCGGTGGCTGTATTATTTGTGCTGACGTTCCCTATAGTGACAGTTTTACACCAACTTGACACTGAGGAGAGTACAGATACCTATTTCTGAAGCATGCTTTGAATTTTTGAACACAATGGAGAACCCTTGAGAAGAAACAGAACTGTGTTCTTTAAATTAGCGTGACTTCATGCAGGTCAAAGGAACGTTACATATCACTCCTTTCAAGAATCGGGTAGCTAATTCTGTCTAGGTAGTTAAATTTTCTGAAGGTGTGGAAGGATGCACAAAAGTCTCCTGTTGTGAGCTTGCTGCTGTCTAGGAATACTTCTCCAGGGCAAATTTTAAACTGGGGGTTTTATTACAAGCATTTTGTAAATACTATCTATATTTTACGTAGTGGTCTGCTCTGAAGCAAAAGTATAAAACACTGCAAATTATTAATAGTTTTGTTTTTTGGGTTTTTTTACCTGTACTGGCCTGAAAGCAAAAGATGGCCTTGATTTGTGTACAATATGGCTTCTGCGCTGCGGGGTTAGTTAGACATACAGGTCTGCCAAATTCTGATTTCACCTGTATGTCTAAATACATAGTTGAAAAGAGATGCTGTCAAAGCAGTACCTTTTGACATCTCCATTGCTAAACAGTTTGAAGGGCTCTTAAACTGCCTGACTCATGCAGCCACCAGGGATTACTTAAGACCATGAGATGTAGTACCAAAATTTGCACTTGCATTTGTCATAACAGGATCACTGTAAGATGTGCAGCAGATGAAACTAAAGAGATTGGGACATAAATAACCTGGTTCCTTCACGTTCAGATGCTAAATCCTGTTTCTACTCAAAAGCCTTGTACTTTACACATCCAAACCTACTGGTCTGTTTCGCACCAGCACTGTAGTGACAGCATATATTGAGGTGATTATCCACTGAACAGTGTTAAAAAAAATGTATCTCTGAAGTAACTTACAAAGAATAAACTGATGACAAATAATGATCTCAGAAGCACTGCTGCTCCTAGGTGTCCCTCTAGTGTCTCCTAATGAACTTGTTTCTAATTATTTAAAGACTGCCCTTTGAAGCAATTTAGCTCCTTAGGGGTGGGTGAAGCATTGCTACAAATCACTACAAGGGAACAGAGAGGGAGATCAGATGTCTGGGAAGAACACATGTAGAAAATGTACTGATGTGAGCAGCTTCATTTGGCTCTATTGAGACTACTCCCATGACTGAAGTGAAGCGTGCGCTGTAAAGACAGATGATGCAAGTTCGAAAGCAAAGTTAGTCACTTTCTAATGCGTGTAAAACCATGAGCTGTCCCATCCATGGTCTTACTCAGCTATCCTGTTTTTTGTTTTTATGTGTTTAAGCCTTAAAACTTAAGAGACAAACAGTATTACAATTATGTAACAAAAACACTTAGGTTTTTTTAAACATCTGAGACCATTTATAGAAGAAGTCTGGGTATTAGTTGACACCTTACCTGAGACGAAATTATTCACATGGACGAAGTTGTTCTACAGGGCTTTTTAGGAGTTTTTAATATGTGTCATTAAATAATTGCCATTTCATTTTGTTAATTTCCATTTATTCTTCCTCTGGCGTTATTTACTAGTTTTCCAATACTCTGGTGTACTTTATGTGATATTTGAATGACCTAATACAGGTGATATACAAAAATTACTGATCTCTCTGCCCAAGACTTGGGTAATTCCAAGTATTAGCTATTTAAACTATAGATTGCATTCATAGCTTCTTTCTTTTGGAGGCATCTGCTTGTGTTGGATTGTGTCTCCTGTGGATCACATTTAGAAGCAAATATGGCAAAACATTATCATATCATTTTTCACCTTCAGCATTTTTATTAACATTATATTAACGGTCTCAAAACATACGACAAAGCTGTAAGCTACCAGACTCTGCATGCACATGTGCATACATGCATGCACACGCACATGTGCGTGTCCTCTCCCAGGATACTTTGAGCACAGCCACAGTGAAGGAATACAGGGAGCGTGTGAATGAATATAAAAAGGGAAACAAGGACTGCATTTTTTGCTTTAAGACTGTTGTGGTTTAACCCAGCAGGCAGCTAAATCCCACACAGCCATTCAAGTCAGAAAAAAGGTAAAACTCATGGATTCTGGTAAAGACAGTTTAATAGGGCGGAAAAGGAAGGGAAAATAATAATAATAATGATAAAAGAATATACAAAACAAGTGATGCATAATGCAGATGTTCACTACCCACTAACCAGTGCCCAGCCAGGCCCCAAGCTGTGGGCTGCCACCCCTCCAGACAACCCTCCCCAGCTTTATTGTTCAGGATGGTGTTATATGGTATGGAATATCCCTTGGGTCAGCTGGGGCCAGCTGTCCTGGCTGTGTCCCCTCCCAGCTTCTTGTACACCCTCAGCCTCCTCGCTGGCAGGGCAGCATGGAAAGGTGAGAAATACCTGACTTAGTGGAGCACTGCTCTGCAACAACTAAAACATCAGTGTCTTACCAACATTATTCTCATCCTAAATCCAAAACACAGCACTGTACCAGCTACTAGGAAAAAAATGATCTCTATCCCAACTGAAACAAGGACAAAGACCTACAGGATATTGATGGGGATTTTGAGAAGCTCCTGAGAGTTTATTAGGTGATCGATTTGTATTTTTTAACAAGATTTAAGCATCTAGCCATCTTAGACATTTTTTTAAAATACCTCAAGGAACCTATTTTAGGTGTGTAGGATCTTCTCAAATATCACTATAAATGCTAAATCCAGTCATCTTTGAAATAAAGACAAAGCCTTCAGTGGCCATTAGGTTGACTTCAAAGGCACCTCTTTTCTTTCTGAACATACACATGCCTGCCAAGGGATTGTTCACATCTCTTTCTTGGACTGTTGTGGTTTTTGCTTTTCTTATAGCAAATAACTCCTCACTGATAAATTCTTCATAAAAATTTGCACAAAGACTTCATTTTCCTGCTACTCTGCTAGCTTCTGTGACCTCCTCCCTTGCTGCCTGCTCCCAATTTCCTCTTGGCTGCTTTTCCCTCTCCACCCTGCAGCTCACCTATTGCACTGTAGCAAATGCCCATTTATTCCACTCTTTTTGCCCAGCTCCTAGACAGTTTAGATTTTTTCACTAGGCCAGGGAGGTGCTGTTTTTACAACTTTTAAACTACTTCTTGTTAAAACGCAATAGTAACATGTTAAGAATTGGATCTGAGACTTAAAATTATTGTTGGGTTGTCTTTCTAGTGTTTTTTTTTTCCTATGGATGAGATACTACAGCTATTAAGCATTGTGCAAAAGAAACAGTTAATTGCACTAGTGCTAATAATTATTGATGACACAAGTATGTAAACCCACATAGAAATAAGCATAGCAGTAACAGTACAAATGCACATTTAGAGCACCTTAACTGACTTCAGCGCTAGCTCCTATTTGGACAGTTAAGGTCATTTGTATTAATTGTCTCTTGTGGTGGCAGATCATGCCTGTTTTGAGTGTATTTACTTAGATTTGCACTTGTGTGGTTGAAAATAGCATCAAATCTATGTTATTTTTCTATACCGTTTCAAATCATCATATAGCTGTGCGCAAAGCCTTCTTCTATAGCAGGCTTTCTCTTTGATAGATAAGCTGATTCCATACGATTTTTATTTTGTCTGTATCAATTTTTATTCCCAGGACAAATGCTTATTTACTGAAAACAGGATGTGAGCTTAAACCAGCCTGGCTCTGTTTGATCTAAAGTGTTGAAAGAGGGTCAAAGTGCACCCTTGGTCCTTGGCGCTGAAGCTAACTTGTTACTAAATTAGAAGTGAATAAGATACAATATTCTTCAGCTGTTGTGTCAAAGAAATAGAGTGGTAAAACTCTGGCTTGAAAAATTGTCTAATAGTTTTTTTTGCCACTCTTATTTTGCCATGATTTGTATTAACTTGGATTTTGTGTTCATTGATAAAATTATACTACATGTATGCAGTGTAGCCTCACTGAGAAATTAAATTTTTAACTGTTCAGAATTTTTATCTTTTAAATCCAAGTGTCCTTCCTTGATAGGTAGTAATATAAACCTAAGGTGCTAAAATGTGCTAGAGGTCTTAACTGTAAAAAAAAAAAAGTTTTATGTAAATGATCATAAATAGTAAATTCTGTACAGTAGCTGAAGGCAACTTAAAAAATTTTTTTGTTTGATTTTTGTTATGATGGTATTATTTGCACAACTTAAAATGGCCAGTTATTGTCTCACAGATGCACAGTAATTATAGAGTCTAATGCAGATGTTTCCTTTTCCTTCAGTGCCACAGGAGTCACTCTTCAGAGCTGTATTGTGTAACATCCTACTGTAGCACATAAACAGTACATCTTGATATAGCAAGGGACTCCCTTATCTATTTCTATTTATATATAACCCTACACATGGGTATTATGTTAAAAGAATAGTTTGGCAAAGGCAAGTATTCAAACATTAGGAAGTTCTGGAATTAGGGTTACATGTGCAGCTTTAATTCAGTCGATTATGCATCCGCATTGTCATACAGACTTTAATTGTATGGAGTACTGTTTTTTCACAGGATGTACTCTGTATTTATCGTAGGATGGAAGTGCTCTTAGGATGACTTTTATGTGTAGGAGTTATGCTGCAGAAGTTGTAAAGTGTGTAAATGAATAAAACAGGAGGCTGCAGGAAGAGAGAGGATCTCTCATTTCTTTAAAAAGCAGTGAGTGCTGCCTTGGAGACTGAAGGGTGGGCACAGGGTCACTGTGAATGTGCTGAGCAACTGGCTTAAAACATTTTTTATCTTCCATTTTCTAAGTGCCTGACTCAAAGCATATGGTTGGGTTTATAAAAGTTCTCAAGCTGCCATTCACCACTGAACTCTGCGTGTGCTGTGGTCTGAGTATTACTGATAGGTAATTCTAGTAATTCTTAAAAATCAGATCCCTGGCATCTCAATTTGACCTAGGTAACAAAACTGATCTCCTGGTTTCAGTTTTGCATCCTGTTTAATGGGAAAGATCATTAGTATTTGTGAAGCAGTCATATACTATTGTAGTGATGAGCACCACAAAACAGTCTATGAAATAATTTCTTCATCACACCAGCATTAAATAGCATGAAGTAAGTTGAGTTTTGGGGCTGCCCATTGAACAGAGGATGACAAAACAAAATATTGAACAACTATTCATGGAATGAATATCAACCATCATTTGAACTAAATAAGAGACGCTGGGGATGTAATAGTATATGATCGCATCATTATAACTGCATGATGTACAAATCAACAGGCTGAACTAAGGTTGCATGGTGAACCTTGAATCTGGGATTTAGTAGTATTTTAGTGCTGGACTCTGCAGCCTTAAGAAAAGTATTTTAACAAGAACTTTGTGTTTGATTTCCTACTCTTGTTAAAAAAAAGTAAACATAAAACCAAAGCTCCATTGTGCAGCTCATCAGCAGGTTTTGACACTTGAACTACAACACAAAAAATTCAGCTATTGGATTTCAGGCAGAGACTGATGGTATTTGTATTCCTCTATATGCATTGGTAACACGGGGAAGAGGTATTTTTTTCTAGAGGAAGTCTCAGATATTTGCTAATGGCCGGAGCTGGGGTGAAATTTCCATTTCCTACCAGGCTCCTTAGGGGGATGTGCCTTCTTGTGCTCATTCTTCCCAAGCACGGCTCTTTCTGCCCCGTCGCCTCCAGCCTGCTGCTGACCTGCCTCTGTCCCACCACTGGCCCCTTCCTCGCTGCCCAGTCCTACTCCTCTGCTGACCTCAGCCCTTCTCCTCTCACTTTGTCAGCCCTTGTATCACTCCTCCATGTCACACCCCTTGCACAGCCCTTCCCAGGCTCACCTGGTCAGTCATCTCATTGCTCTGAGGCACTTGTTCAACCGGTGTCTTTGATTTCTGTGTCTCCCTGTGGCCGCTGGCTGCATATTCCATGCATACCTTCTTCCTTGGCTCTTATCTCTCTTCTTGGAGACCTTCTCCTCTCACACAGTTCCTAACCTTCTTGTTCGTCAGAGCACCTTGTTGAAAGCCTTTTGTTGAGGCAAGACCAGTTTCATGGCAGATCCTTAGCTCTGCCCCGATTCTCTCTCTCCAGCACTGAGGGTTACTAGTCACAGCTGTTACCTTGCAGGTCCATTTCTCCTCTAGTCCTCACCCATGGAGTCTGCTGCTCCCTTGAACGCTCTTCAGATGCAGCTCCCAGACTCTGCCAGTGTCTGTGTTTGTCCCTCAGGCTGCCAGTCCCAGTGTGTTTCTCCAGCCCTTTCCTCCAGTGCGCTGGTTCCGGTGTTTGTCCTCTACATTCAGATTGTATGGCTTCTCCCTCTTGCTGGCCAAACACCGCCGAGCGAGTCACGGAGAGCATAAAAGAAAAACGGACTTCTGCCTGTCCAGCCTGGTGCCTGCCCTCCCCTGCTCTCCGTGCCTCTTGCCTGCACTGCCATCAGCCTGCAACCACTGCAGGTCACTATTAGATGGAAAGATTAGTTTTGCCTCTGAATCTCCAAGCTGGAAGGATTCTGCTCAGCTCCTTGGCAGGGATGGTAGGTGTCCTGAGAGCGGAGGTAAGAGCTGCGAGGGTGGAATTTGCTTGGTCAGTCCGTGGTAGTGGGGTATTGGTCTGGCAGCTCTAAGACCCCTGAGAGTCTTGAGAGGCTTTGTTTAGTGGCTGCCAATCTGAAGAGATTTAGTTGATACACTGAAGACATTTTAGTTGACGACTTCAAACATGGTCTTGTTTAAAAAAAAAAAAAAATTCTGATAAAATCACATTGGTAGTCACCTGGGCCCTAGGAATAGTTAAATCAAACTATTTAACTTTGCAAAGAAGGACTACTTGCAGATGAGGAGAGATTAAAAAAAGTTGACTTGCTCAGCAAAACCAAAAAAGGCTGAGTGGAGGTACAATGCAGGCTATGCATGCATCAGGAAAGCAAAAAAGGTATTTAAGGAAATGAACACTGTTGTTGCAATAAACAAAAGGCCAGAAATAAGTTTCAGGTGGCAAGTAGAGGAAGATTACTTGCAATCACGAAAGCAGTACATTCTGGAGCAGCTTTCTTGTCAGAGCAGTGAGATCAAACCCAAACTTTAAAAGCTTTACTTCATACTCCCTGATGTCAGGGATAGCAGATGATATTTATAACTCAAAGACTTATCACTCTGACAAATGTAGAAAGATTTTTAACAAAGATGGCAAAAAGCCTATGTCTAGCTTAAAGGATATTCATATTTGAAGCATCTATCCTAAAGCCTAGAGTCTTCTCAAAAAAGATCGCTGGGGTATTTTTTTAGTGTTGACAAATAACTACTGGATATTTTCATCATCTTGCTCTCAGGCTTCTCAGTCAGACTTGGACTACTAATTTTGAGAAAATTCAACCTTGGGCAGGGAATATTTTCAACGAAATGTAAGGCAACTTAAAATGGATTTTGTAAGAGAAAACAATCTGATAACTTAATTATTAACAGTATTATTAGTGTTGTGTAATTGTAAGAATCTGTATTTTCAAAGAGTTAAGTGTTGATTCATTGCTGGATCAAGTCTTGGAACTTTGTTTTAAAACATGGGATTAAAACAGTTCGCAAAGAACAAAAGAATATTTAATTCTGTAAGGAGGCAAACTTATCAGTCAGGAATGTTAACAGTTGTCACTAAAAGTAGAATATCAATACCACTGTTTTAGATTTTTATTATGTCATTTAAAAAAATTCTTCTAAGTCCTCCTTTTATTTTTTACTTGAAAACAATGTGTCCATCAGAGATTCAAAAGCTACTTAGAACTTTAATTTGCTGTTTGCTGTCCAGAGTGTTTTCATACTCAGATACACCTTTTATGGCAGGAGTAGTTTGGTTTGCTATTAAAACATATATATATATATAATATAACAATCTACAATGAGAAGCTTAGAAGGCTGAGGAAAGGATTTGAAGTTAGATGATTTCTTATTCCAGACTCTTCCTCTGTTATAGTTGGCCTTGTAGGCATAGTAAGCAGGTAAGACACTGTGTGCCTCCCTCAAACCTTAGTTGTTCTGTTGTGTTATTCTCTTTTGTGTCTGGCAGACTAGGGGGATCTGAATGGATGCAAGATAGCTGCAATTAAAAATTAATAAAAAAATTATTTTTAGGTAATGAGAATTTTTTTTTGCAACCGTTATATACAGCAGTCATCTAAGGCATACACATTTCTTTTACAGAAATAATTCATGAGTTTGAGACCATGAAATTCTGGCATTTTAGGTATTAATATCTATGAAACATTAATTTTGAAACAAGATAATGATAATTATAATGGAAGCAGCACTTATATCTTGCTGATGGTTTTAGCATAAACCTCGACTAAAATACATATTCCCTATACTGTAGCTTCCCAGACACTAAAAGTTCAAAATACTATCTTCCCATCTGCAAAACCTTCAGTACCTTTCTGTCGGCTTCCGTAATGTAGGTAAGCTATTTCAAGAGTAAATCCTGTAATTCATGTTGAAAAAGTAAACAGAGGAACTAGGTGAGGAATAAAGGAATGGATTAAATATGTAACATATCAGGGCTGTCATGTTGATATTATTAATTTAAAAAAAAAAAACCACAAATTTTTGTTAGCACAGTTTCACAAAGCAGCTTTTCAAGAGAGCTGATGGCTGTGGCATAACATGGGTAGTTTAAGCTGAATGTTATTTGGCCCCACTTATATACAGGTCTTGGTTACGCTGAATGAAGTATGCCATGCTTTCTAATGTATTCATTTGAAAGTGAAAAAACAACAAGCAGGTTTCCCTTGCACAGCAACATACTTTAAACACCTTATTTTTCCCTCATGATAAGGTTGCTGAGATCTGTGGAGATTATCTTCACAGTATTTGATTCCTTGGCTCATCTCACAGTTAACAGGGAGTTTTAAATGTGAAGCATCTCTCAGCTTTATGCTCCTGAAAGAGATCAGTGATTAAGTAGACGAAACAGAAACTCTACTTGTTGTAGCATAATATTCACTAATCTCTTTTCCTAGCTATTAGAAAATGGTATCACTTCAGACCAACAACTGCTTGAAATTTGGTATATCTCTGCGGAATTGGTACATGAGGTGCTTTGTGGTTTCTGTTGCCTCCATTGCACACATCTCACCCAGGGACTACTTCAATGTTTTACTCAGTTATTACTTAAAGCAGAATGTATAAGTAGTCATCGGAGCAGGGATCAGAACCAGCACTTCCTTCTCCCAAGAAAGCCTTGTGTGCTGTGACACAGAGTGCTATGCTCCCTCTTCTTCTTTCTCATTCCGTAGCAATAAATCTTGAAAATTTTTTTTCTTTAATCTGTACCAATTCCACAACTAGGCTAGCTACTGGGAAATGAGGGTTTGAGCCTCGTTGAGGTTTCAAGCTTCTTAAGACAATAAGGAAAAGGCAAACAGCTGCTTTGCTTCTTTTATGGTTCAAAAGAATCTAGTGTGCCATGCTGTTATGAAAGGATGACTGAGGACCAATTTCAGAAGGTTTGGGGGTGTCTTATGTCCCTGATGCTGCATCATCCTGGGTGACAGGGTTTTTCTGACTACTTAGTTCCTACCAAAACCTCAGTTTTGCATCATGTCAGTTTTAGATGTGTAAATAGATGGTTATCCAGCAAACATAGTTTGATGTTACAAAACTGTATTGCAATGTCCAAGTACATACATGCATCTAGCCCTTTATCCATTTTGAATTTCATGTCCTCAAATAACCTATTTCTTTCATGAAAGTTGCCTCTATAAGGTTATTTTCCAAGTGTGGGAATGGTAGTGATTGACCTACTAGCATTCAAAAAAGATCCCATCTCCTTTTGAAAGCCTATGAAAGCATCAGAATTTCCTTGTATAAATACAATCACAGGCTCAAAATGCATGTGAGAGAATAAACACTGAATGCTTCCTTCCATCTTCTCCTAACTTTAGAAAGAAAGAATGAAAATTCTCTCTACAATGCAATACTTTGTCTTGATGTTTGAAAAGCCTACCTGTTTGCAAAGGTAGTTTAACATAAAGTCAGACCTTCGATGCTCGGGAGTTTCAGATTTGGTGGTTTTGCCTTCCAGCTTTCTGCTTATTGTTTTATAACATTAAATACAAACCCAGAAACTCTGTAGTTATGTTTGTATTTCCTGGTAATGTAGGCACTTTCAAGCATGGATGTTCTCTTAAATGACTGGCACAGAACCAGAGAAAAATATTAATGTAATATGGCTGCATCCCCACCGGTGAATTTTTTTTTTTTTTTACAGCTTAGCATAGTTGGTTTTACATCACCCTTGTTTGTACTTCTTTTGTGTGTCTGTTTCGAATTTTGATCATTTCTGACAACATGCAGTCCCCAGGGACTTGCATAGCCTGATTACATACATTGGATGTTTTGTATTCCTCATTGCGTTATCATCTAATCAGGTTAAAGTAGTAAAGATTTACTAATGGGAACATTCAGTTGCCCTAGATTTTGTCTTAAATGTATTAAGGTATTTTACTTTAAAAGTTGATCCACTTTAATATCATTCAATCTGGGATGCTGAAGTACAAAAATAGCCTGTTACATTCAACTGATATTCTAAATTGGGAGGAATTTTGTTGAACCACACTCGGTAAAACGATGATTCAAATGCTTCATTTTTGTTCAGACTTATCCATTGCCCACAATGAACATAATGAAAGAAAAGAAAATGTACTCCAGGAATTCTGAGATAGTGTAAGTGAAATATAAATAACTCATAAGTAAACTGAATATTCAATTTCAGTCACTGTTGACCTGCACTTCCCAACAGCTCCCAAAAACCAACACAAAAGGACTCACTGCAGTGGAAAATCTCAAAGATAAGATGTGGAAGCAGAAGACATTTCATTAGAATTCAGCTGGCCAGCACAATCTCCGATGTGTCATAAAGTTGGGGAATTTTTGCAATATGATGATCATTCGGTATCAGCCTCTCAGTAGCTTTTGCCAGCTGGATTGCTTGACCGAGTTTAAAACCTGACCTCTGCTAATGCTTCCGCCTCGAGAAATGACAGTGCAAAACCCACTGGCGTTCTTGAGGGTATCAGATCCTATTTAGGGGTGCGTTATCTGATATATGGTGTTGGGTGTTACCTTACACCATTTTCCAGCTACACCATCTTCCACCTAGTATCCACCGGATCTCCTGCAGCGCTTCACCTATGACAAACAGTCCTTCTTTCCCTCCTCAAAGGCAATCGTGCCTTGGTACTTGGCCAAATCCCTCTTATAAGAAGTATACTAAATACTTCTTGGAAATCATCCCCATTACTGGAAACCAGCTCACTTTTATAGCACAGTAGCAAGCCTGACTCTCAGGCGGCCAGTGCTATCACCTGATTACAGAGAAAACCATAGACACTGGCAGAAATGAGTTTTGCTCTCCTAAGTGCTTGTCCTGAGCATGCTTTGTCTCCCAAGAGGCAGTGGTAAGGGCTCCGTGTGCAGTTTGCACCCCCCTGTGGTACTGACAGTGAAACAATGCATGAAGTTTAATCCTGTACTTTGAATGCAGGCAAAACTCCGCTTAGATTGGTTATGTATGACCAACAGGCTTCAACGCACAAGCTATTATATGCGTAACTGCTGTGCAAATACAACACTTCCCGCTGATCAAGAATAGAGGCTACAGATTAGTCTTTAGGCTAATGAGCAGAAGGAATGCACAACTGGAGGTATAGAATAAGCAGCTATAGTATCTGGGCTGTGACCTTATGGGTCTAAGAACAGTCAAGCCCTGCCCCTCGCTAAGTCCCAGAGTAGGCTAAGTAAGGACATGTCTGATCAATATTTTAGTGGACATAAAAGACACTTGACTTACATAACTCAGAAAAGTGTTGTGTACAATTAACAGTCACATTTTTCACTTGCAGACAGCAATGTGCTTTATTGAAAAATAACAAAAGCACCTTACATTTTGATTTTAACATAACTGATTTTTTTGCACATGCTGTCCTAATTGGCCAGGAACCTTTTCAGGATGTACAGATCAACCTGTACAGATGTTCTGCATTATTTATGTTGCTGTAATCATGGAGTGCTTATTTGGAACTTAAAGCTACGGCATGGAAAATGCGTTCGCTAGAAACAAACAGTCCAGTGGGATGAGTGGTAAGCATGTTGTGAACAGTGGCTGCACAGGGGCAGAACAATTACAGACTTCTTATCAAAGCTATTAATTTACTCAAGCAAAGCAGTTGTTCAGTTCAGTATAAATGTCTTTGGAACAGCAAAGTTGAGGCTCTTAAAAATACTTACATGCTCAATAGCTCTGTGTACACATTACTCAGAAGTATCTCCACGCTGAATAAAAAGTAGGCTGTAATTAAGTTAGAAGTTGTCATTTCTTAGATGTGAGTTTTCTATATTTTGCTGTTATGAAAAATTCCTTTCTGACCTTCCTACCTTGTTCTGAAAAGGAGATTAACATAATTCCTGAAGAGCTAGTAAGCTACAGTGGGTTTTGTTCATTCATTTTGTTAATGCATGCGTTAAGTAAGGTCGGACAACTTAAGAAAGGATAGCTAGTTGTAATATGCATAGATGCCAAAGATTGGTCTACTGTTGCCTGTTCAGTTTGATTTCTTAAAAATATGTGAGTGAGGTCTTCTCACATAGCTTACCTTCTAATACTGTAGCACAGCTGACCAGAACGACAGTCTCCTTTTCCCTAGAGAGTATGGAGAATGTGTTCAGTGGTGTATATGGAATCACCGCTCAACAGTGCTTTTGGTTTCTAAGGGTAGGAGGAACTACAGAAGGAGTTGTTACTAGAAAAAATAAGAATGGGCTATTGAGGCCTCTTTTGAGAAAAGGAAATCCTACTGGATAAAAACTATAGCATACTTCCAAAGATAAATTTGAGAGTTGAGAGATCTTTCTTCAAAACTTCAATAACAACTGCTATTGTACTTTGTCCTTGCATGTTCCAAGCTGCTACATAAAGACTAACTATGGCTATAGCACCCTCACACCACCATGTCTGTGCCCTTTCTAATTCTTATATTACAAAGTAGAAGTGAAGGTGAAGAAATTGAAAGGCAAAATCTGTCTCCATGGGTCTGTGTGATCCAAAGACATTGAGGGCTGCTGAGCAGCCAATAGAAGCTATAGGCCCAAAGCAGGATCTTCAGAGCTGGGGTTAAAGGAACACTTTCTCTTTTATGGCAAAATCTGGAGCTAAGGACAGGCCACAAGAAACCTAATCCCTGACTAAGCACATCAGGGGCTGTTAGCCCCATCTGGTACAGCAGAATACCCTCTATACCCTGCAGCAAGCTGTGTGCTTACCAGTCCCATCAGGAAGACACCTGTATGTGGCCATCCTGCTTTATAAGATCCTACAGAAAGTTTTAGCTTCTTATATAAACTGGCAGCAAAACATTCCTGGCACTAGAACTAATTATGAAGGCAATCAGAGCTGGGATCAGACATCTCGTGTTTCTGTTTTTCCCCACTTACCTCTTGCTCTCTCCACATCAAAATACAGTGAACAAGAATTCAGTTAACTGGTTTTATGTATTCATTCCCTCCCTCCCTCTCTCCCCTTTTGAACTTCACCACAAAGTACTGTAGAAGGACAAAAGACGATTGGGACAGAAGTGAAGGAGGTCAGGAGAAGCAACCACTAGTAAGAGATCCCCTCCTGCTTAGTGGATTATTTAACTATACATTATTGGCAGTTTTATGCACAGCAAAGAGTGTATTACACTTTTACTTTGGGTTATGCAGGTTTTGAGTTTTAAAATGGGTAAAATACCCCCCAATGTAATAGTAACGATTCACTTGTCCATCCCATGAGAACTGACGGTTAAAAGGTTCATATAGCAACAATAAATTTTACCAGATCTGTCACAGGTCAAATCTCTTTTGTAGGTAAAGGTATATTTTAAGTCCCTGAAAAAAGGAAAAAAACCATCCCAATGCCAAAAAACAGAGGGCTACAGGACAAGGCTAAAATAATAGCTGTTTTAGTATCAAAAAATCTGGAATCTAGGTGGGCTGAATGAGGGCCCTCTCTGCATAACAAAGCATACTACGCCTCTCCAAGCTGAGAATAGCATACCCCTAAAAATTAACATCATACCTGGACCAGCATGAGGTTACACTTTTGGAAGACTGTCACAGCAGCTCCCACATGAAATCACAAATCAAATCCATCATTTTTTGGTCAGGTGCCCTGGAGAAAGCACAAGTCTCTCCAATCAGAAAACGCAGAGGAAGAGAAATAGCATCTTGCCCCGCATCATGTTGTGATAACGCGTGTATCCTAAACTCTCAGCATGGCGTTGACATGCTATGGTTCAGACATCTCCGTTTCCAACCTCACCCTAAACGGGGAAGCTGGAAATGGCAGCAGCCCTATCCCTGCACTGCATCAGCGCTTATTTACGTTTCTGGAAGCGCTCTTTTTTTGGGTAGCTGGGAAGCCTGAGCGTGGGTACACTCCGTAAGCCGCGATGAGCCGTTCGTTGGCCGAAGCCGTCTTGGCAAAGCGTGACCGAAAGCCGCCTGTCGTGCCCTGCTACCCAAAGGGGCTGCCCGGAGAAATCATATGCCCCCCTCCCCCTCTCCCCCGCCCCCCCCGCCCCCAGCGCGCCGGGCGGCTCCCGGGCAGCGGGCAGGAGCGCGGGCGCGGC
>JAVJGI010000062.1:17810083-17837002 GCA_035590275.1 Ibycter americanus
GGGGGGTCGGTGGCCCCGGGTCCCTGCGTGGTGCCCGGGGGTGGGGGGGCGCGCGTCGGCGGCTCCTGCGGTAAATAAACCCAGCGTCTGTCCCTCGGCGGTGCGTGAGCCGCGCTCTCCTGCGTGCGGGGGTCTCCTTCGCCAGTGAAACGCGGCCGCGGCCATCCGCGTCTCGGTGCGCCTTCCTGCTTAAAGCTTCAGGTTATTTGTACCTTTCCGTTATTTTGCTTTTTCTTCGCGGTCGGGCAGAGAATGCTCACAGTTCGTGTAGCACCTGAGTTTTTTCATCAAATAGAGGAAAAATAAGGAAAAAGGCGTTTGTCGTAGCAGAGACGTTACAGCTAAATTTGTCCTGCTAGAAGAAAAAATGTAAATTACGTTGCGCTCTTGGATTCATCGCGATGGAGGAGATGCGCGGGGAGACATGATTCACTGCCGTTTTCCAGTACGTTTCCTGATATTAAATCTGAAAATGCTTATTGAAAGTGTCACTGGTCTGATTTTAATTCAAGTGCGAAAGGAATGGGGTTAACTGTTCAGGTTTAATCTTCATCCCAGAAATAGTTTTTACAGCGTGTCACAGCATATGCTGACATTGGCAGTGCCGATTCCCTTTGTAACATTTGGGGGAGAGAGAGGTTAGATTTCATATCTGTCATTTTTCAACTGTGCATTTCCAGTCGGTTCTAAAGCTTTTGGTCAAATGGTTTCCCCTGATGGGAATGGGAGTGGCACAGTTTAAGACAGCTTGAGTTGAAGATGCGGATAGGTGATTTTGTTTAATCAGGGTTGTTAGTGGTAATATTTTGAAAAATAAACCCTCCACAGATGGTTGTTGAGGCGTGAGAACTTGACAGGTCCGATCTACTTTATACCTGTGTCACTTGCGGTTTCATGTGTCATTAGCGGTATTGACTAATGACTCCTTTGTGTCTGTTGTCCATTGTGTCACTGCAGCTATGGAGCATGTGCGCTATTTCTGCACTGAAATGCATTAGTGCATTTTAGTTGAGAAATAATTACGGTTTGTCATAGACAATCTTCAGAAGCACGTCTTTATTCCATTCTGTCCTCTCTTTTTAAGTCATCAATTACTTTATATGTAGCTGAACTGATTTTTGCAAAATTAGAGAGCAAGTAGACCGTTTACTTAGTAAATAAAGAAAACACTGAGGAAAACTTGTTTTTCTGTTCTGGTTCTAATCCAAAGCACTCCTGTTCTGTTTTAGATTACCTTTGATTTGCAGCTAAAGTCAGGTTTAATAAGGTTCGTTCCCATACCAGTTTCTCTACTTGCTTAAAAACCTGGGAAAGATATTAGACCTAATTTCCCCCTATTTCGGTGAGAGTTTTATCAGGAAAAGGACTGAAAGATTGGTTTTTTAAGTGTTGGGGGACAAAGAGGTTTTTATTAAAATAAATACCTAAAACTAACTCACATCTCTCTTAGAAATAAAGGACATTCTGGAGATACTTGAGTATATTGTATTGCTGGGGTAACATCGGGTCCGTTCACATGCTATTTTCAGTGACAGCCAAATCCTGAAATAATTCAGAAGGATCCAGTTTCTGTTGTCTTAGTTTTTAGTGTCATATTCAATATATTAGTATGCTGTGTTTTCCTATTCAAGGCATACTTTATTTGGCTATTGGGAGCAAAGGTAAAGACTTGGACTTGTTTTAATTAAGGCATGTTGGAAACCTGGAAAACACATTATTTTTTAAAATGTGTTTGCAAGCCGGTCATGATTTCCCATCCGAGTCCCAGTAGCATGACTTCACTACAGCAATTGTTGTTCTGATGACTTGCTATGGGAGCTGATCTAATCAGAAAAGAATTGCTACAATATAGGCTTTGAAGAGGGAGTGCCATTTCTCTGAATTTTTCGGTTTTGTGAACACTGCCTTTAGCAATTTTTTTAATCAAATGCAAACCATGCTGACTTTATATTTTTAAGATGAGCTCCATAATTTCAATGCTAATAGTTTTTTGTTTTTTTCTTCTCGTTTTTTTAGTCGGCAGAGTGGTCTTGTATTCATCTAGGGCATTATCAGGGTGCCAAATTATCTATGCCCCAGCTGTTGAGTACTGTAACTAGCAGAGTCAGCTGTACAAAATTCATTGCCTGTCTTGGAAGGCTTGGGATCATATGATGCCACATCTTTAAGACGTTCAGTCAGTTTGATTTACGAAGAGAAAAGCAGTCCTTTTTAAATGTAGAAAAGTGAAATTTTACTCTTCGTCTGTTTCCACAGGCAAAGTAGGCTGTGGATCTTGAAGACAGTGCATTACCAAGTACCTTGTTGCTGTAACAGTTGAAACCGGGATATTTGTGTGTCTACAAATTCTTGTCTGCTGACCACGTCTCTGGCTGTGACAGTAAATAATTAGGCAACTGTTTGCCAAATCTGAGATAGCACAGAAGAGCTGTTTGCGGTGGGAGAAGAGACTGTTGTTTTCTGATTCCTGGTCAACTCAGTTGCTGGCTGTCATTTTCTTTTTTTTCCTTGATTCATGTACCGATTCATTGGCAGTAGTTCTAATGCATTTTGGTGGACAAAAAAAAAGTCATGTTATCTCAGATGATTTTGAAATCATGTTGGATTAAGCTACTTATTCAGGGGAGGGGGAAAAAAAGCTTCTTTGTTAGTAGCACCTCTAAGAATTCAAAGGCAAAGCCTTTATTGTGAGAGTGGCAATAAAATGTCTAGTATATTTCATCTGAGACGTTTGACATATTTCGCATCTTGCTTGTGACTGAATAGGAAGATGAGAAATCATACAAGTATTTATTAAGATAACAGTTCAACTTTATCTCAAAAAATATATTTGTGTTCTCTGAGCGATTGTAAAAAACTTACAAAGCAGCAAGACTACTTTTTTAAGGCAATCTCACCATTGCCTGGGAACAAAAATTAATAAAATTATTGTTAGCTGCAGCCTTCTTGATAAATCAGAAAATGTCCAATAGTATTTCATACATGTTTAACTTTTAAAATATTAAATGCCATCTCTGTCAGATGGTGTGGGTATGCATTGTTCCATACTGACATTATTTGTGTGTTAAATATTTGAAGATCACGATTTTAAGCTTTAACTGCAGTGCATTCATTAGATTTACTCCGGTATAAATCTGAAGAACACACCAGGAATCAAGACTTACATATGTGATCCCTCTGAAATTGTGTAGTTCATTTCAGGTAAAACTTTTTTATATTTTTCGGTTCAGGTAGTAAACGTTTATTTAAATATCAATTGTCTTTTCCTGCAGGATTTTGAACAGTTAGGTAATAAAGTTGCCTCCCTTTGACTTCATTATTGAAATGGATGCATCTGTGAATGACTGCATGATTGCTGTCTCTGAAAAAAGAGCCAATTTTTAGAGTTAAGTACTGAATAAGTCACAGTTATTCAAGAATGTTCTTACAGTCATGTAAGCTACAAAAATTTAAAATACATAGGGTTATCTGGCCCATGCAGACTTTTTAATGCTGTAGATTTTGGCTCTGTAGGAAATAGATGTATTAGAAAATTCAGCTTGATGTGACTGCGCACAAAAAGCTACAACCTTGCGGTTCAGGGGTTTGACTAAATTGTTAGTGATAAGAAAGGTACCACATAAATGCTCTCTTTGGATTGGATGCCTGATTACTGCTTCCTTCGTATCCTTCGGGCTTGCTGCATAGCCTCTGCCTCTGTAGGAAGGAGGGGCAAGTCTGGGAATGGGGATAGCAAAATTCAGATCGGCTGGTTTAAACTTCAGTATACTTTGTTTCACTACTGGCATTTCTCTCTTACTTTAAAAAGATCTGTAATACTACACATTCAGCTGAAGCGCAGCAAACAGTTCTGTTTCTGTACTCTGAGAACAAAGATGCTGGAGATGGACAAGAGCTAGCAGGTCATCTGATGTATTTTGTTGCCTGTATAGGTTTCAGAGATAATATAATTTGTTCTAATGATTGATTGAGGGTAGTGTCAAGTAAAGCTGATCTGACATTGATTGAGTACATTTTTTGAAAAAAAGGTTAAAACAAAATAGATTTCTGTCATTCAACTTCTTTGAGCAGACTTCAGGAAGGGACTGTTTGCTCAGAACAGTTTTTGTACGTCTGAAAATGAAGCTGCTGCTGCTATTTAGGAGTTGGGAGGCTCCTTAAATGTGTTTGGTATCAGATTTAGTCCAGGGATACTCTTCTTCGGAGATGGCTTCATAGAGCAAAGGCAGGAGGGACTGTGGTAGATGGTCCTGGTTCTAGAATCTCTGAGTTTCCTTATTTATGCTCTGAACTCAGGGGGCCTGAACTTAGAGTCTTCAGAAGTCTTGCTCTTCTGGGCTGTTGGCTGTGAACTAACCGGATTTCCTTCTTCAGGGCTTCCGATTTTGGACTTGGAAAAGAAATCTTTGAGTCAGTAATTGATTAGATGCTTTTAACTTATTTTCCTTCTCCTTTGGCATAATAAAAACTTGTGGCATATAGGTGTTAGTTTTGCAGGGTGTGTAAGGAATTCCTGCCATGGATGGTTTTCTTCCACCTCTTCTCAGGTGCTAGTGGTATTTAGCCTTGGAATTGATCATGTTTTTGTTCAAATGGGACAGGGTTTTTTGCTGACTAGTGGAGGGTGTGTATGGACTATCCAGCTGCACATCACCTAATCCTTTCTTTGCCACTGTGCAAGTCTCCAGCATGACAACACTGTTGTTTTCACTGTTCTTAGCACATTTCTTACACCAGGTTGGCCTCTTGGGAATAAAGGATTTTAGCCAACAGAAAATGCCTTCAATTAGGGATGGAAACGTAATGGCATTTGTGCTGTGTGAAGTCAGACAAAATAAATGGACTCCTTTTGCTGTGTAAAAATGGAAAACCTGCAGTTTTACTGTTTCAACATTCCTCCTCCTTTAAACAGAAAGTTCTCACTTCTGTATTGCTTGGAGATGGGATTATATTTTTTTTTGAGTGCATTTCATCCTAAATAAGAACCAGATCTTGCTGATTTGACTTGTGTGAGCACTTCACTTGAGCAAAGTTGAAGAGGTCTTAATTTCATTGGAATAAAATTAATGAGAATCTGAATGTTAGCCAGTTCAGCAAGGTTTTGTCTGTGTAAAGGCCTCAAGATTTGGGCAGCAGTTTCTGAACCTGAGTTTGATGGTATACACACACTGTGCTTGCGTCTCCATGGCTGTAAGAGATACCTGTTCAGATGACAGGTGGGCAGAATTTGGCCATCAATTCAGACATCTTTGGTATGTGAATTGGGGCAGAGATCAAAGGTCTATTTCATTGCTTTTCTGGTACTTCCCAATTCCCATTGAGTCAGCAACATCTTTTAAATAGAGCTTACAGGAATATTCCATAATTCCCTTTTTATTGCCAAAACCAGGAGGTGGTAAAATATGGGGAGGGTGGAGGAAAATGAATTTTGGTCATCATTGTGTTAAAAGGTTTGTTTTGGCTCAGTTTGTTTTTGGTTGAGGTGTTTCTAATTGTCTGCTGTGATCTAGTTTTCTAATCCTGGTGATATTTTGCTCGAAAACCAGATTATGCATTCTTTTTTTCCCTCTGTGCTGTTTAAAACATGCCTGATTTGAAGGATTTATTCCACCATTTTGCTAGAACTTCAGCATGTACTTGGAATGAAGTGCTTTGTGAAATAAAAATGGGCTTATTCACATGCTTTAAGTTAAGTGCAAGTAGTTTATAAGTTCAGGCTTAAAAGAATAAAGTTTTGTAAATGTCAAATATGAATGCAGCTTATTGCTGCATGCCTGAAATGTTTCCTGTAAAACATCATTAAAGCCATTTAATTTAACAAAGCCTTGATTTTCTGTGGTGGGTGAAAATATTCATGTACTGAATGCTTCCAGTCAGCGCAGCTTTCAAACAGGTGAAACAATGCTTACAAAGACACTTCAGTCCGCCGGTCAGATCCTGAAGGGCATGTTAATAGCCAGATCTTACAAGTTGATCTGTGTAGGCAGACTCCGGTGCTTTTGTGGGAATACACTGGCTTCAGAAACCTACCCACGCAAGCCTCTTCCCGAGATTGGGGGCCCAAGTGATACAGCTCAGCCTTTAATTAGACGTACTCCTGCTGAAATCAGTGATCCTGTAGGGCATTCCAATTTGGCCTTAGCTGCATTAAAAGCAAGTTAGTGTGTTTCTGGATTTGATTTGATGATACCTGGTGAAAGCATTATTTTGTTGTGGAGTGTTATCTGTCAACTTTGGATTTTGTACATTTTAAACAAACTGACAATAGCTACAAATAAATCTGTGAAAGGACAGAGATTCTAGGCAACTATATTGAGGGTTAAATTCTGCACATTGTAATTACACAATTAGTGTGACTATTTCTGTAAGGCAAGGAGGATTAGGCCTCTGATGGGCTTTTCAGTAGCATAGGCCAAAATCTGTTCTTGATTATAGCCACATGGCCCTTCTGAACTTGGTTTGCTTTTAAATGTGTTTTTGTTGTTCAGTTTCATAGCTAATATGTGAAATTACAGGATTTAATGTGTTCTGCAATGCATATAAATACAGATCAGCAATTAAGTGGGTTTCATACCTTAATTGTGTTGGAAAAACTAATTTAGTTTGGCCTGAGATTCAGGTATCCAGCTATCTGACAGCTATGACACTTTGCACCACTTGGATCTAAAATTAGTAGAGCTCTTCTATACTGGGATTAGAGAGATGTGTATGTGTTTTAGTTCACAAAATGGGTAAAAGTCTGACTCTCTGTGCATCTCTGAGGCACGTTTCAGGCAATTTGCAGACAAGAAGTGAACAGAGAAGTCCCCAAAAGTCTTGCTGAAATGGGTATCCTGTCATCCTGCTTGCAGGCTTTTCTTCTGCCTGATCACGTTACGGTCTGGGTGTTCCTCATGTGACAGGGTCTCTTCGGCACGGTAGAAGCAGCATTAGAAGACGCCTGTGGTCATTTGGACAGGCATTTTTCAGTAATAATGATAAAGCATCCTGAGGTGTTCTAGCAAGAGAGCTTTTTAGAGAGAGCGGAATGGCACTTGCTGTGGTTTTTATTCAAACAAAACTTCTGTTAATTTTGGTAGGAGTCAGGAACTTAGCTATTGATGTTTATAAATATTTAATGTTTTAAATTACTTTGCCTTCAGATAAATTTTTAATTTAGACATAAAGGGTTTACATCACATCCTAGAAATTAGGAAATAACTCGAGCATTTGCTAGAGAAGCCACTGCTGTGCAGCCATACGTAACTTCTGGGAATAAGGTATTGTTGCTAAGATAGTTCTGGTTTCAGAGCAGGATATTTTCAAAAGCACACATAGCAATGTGATTGTTAGCCCCAGTGACTTTCAGTAGAAATTAGATGCTTCACTGCTGTTTGTGCCTTGGAAATTCTCTCCCGGTGACTCTTCATTGTTCAGGTCATAACCTGGTGCTGGAAACTGTATTGTAATACCATGTATTACGGATTAGTTCTGCATTTTAAACTCAGTTTTTGAAAGGTTTTTAAATACAAAATCTTCTCTGGAGGAACAGTCATAATTTTTAGACAGGAGGTTAATTTCAGAATTAAAAAGGACGTATATTTCAATCATACTGAAACTTACCGTGTATTGTAAAGCAAAAATTTTTCTCAGGCTTTATGACTCCTACCTTCTTCATTCAATTTTTAACAAAACAATTGCTGAAAAATGTTGTGGGTTTAGGTAGGTTTTTGTTTTTCTTCTTTGCAGATAGTTTTTGTTGGCATCCAGTTTACACTAGAGTTAAAGCAGCATTCGGCTCAGTGTCTCTTTAAAGGAGAGAAGAACAGATGCAGATGAGCTACAGGAAGAAAGCCAAGGTTGATTAGGTCCCTTGATGAAATTACCTTATAATTTCACCATGCTCAACAGGATACTTTTGCATTGTAATGTTTCAATATTTTAAAATTGAGGCCTTGCTAGTAAAGTCCATACATTCCTTGTAAGGCCAGATCTAGCCTGCCTCTGAGAATATCAACCCGAATTCTAATCTTCTGCTTGTCACTGTTGCAAGTTGTATTAAATGAAATCAAATCGATTCATGTAAGCATTATATATTTCTACTTAACTTATGCATTTTATTTTTGCTTTCTCATGGATATAAATTTCCTTCAGATCTTGTATTACACTGAATGAGGCCAGCTGTCCAACATGCTTGCTGTTTGAAGTGGGTTTATAGTAGCACTGAGCAGCTATTCAGTAGTTTGCAGCATCAAATGTTTATAATCTTAGTTTATAAATATTACAGAAGTGTCCAATAAACAATACATGTTTATGCTTTGATATTTTGACTATCATACTGAAGCTTTTTTTTTTGCTTTGAGAACCACATAATACTCAAGAGAATTTAAAGAATTAAGTTTATACTTTGAGAGCATGAGTGTCTCCGCAATAATTTGCAATTTAATACCAAATGTAAGGATTTGATTAAATAACATTAGAAACTGGGGGATCGTTTTTATTCTAAGCATGAAATGTATTTTGAATTTGGTGCCTAGATTTTTGTAGTCATCTCAGTGACCAATGCTGTGCACGGTCTGTTGGGAGATTTAGGTGTGTGACTAAAATGTTGATGGATCTTTGTACAGTTTGTGCTGAATGGTGGATTTTTCCTCTGTGTTTCCCCAACCAATACACTTTGAGTCCACCCACCTCAGATCTTCTGTCATTTGCCTTCTTCAGGGCATACTTCTCCATTGAAGGGTGTTTGCCCTCTTGGGTTTTCCTAGTAAGAAATATCTCAAGTTGAGGGGGGAAGCTTTTTTTTTTTTTTTTTTTTTTTTTAAAAAGTCTTTGTTCCTAGCATCTGGAAGATCCAATGTGACTCCAGTTACTCAACCCTTGGTTCCCCTTCCTTCCTGCATCGCTTCCAAGTTGAATTTTAGCCATAGGTTAGATTCCTTGTGGTCCTGCACTTCCAAAGTGCAGGCAGAAGACCAGCTTGCTTTGAGAGGCTTCCTGTGGGGCACACTTGCACACCCCCTGTACCAGCTCTGCAGAGGAGTGGGTCATGCTTCCTCCTCCCTTCTCACTTCTGGTGGAAAAAGAGGAGACCTCAATTCCAGTCTCCTCCTGCCTGCCGCTGGGGTAGATCACTGGCTCGAGTCCTAGAAAGCAGCAGACGTTTTGCTCCTTGAACTGTAGTTGAAGCTGTAGAGAAACCTTTGCGGTTTTCTTTACCATAATCAAATGTAAAAAACGTATGTGTGTGGCATGAGATTTCTCAGGCTGTGTGCTGTCTCCTGCTGTGAGCTAGAGTTCCTAGAGTCAGCTTAAAGCCCGACTGGGACTTGAGTCTCACGTCCTGTACTGATGTGCTGGTGTCCTACTGTGAGAGTGTTTCAAGCATAGAGTTTAATCCCTCTCAGTGAAAGTGCTGAGAGAGAAGACCCAGGAGACAGACACTAACATGGTCACTTCTTTTGAAAGGATTTTATTTCTTTTGCTCTTGGTTTCAGTACTCTGACATGTACCTGGGGGTGTGAGCATTGCTGTTCAGGCTGAGAGAGTCAGTCTGGCTTCGTGCTTGGACCTCACACTGCCAATGAAAGCAAACACTCCCTCCCTGCTGTGTAATTAATTATGCAAGCTAATTATCCCCATCTAATTAATTATGCAATTCTAATATATAATTAGAATATAAATTATATATAATTTGAATATAGATTATAAATTCTATATATTAACTGGATTTTAAACCCCCAAGATTTATTTTCCATGTATCGGCTTGATGACTCAGCAGATAAATAACTTTAAATTGATTTGTTTGCTTTTTTCCCCTCTGAGTAAATAAACAGGCCATTGCAGTATTTATCTCAATGACTAGCAGTTAGTGTTGACAAATGGCTTGGATGCGATGTGAGGTAATGGAATCTGCTTGCAATATGATTTTGTCAGTTGAGTAAATAAGTGAAAGGGAGTCTAATTAACATTTTTTGTCTTTTTTTTTTAGTTCAGGTAAAATACTTTCAGTTCTGTATTTCATGATTAAAACTCTCAGCTTCTACAATCTTCTGAGCTCCCTCCATGCCATACTACTAAAGCATTTAATGACATGCACGTCAGTGCTCCTACTACTGATGTACTTTAGGAGATGAGACAGTGTGATTGTATGTAGTACCTTTGTTGCATTACTGTTTTATGTTATGTCTTTGATAGGTATTTAAGAATTCCCTTCAATTATTTTTTTTTAATTTATTCCAGATACTTCTAGAATACCAAGTATAAGACTTAATGATCGTTGGGCAGATAGCAAGCAGTTTTTTACTGATGGTGTTGGTAGTTCAGAGATGCTTAGCTTCTGGTTTTCATTGCCAATACTTCTTTACTTTTTGTTTAAATTAGATATCCTGTCATTGTCTAATAACCTTTCCAGTTTCAGTAGGTTGGTTTTGGAGTTTTTTAAAACTTTGGAGTTCTCCCAATCAGAAACCATTTGTATCATAGGAAAAGATCCCATTTTCTTGTTTACTGCCTTCTCCAAATTTTTAATAAATGCAGAATGCATTGACGATTTCTGGAAGACCACACCATTCTTCTCACACTGGAAGGCAGCCAAAATTCAAGACTCTTATTCTGTAAGTAATTTTTCAGGTTACAAAAGGATTACATCCTATATCCTAGTTGTTTTTAGTCAGCTTTTGGAAATATGTGTCAGTTTTCCCTCTGTTTACTTATATACATACATACCATTTTTGTTTTTAACTCAGAGAGATCCGAACAATTATGGAGGAGTTTGTCAAAATGATGAGAATTTGGCAGTATATTCTCAGTATATTTCCTAGTATTTTAGGGCTCTTTTTTTTGTTTTAATTTGTGCTTTCCAGTGACTCCCAGTGGAACTATAATCAGAGCTGCGTGACTAATTTCTCAAGATTCTTCATTTATTTCTTGCATATAATCTGGAGAATAGCGATGTATTTTAGTGTAAACTTCTGTAAGCAGCCTTTTTTCTCTGATACCTCAAGTTCTTCCTGAATTTGTAGTAAGGTGATGGTAGTTGGCTGTGTAATCTGCTTGTATGTGATGTGTTTAGGTTTCCTGTTGTGATTGCATCATTCCTTGTTTGAGACTGTCATGTGATGGAACATGGTAATTTTTCTGTAAAGGAGGCTGTGGGGAAAGGAACAACACATTGTTGTCTTAAAGACTAGGTCTTTACTTGGTAAAGCATTCATTCAGCTACTTAGCCATTGCAGTGGCTTGCCTAAGTCTCACTGCCTCCCTGATTCTGGTCATACATGAGCATGTGCATTATTGCCTGATTTATAACAAAACTGTCTTTTCTTTTTAACAGGTACTATGTGTCTTGTTTTGTTTGTTATCATGATTTTTCAGCCATTGCTTGGGTAGGGCCTTCTATCTTGCTAAGGAAACATCTCTGATGTGTATCTGTTTACTTTGTATGTAAGTATCTGACGTGTATCTGTTGTCATTGGGCATTTAGATTAATAGCCTGCTGGTACTGAAGTAAATTATACTCCATAATGTTCGTTTGTAAGGCAAAAATTTACCTTACTACCTAATGTTCTTTTGTTTTGTCCTGGTAAGATATGTATTTGAGTAATGTTCCTTGACTTTTAGTTTCTCCTGCTCCTACGTGACTTGCCTGTTATGCTTTGCTCTGTTTTATAATGATGTGTTGGTTATTTTTAATGTAAGTAATTGAAAGGTACTACTATTTGCCTTTTTGAAATCCAGCATCACTTTTTGACACTTGAAATCGTAGCTGCAGTAAGGTTTTCAGCTGTTTGGAGGCCTTATATTGCTCTTCTGAAACTTTTCTGATACTTGAACAAGATGATATCAGGACTGCCTTCCTCGTTGTTAAAAACAAGCAGTGCCCAGTCTCGTCCAAACTACTGAGAGTGCCTTCTGTAACCATGCAGATAGGTCTGTTAAATTATGTCTTGAGGCAATTGAAGACTGAATGAAGAAGTTAAGATTTAACCTTTTCAAATTAGCAATATAGTTTTTTTATTATTATTTGGAAGGCGCTAATGGCATTTTTATTAACCTGGGTAACTACATATACGTATTTCCCATTCCTGTTCTCCTGCTCTGCCTTCCCCAGGCCGAGCACTGCCTGGTGGGTGCTGTTGGCTGCGTTATGAGGAGCGGCGTCCTTCGTGACCTAACCGCTGCTTCCTGCAGAGTTTGTAAACAGGGATTTTTGTGTGTCAGTTAACTGCTGGTATTTTTAGTGTGGCAACGGTTTATCTGCACGGGGAGCTTTTTATCTCACCCGTTGGGCCATTTTCACTTTTGAGATCAGGGTAAAGCTATTTTTATATTTTAATTGGTATCACGGTTGCCATTAGCATAGTTTTAGTCTGGGCCCTGAAGGCAGTAATGGGCCCGACTGGCCCTGCCCGCCCTGGGGCTCCCCCCTTGCCCTGGGCTCCAGCCCCACCGCAGCCCCCGGGGCCGCCAGCCCCTGCCCCAGTGACACCGCAGCAGGGCCGGTCTCCAGCTCCCCACAACCTGGCTGTGGGCCCTGCCGAGGGTCCACGGCCTGGGTGGCCTCAGCCTGTGCCCACGGAGGCACCCATTGCCCGGGGCTGGGGCTCCCCCGGTGCCCCGCTGCTGGCCGGGGCAGTGGGACAGGCCCTGGCTGCTGGGCCCTGCCCTGCCGCCCCGCCGTGGGGAGCTGTCATTGCCCCCAGCACCCTGGCACCATGACGGTTTGTGCAGGCCCATCTTTTGCTTCACCTAATTTCTTTAAGTTGCCTTTTCACTACTGATAAATTTCTTTCTTTGACATTTTGTCCTCTCTCCTGGCCTTGTGATAGGTATGTGTGTGGCAACTTTTCATATTAAGAGTGTGTTTCACACCTGCTTGGCTTTCTGCACCTGCCTGGCTGGTTGTGTTATATCACAGCCTATTTGGTGTCAGCCATTCTAGAAATTATTGTGTAGCTGAAAAACTGCTTGCTCTGTGAAAATAATGCATTTTAATGATGTGTTAAGACAGTGTTACTGATGCAGCTTCTGTGAACATAAAATTAATTTGTTCGTACAGCTTCGGTAAAGCTTGAAAGTTTGACAGGTATCTGCATTGCATGTTCTCGGTTATGGATGTGTGTGTACTTGAGGGGAAAAAAACAGGCATCTCCCTTCTCTAAATGCTTTTGAGCTTCAGTGTTAGGGCTGATTAGTGATTTCAGTACAGATGGTGTAGTAATCAGCAGTTGTCATGTCTGCTCGGGGGAGTATAGCTGCAAAAGGTAGCTCTTGTTGCTCTTTGCTGTAGGAATGGTATTGAAATGCCTGAAGAAACTCTTGAATTAGTCTTAAAATGTGATGGACTAAATACTTATCAGGGTTGAGTTGTAAAATTTTTCTTTTGTTTGCCCCTGCCCCCAGTTCTGAGTGGACTAAAATGTGTGAAATGTAACCCAGTAAAACATTTTTTTAAGGAGGTGTAGATCTCGGACAAATGCTTAGAGAATATGGTGCATCGGAAGGCGAAGAACTGAGGTAAAGGCACTGCCTTAATGTGAGGACTTAATAGGAGGATCAAGTGTGTTTGAAGATAATGGCTTTTATTATTATTAGCAGGGCTTAATTACTTCAGCCTAATAACCCCGTGATGGAGAAGGAAGAGCTGTAGAACAAGTTCATTGCACAACTTAAAAGGTGCTGAGAAGTAACTTTAACAAGGTGCTAAGGAGCTGGGAAGAGAGCTGTCTTAGGAACTAGGGAGAGCCTCATGCTTCATGCATATGTGTCAGTGGTTGGAAAAATAATTAATGTTTGGAAAATACTGTGATCCTTGCAAGAAATGCTCTGCAGTGTGGTGTTATGCTGAGTTGATACCCACCCTTCAGACCATCCACTGTACAGAAAACTTTTGTCTGGTGCAATCAAGAAATGGAGGCTGAGAGGGGTACTAAAGACTTAATGCAAACTTAGTGACGTTTATCAGTAAGGGCATATGTAACAAGACCATATAGAAGGCAGAGGGCAAAATCCAGTCCAAAATCCTGCCTAAATTGGGATGTTCTGTACAGCAGTCCAGGTTAGCTGCTTTCCACCACTGCCAACTTCTTTAGGCATCTGAATTTATGAGGAGTGTCAGTGTTTGGCTTAAAAGGCCCTTGGGTATCTGTGTCATCTCAGAAATACTACATTCTCAGGGACTATGCTCTCATCTTCTGTCTAGGGTTTGCTGTATGCCAAGGGTCAGGTAGCAAACTGCCTGAATGTTTTCTTTGGTTTACTAACCAGGGAAACCTAATCCAGAACTGAATGCTGCTTCTGTGTGAATTTGCATAAGAATAACAGTGATTTGACTATTTGCCTGAGAATTAGATGTAATTTTAGGCCTCTTTGAGCTTGAAGAGTTTTGATTATCTGCCACCCAGAATGCTACAAGTTTTTGCATGTTTGGGTAGTAATATAATGTTTTTCTCTTAAAACTGACTGACTTACTGTGCAAACATGTAAGAATAAGAAGGCTGAAAGGAAAGCAAGTTGTAGATTGGTGTGCAGGAGAGGAAAGTGTACGTTCTGGTCTTTGCCTCTTGGGCTGTCGTTGTGTGAACATAAACGTCAGTGAACAAAAAGCAAAATTCAAGCAATAGGATGAAACACTGAGCTGAACTCTGCTGTATGGTAACACTTCCACAAAAAACCAGAGCCAAAGAAATTCCACTAACATGTTCAACGTTGACAACCCATATAAAATGTAGAGCTGTCAACATCAAGAATACCAAGACAGGTTATGACACTGCCATTTGAGGATGTAGATGTCTTCATGGAAAACACTGATAAATGTCCTTCACTCTGAGAACAGGGGGTCTGCACAGCAATCTGTGATAGGCAACTCTAAAAATTCCAGCAGAATCAGGCAGCAGCAGGCAGCTGGAGCAGTTTTCATGAAAACAACAGTGAGGATTTGGAAAATACCCATGGTTTCCCTTCTTTGTAATACCTTCTAGTATGTCATCTGCGTAAGAGGATGGAAACTCTTGAGGACCGTGGGGAGCAGTGAGGGCTGGCTGCCTTGCCAGGGCCTGGGAGCTGGGTGTGATAAGCAGGCTAGCAGAGATCCTGCCCATGGGGCCCAGCCCCACAGCCTCTGAGCAGGGCAGGCCTGGGGGCAGTAGCCAGATTCCGTTGGCAATTCAGATCACTCAGGTGGTTTGGAGTGTGCTCAGGGGCCTGAAGAGAACTGTCAAGGCTGACCAGTCTCCAGTAGTGCGATCACTGGCTTCCCTTCAGCATGGGCTGGTAAACACCTTGCTGCTGAATCTAGTTGCGCGCGCTAAATCACTTATTCCCTCCCTGCCCTATACAATGTCTGGGTTTTTTCTCTCCATAGAGTGGTTATTTCCAATATTGTTCCTTAAATGATGGGACAGACTGCTTTGCAGCATCCTGTTGCTCTGGAGGGAAATGTTATGGTCATTCAAGTTGTTCAGGTGGATAGAAGACGCATTCATTCTCTGTCTCTGTGGCTACTGATGTGCTTCCTTGCCTGTCATGGTTTGGTGTCCCACTGTAACGTGGGAGATACTGCAACCACACCTGGAGTACCTACCTGCAGCAACTGCTGCAACAGTTGATGTGCTTGTTGGCTAGTTAACTACTCCGGATGGGAACTGCTGCTTGTGGGCCCAGGATGTTTTAGTTCAGAGGAGGGGATTGTTTACTAGATGAGATACTTTGTAACATACTAGAGATGTATGGTTGAAGTATAGAAGAGATTTTTCTAAGGTGTTGCACAGTCTCATGTAGACTATGTTAGTGACACTCCTGGACTATTTGTTGTGTTTAAGGTAGCTTGCATTTGTGGGATGTGGTGGTGGTTTGTGTGTGTGTGTGTGTATGTGTGTGGTTTTTTTGGTTTTTTTTTTGTTTGTTTTTTAATTACATTTCAGCTTGCCATCTGTGGTACTGATTTTCTGCATCTTGTCCTTGTCTCATGATACTAGAGCTTCTCTTAACTGTCAAAATGTCTGTTGCTGTGAGGTCAGCTTGGGATCCAGTGATTTTGAAATTTATGAATCTCCTTCACATGTCTCTGAGTGTTGCCTTCGTGACCTTATGCCAAGTCAAGTATCACTTGAGCTGTTTTTGGTAGCTCTTACTTCAGCAGTGAATTTCTACCTGAATCTCCAAGCAACAGCATTCTACCAGGACCGTGAAATTCCCCTATGGTTAATTTCTGAATGATGGATTTTCATCTAAAACTTCCCTTCTTTTTAGAACCGCATTTAACATAGAAGAAATAGAAACAGGTTTAATGTTCCCAAGATTTTGATTTCTTTTACTGACTATTGCCTCCTCTGTTTGTTGTGGTATGGGGAAGTTAAGAAGGCACAGCTGTGTCTTCACAGATGATACTAAAGTGCATAACCTAGTTAACCTTGCCAAGGTACCAGCTGTCTGGTAACCTTTTCCTTCAGCTGAACATCAGGACTCCTTCCTGGAGACCAGTTGCTTCATCCTCCCACTCCCTTCAGGGGTAGGTGAGAACTGGAGTCAGTGCAGCAGCAATGGTGGTATAAACTGTGAACAGCCAAGCAATACAAGCAGTAGGCTTTGGACTTAACTGCTGAATAACATCTTCAGTTCAGAAGAGCGGTGTTTCAGCTGCTGCTTGACCAATGCAGCTGAAATGGCTCTTCCATGTCTGTCTTGGAGAGGATGGTGTTGGTCAGTCATGTGCAGTGGGAGTCATAGTGATTCACTTGAAAATAGAGTATGGTGTGCAAAGCTGGTCATAATCCTGTGAGGCACAGGGCATGTGATCATTTCTGCCATTCAGAAATACCCAGCCTCACAAGCACTGCAAGTTTATGCACCTCCTGGCTATGTCTGAAAGAACTGTAATTGCTGTGTGGTGTTGCAAAATGGATGGGTTGATGTAAGACTAAGATAAAATGAGAGATTATAGTGCATGGGCTGATCTGTATTAGCTGCCTTGCGTGTTTGCTCATGCTTAGTGATGAAATGGGATGTAACTAACTCTTCCTTCAACAAGCGCTGTGCTTCTAGGCACATCTGACATTTGCCTCAGAGTAACCGTGATATATCTGATATGCTCTGTGTCCCTTCGTTGCCTGGGCTCACAGTACCCCACTTGTCTTGGGAAGGCATTTCCTTTTCCAGAATGCAGCAGACAGTGATTGATGTTTGCAAGGATTAGAGGTAAGGAGTTCAGGGCAGTCATTGCGGTACTTTGAAACCTGGATTAAAAAGTTGAGGCAAAAGCTGCTTGTCTTGTGGTTACATTAATGCTAGTAAATTAACGTGATCAGGACCATCCTGTGCTGCTGATGCCCACTGTCATGGAAGAACCTGCATCTGTACTCTGAAGTCCTCTTTTCCTCCTGACTGGGCTGCAGGCAAGCTCTGTTTGGTATGGTGCATGACCCATGCTCACCCTGAACTCTGCCTGAGAATAGTCTGGGAGATGGTCAGCTGCCACAGGCTGAAAGCAAGCTAGGGATGGCTCTGTGGAAAACTTACTAGAATTGAGGGATTTAATTCCAGTGCCCAAGAACGCCAGGGTGGTCTTTAATTTGCTAGGATAGATGTAGTCTGAAAACTGTCCTGAAAAGACTTTTACAAGTTTTAGTTTTTTGCAAATTACTAGGCTTTAGTAATAGTTGTTTTCTACTCACATTAATCAAGCAGTCTAAATTCTGATGCCCTACTTGTAGGAGAATTCATGATGGTAAGGTTGGAAAAATTGTATGTGCAGGTTTAGAGAAAAAAAAAATTTGTTCTGAATACTAAGCTATGGTGAAAAAGTCCATGTCAATCAAAGTGTTATTTAATTTGCTGTGATTTTTATTTGTTTGAAAAAGTATACCATCTGCTTGAATAACAAGCTTCCGATGCTTTTCCTGACTGCTTTGTAAGTTTTTTTTTTTGCAATTATGAATTCAGTTTGTATTTAAAATGGGCGTTTTATAAGGGAGTATCCCAGTGCATATAAGCAGACTCAGAGCAATGACATTTCAGGAAGGGTTGACACAAAAAGAGGTGCAAATTTAAGGTTAGATGCTATTATTACATGTTCCAAGCAATACTTAAATGATCAAGAAAGTTCATATATGAGTATTGAAGAAGTTGGGTAATTGGCTGAGAAACTAGCTTGAGATCACGAAGTGTAGATTACACCAAACAAAGGTGCTAGCTTTCTTCTTAGGTTTGGTGAGCAAGGAGTACGCTCTAATACTTACATATACTTCAGTAAGATTTTGATATTGTTACTAATAGAAAAATTGCTTGAATGTTGAGATATTCCAAGTCCACACTGGAATAAGCTTAGGTGCAATGGAAACATGCTTAATAGTTTAGAGGAGAAAAGGGAATAAATAACAATCTTCAACAGAGTTAAAAGTTGAAACATTACATAACGTATGATCATTATTTGCAGAATTGTAGTGTAGTAAAAATTTGGGAGAACGTGAAATGGTAACCAGTTGTATGCTGCTGTGGTCTGTCCTGTAGCCTTTGGCAGAGTGGACTATGAAAAATCCCAAAGTGATTTTGCTTGATTGTGTTGGAGCGTTGTATTCTTCATTTGTTTGTCCCAAATAGGAGTATGTGAAATGTGAAAAATATAGTTCCCTTAGGCAAGGCTTATTACATCTGAAAACATAAATGATTTGTATGGAAGAAGATTTTTGAAGCCTTTTTCATGTGGAAGAAATTAATTTTATTTTCTCAAAATTGAGGAAAATGGAATTTTTCCCCCTAAAAATAGCTTATCTCTTTAAGGCAGAATAGCTGTGATTTAAGGCTTCTTCAGAAGTCCTTCAGAGAGCACTTATTTGTGAGCTTGTGTACAAACGTGTCCTGTGGATGTGCAGCATTAAATTGTGATTTTTTTAAAAAAAATGGAATGACCACATATATTCCAAATATTCAATTGATAAGTTTATGGAAAAAGGTTTTTTCTCTTCAGAGCAAAAAACTTTTTTAAACAATGTTGAAATGGCATTTGTAGGTTGAAAAAAAAAAAAAAATTGACTAATAATATTTGCAAACTGAAGAAAAAAGAAATCAACCAGCCCGTCATTAGTACTCAGGAATTGCCAGTCAGTCTTTATTGTGCAGAGACACAGGATGAGACTTGAAAATGAGTTTCCATCATCAGCAAAGTTTTGATAGCCTGTTGGGAATCCTGTGGTAGCCCATAAATGTTTTCAGCCACCAAGCCTGAGGAACTGTGACCTTTCCAAAGTTGACATGGGAATGTGCCTCGGATTCCAATGAAAGCTAGGGAGCATGGGCACCCCTGAAATGTAGCTACTCTTGCTCTCTGCAGGGCTGTGATCACCACCTCACACTCTCCTGGTGGGATGCTCCAACTTTTGATGTGGTTTTATGATGTGGCTGAGTGACACATAAATGGTTTTCAACTGCATGGAGAGCAGTGTGTGCTGAGATTTTTGGATGGGTTTATTTTTAGTGAGGTCTGAAATAGATGTATTAAACTGCAGAAGTGGTGTCAGTGCTTGTGGTCCCATCTGCAGTGGCTGGTATCTTTGGAGAATCAGTGTGCAGTCTCACTGTGCGTGTACAGTGCATCAGGACTACAGATGAGGACAACTGAACAAATGTCATGCTTGTATTTCTTTCTACTTGATGAAATAACATAGTGGGATGGATAAATGCTCTGTTTTATGCCTGACCCACTCTTACAGAAGGGTCGCCAGAAGAGTGTGTATATTACAAATGTGTGATATTGTTACACTAGACTAGGCATAGCTGGAAAAGGATCTAGAAGGGATCTTCTCATGGTTGGATGGATTGATATATTTATTTATTTTAATGCTGCTTATATGTTAATATAAGAGCTTGCACCCTATGCCATGGTGGCTGGTTTTGCATGTGCTTAGTGTAGCTTGATTTGTCAGCTGTGTATGTTTGGCCTGATTGCTGACATTTCTTTTTCTTATTTTAAATGTGCATAATAATTGTTTTTGCATGGTCCAATTGCTGTGCAACTGGTGTATGGTATAGTACTTTAACATATTTGTCTAATTCAGCTGTAGGATATATAGATTTTCTTTAACTTTGCCCTGGATATTAGGTTTTGACCCAGACATTTGACCACATCTAATTTGTCTTAGGTCAGGTTATACATTGGTCCCTGTTACATCTTTTCTGAAAACTTAAATTGCTCACATTACCTTTTAACAAGTTAGTCTAGCTCAAGGAAGGACAGCCACTGTAAATAATAATATATGAGATACAGAATGAAATCGGATTACTGCTCAGTGATTGTTTTCATTGTGATACGAAGATGATGAGTTAGCAGCTGATGAGTTGCACTGGTTTGCATTTTAGCCTCTGACAGATTAGACAAGTTAAATAGTAAGCATCAGCCCCCTAGAAGAAAAGATTTTAATGTATAGGATGTCAATTAGAGTTAACACTGATTTCAGTTTCGGTTATCTCTGTGGTCGAGGCAAGGCGGAAAGAAAGAAACATGATCAAAGAGCATATTGTATATCACTACATCAAAAATGCATAATATAATGGTGCTCAGGTTTTGGGCTGAAGAATTTGAATTCAGATCATACGTAGAAACATCTGATTCTCCAGTTACACGTGTTACTGGTTGATTTACTGACTTCGGGAAAATTTTTATACTTGTCGCCTTCAAGGCAATGTAACCCCATGATTAGACAGAATTGCCAGCACTGTTTGAGTAACGTAAAAATGTAGCAAAATAAGCAGAAAATGAAAATAAACAGTAAAGAAAAAGTACTGTTTTTCCAGCAAAATAGAATGCATTTAAAAGACCGAAAGAGCAGAAAAAGATCTGAAAGCTCTAATGAATACATAGATCTCAGCTCAGAATATCATGCTATGCTGAAAAGCTTAATATTTGCTGTGGAGTACTTGTTATGCTTATAGAGCTGTATGTAGCAGGAGCAGTAAAATAATAGAACCATTTTAAACTGTACTGGAAATATGTCAGACTAGGAAGAGCTAACCTTATTATTAAGTAATGTATGTCTTAAGTTTGGACATAATTTCTTTTTTTATTTTTTAACCAGCATTGACATTTTTTTGCTCAGTAGTTTGCTGTACTCTGAAATAGCACCAAATGCTTGTAGGAGCCAAATTGCAGAGATCACCTCCTACTTGCGCTGAGATCAGGTGGATGGATTCCTTGTTCCTCTGTTCCCAGCAGCACAAAACAGACTCCCCAGAAGTGATGTAGGGTAACCGAATTTGTAGCAGATAAGATCAAAGGCTGTGTTTACTTTACAAAAGTCACAATTGTTTCTTTTAGACCCCCACTGTATTGCGTGGGTTAAGTTACCCTTTTGAAGGATGAGGAATGTGTTGATTGATCAATTAAGTCTCTTCCTAAAGTAGAATACTCTGAAAGCATGTAAGTTTGTGTGACCACCGAGCAGGAGCACTAGAAGACAAAGACCTCATGCAACCCAGTGTTGATTGCATGATTCTAGAAGAGCTGATGCCTTTAGTGGAAAGGAGAAAACTAAAAATAGTGTTCTTTTCTTTGTAACTCTTCTACCATGTGGGAGTTACAGTTAACATTTCATAATGTATGGCATGGTCACTACATAGAATTAATAGAAGTTTGTAGGAAAACCGGGAAAATTAGTTGACCGTAATTCTTTTTATTCATCTAGCTATTTTTAAGTGTAAGTAAATAACCATGCAATATAGGAAACTGCATGTGAGAAATAAAGCTGTGAAAAGGACCACAGTAGTTTCTCAAATCAAAAGGTTTTAGAAACTTTAAAGGAACGATCGCACAAAGTACATTTTAGAAACCGGGACAAGGATCTAGTCCAGCGAATCTGAATTTCTTTCCTTATGTGATCAGTTGAGAGCCTGCTTTCAGGAGGAAGGAGTTTTTAAACAGGTTTTGGCTTGTACTTTTCTGCTTACTGGTTCTTGGCTTCAACAGGAGGTGTGAAAGACACTCTTATCAGTACACATAGGCATCAGGTGGTGTAGGCACCCTCCCACAGGGCGGGGGCGCTGAACACTGCTGTAATGAGGTATTTAAATTCAGTCATCACTTGCAGACATTGATAAATGTCACAGTACTGTTACTGCAAGTCTCATAAAGGTAAAAAAAAAATGTCTGCATGAACAGTTTACAAGAGTTCCAAGAGTTAAAAGATGTGGCTGATGAAGGTGTGTGTGTATCGGTATGCATGTACATAGAGGCTTGCATTGTTCTGGTTGTCGAGTGGCTGATAAGACAAAGGTAGAACATCTGTGTTCAGCTGTACAGATGAGGGAGGAGATTATGTGGAAGGTTAGCAGAATTAACGATTTTATTTGCTTTTCTTTGTTTGATGAAAGGGAGGTATTTCACTCCTCCTCCCTCTCTCTCAGATATGGAAAAGGAGCCTTTCTGTGAAACCGAGCTGGTCTGAGTTTGAGAATCTGGGTGACATTGGCTATCCTAGAAAGGGCTACAAATACAAAGACTGTGCCATGGACTGTAGTTACAGAAAGGAAGGGGAGAGAAGAATAGTTGCCCTCTGCTGAGTAGATCATGGCAACATACCAATTTTTAGAGGTATAAATATGTATTTTTTGCTAGGTATTAAAAGGGCTTTATGGTTATTTAACAGATAAGGAATTTCAGGGGCAGTTCAAGGCTTGTGATAACACTGCTTCACTCCCCTTGCCTAATCACTGAGCACTGCTTGATGTCCTGTAAGTAGCTGTTCTGAAGTGTTTTGAAGTTAGGGTACACAGATGGTATTTGAGCTTGAGTTAAAACTGGTTTTTGCCTTTGAAATTTCTTTGCAATGAGTTCCTGTGATGCATAGCTTAAGACTGAGGTGACCAAAACTGCTCTTGCTCTATCAAATAACAAATAATTGTTTGTTCATACCTGTTAGTGGTAAGAGTACTCCACAATACATGCTTTTTTTCTTTGGTTAAAAAACTGTAACTAGCCTTGTTGCATGAATCGTTTTCAGGGGAAGGTATGTTAAATAGTGCTGCTGAGATGTGTTTTTGAAGGCCCTTGCTGATTAAAAAACCTAGTAAGTTACCCAAGTACTGTTTCAGACATGGACTTTTAAAAATATCTGTGATACTTGTTACAGAAGACTTGATATATATCATTCCATTGCAGTTTTGGTTTTCCTTCTGACAATTCCTATTTTAATGTATTTAAAAGTTGCTTGTATATATATACTTATACTACTACTTCTACATATTGTTGGTGCAGTGCTAGAGAGTAACACTTTAAACAGTATGAGTAGCTGGCATTAAAGACCCTGTTATGTGTGGTTTCAGTTTTTTGTAATCAAGGCTGTGACTTTTGTAACATTATGTCTAAAATACTCAGTTGCATTCATAGCTTTGTATTTTACTTACGTAAATGGATGATATGTTTGAACTTCTTAATCTTACTGTTGTATTAAAAAAAAAAACACCACAAAACAATGTCCTGACAAAAAAAACAAACAAAACCAACAAAAACAGCCAAACAACCTCCTCCTCTTGCCAATCATGATGATATTGAGGGACATGCAGAGGGCTAAGACAAACATCATGATCAAGAATAATCTCACCTCACTGAGCTGTCAAAATTAGGAGCATGGGACCTAAACTTGGAACCACTCTTTGGACATGCCCCTTTCTGTTTGTTGACTACAGAGCACTTTCCAGGTCCTGCCTCGCAGCCTGTCTGTGTCCTGATTTAATATTGGGGTGAGCCCTGAGTACACACTACTCTTCCTTTCCTTTTTTTTCTCCTTTCAACCTGAATCCTAGTTTGCAAGGAGAGGAAATGTAGGCAATGAAGGTGGAAGAAAGCTGTAGTGTGTTTGGATCACGTCCTCAGTCTGAATAATCTTACAGCCCATTACAGAACATGGATACTCTGCAGTGTAGGTGTAGCCTAAAAAGCAGTGGAGTGTGCTGATGGGTCATCTGCTGATGACCCATCTTGATGGGTCAAGACTTTTTCCACTGAAAATGGAAGAATGGTGGTGACTAAGATGGTGTAACACAATAGAAGCAAATGCAATGACTTTGGCAGAGGAAAAACCCAAGAAACTTCTTTTACCTTTTTGCAAAGCCACACGCTCACAGACAATGTGGTGCTTAAATTTTAGGGTTAATTTCCTATTTAGAACCAATGGATTCAGCCTTGAAATGGCTGCTGAACAACACTTGATTTCAGTCTGCTGGTAATGGTGTGGGAGAGCAAAACCTTTATTTTGAGGAAGTGATCTCACATGCTATTTTTGAGGTAATATAAGAGCATGATTGAGCTTCAGTTAGGATGGTGAAGGCCAGATGTCTACTGAGCTTATTTCATTAGGCTGATGAACTTGCAGAAGGACAGTAGAAGTAGGTGGTGATGGTGAATTTTAAGCTCAGGAAGCAGCTGTTCAAAGAGTATCAGGGTATTTTAGAAACATATCATGAAGAAACTAGTCTCCAACACAGAAGACACTAGCCCTGAAAACCTGATGGTATTTCTCTGCTAACCTAGACAGATTTTCTTTTGCTTCCCTTTCTGAGAAACAAATCTGTCTGATTGTGAATACTGACCCTCTGAAATTATTCCTGTGACAGTTTTAATAATTGTGGCTCATATTTGCAGGAGAAGTGTAGCTGAACACCTAGAACTGTTAGTTTTGCCACTAGTCCTTATGAATGACATCTCTCTATAGGCTGACAAACATTTTTACTTGCACATGTTTTTCATATTGCTTTTTACAGGAGAGGTATAATATTTCTAAAGAACTTTGTAAGGTTTGCATTTCATGTAGTTAAAAACCTTTCTATTTTTAAGCAGCAATGGCAATTCAGAATGCTACAGCTTACCTTGTAATTGCCAAATATTCTTGCATAATGCTAACAGACATTTGAAAATCTGTCATTGTCCTGCCCACATTTTTGATCAATTCCTTTAGAATAAAAGTGTGGACAAAGATTAACTTTTGCAAGCTGTTTGCACTTTTGTCTTCAGTACAACCACTCTGAAGTCATGAAATTTGCATAGCAGTTACTGCTGGTGGAATCTGGCCTTTCTTTTGGTTAGTATGGCATCATACAGAAAGTGTAGGATATGGTTACAGAAATCATATGGCTGTGACGTTTTTTCCCTTAAAAAATCTTTTTGAAGTTTTTTTGGCTGATGTAAACATTATAAAGCAATCTGTGTAAAAACCCCAACAGTATAGTGTCAGACCCAGTTTCTCTGAAAACTGTAGGAAGGAGAAAAAAAAAAGAACTTGACTCTTATAGGAGCAGCACATAGTTTTTTCACTTTTATGATAGCTTGTGCCTTGGAAGTAAATGTGCTTTGTGAATAAAACTCTTGCATCAGTTGACCTCCAAAAATACCAGTTTTTCTATCTTGAAACAAGAGAAAATTATTCAGTAGCCAAACTCAGAAGAAATTTTAACAACCAGAAATTCTCTTGCAGTTTTGAAAGGTGTATTTCCAAAGGAAGCAGTTGTATGTCTGGGATTTTCCACTTGCATGTTTACAGTACCACTAAGAGCTTCCAGGTTTTTCTTTGCTTATGAAAGAGTGCTGGTGCACCTTCACAGGGGGACTCTGCTTCTGGAGGATGTAGAATTAAGACCCATGAGAATTTCAGTATTGTAAAACTTTAAAATAGGTGACTAAAGCAGAAGAAAACACAACTAGTGTAAATAGTAGAATATACTTGTGAGTCACTACCATTCCATGCTGAGGTCTCCTTCTATTAAACTAATAACAGTATCAGTTTCATTAACCATTTTACTTTTCATGTTTATTGAATTTACCTTAAGTTTTGTGACAAATACTAAGGAAAAAGGGGGTGAATGTTTTTTTCAAGATTTGTGTTCACTTTTATTCTGAGTGCTTCCGAAAATATATCAACACAGTTAAATACTGTTCTGTTCCTTTCATGGGAATAAAAAGGTGTGCAAGTTCAGGCTGTCTGGAATGGGTTAACAAGAAGGAAACTGGGAAGCCTAGTGACTTTGACTAAATTTTTTACTTTCATCTGGTAGGTGAAATGAGTTTATAAATACTTTTGGATTAAAAGGTTATGTATTTTATCATTGGAATATAAAAATGTTTACATGGTTTGAGTGGAAGCTTGGCATTGGACAGGGCAAGTAGACAAGAATTATTTCCCCAGGTTCCCCAGGGCTGCTGGTCCAATGCTGAGGGAAGTTCTAACTTCTCCAAAACACTGACATTTGCTTCTTGCTAATTACAATTTAGAACTGTACTTTCTTATTTTAGACATCCCTAGTGTAACGGTTTCCATTTTTTTGCACTCAAATGTTTACTATATGATTTTTTTAATCGACTTTCATAGTATGTGTTGTTTTCATTTAAACTTAGCTGAGACGTCAGATTAACGTGGGTAAATCTAATAGGCACAGATAAAATGTGAGGAGTTGGTAAAGGTTAAGTGATGTTGCAGATTAATTTCCTGGAGCATCTGCAGCCCAGGGACTTTGAGGATCCAGTTGGGGATTGCTGGGCCCAGGAACAACACTTGACCTTCCATAGATGTGTGATTCAGCAAGTTAACAGGCATTGCTAAATTCACTTCTGATAATAAACGTTCATTAACTGTCAGAGCAAAAAATTACCAGGACCTGTAATGTTCTTCACTAACAAAATCTCCTTTTAATGGGGTGCTATGGCAACTTGTTTCAGATGCATATATCAGTGGCTAAAATCTTCTTCCATCTATAACACAGGACTCTGGACAATGTGTGCTTGTTATTGTTTACTTAATTGTTTTCACTTGTGTTTCATGGGAGAGTGGTAGCGTAGTTATATCATTTCGAAGTCGTACCTGATTTTCCTGAACAGAATTTTCTTTCAAAAAAAAAAAAAAAATCCTCAGATGTCCCAAGCAGAGAAGACAGCAGCTGTGGAAAAAAACCAAACCACCCCCA